>WEIT01007256.1:0-158425 GCA_013389985.1 Dryoscopus gambensis | reverse complement strand
CCGCACCCTCTGCCCCAGGCCCCGGCGGCCCCTGCGAGCCCTCGTGGCCTCTCGCCGTCCTTTCACCGAAAGCAGGGGCCGGGTCGCAGAACCGTCGAAATTGGAAGACATCTTCGAGTCCCCCCCAACCATCCGCCCAGCACTAGCGCTGCAACCCCTGCAGCACTAACCAGCATCGCCCAGTGCCCGGTACAGACGCCTCTCGGACGCCCCCAGGGATGGCGAGTCCACTGCCTCCTTGGGCAACCTGTTCCAATGCCTGACCACTCTAACAGTAAAAAAGATTTCTAGTAATGTCTAATCTGAATCTCCCTTGTCTCATTTTAAGGCCATTTTCTCTGGTCCTCTTCACTGCAGGCACGGTAGAAGAGACCGACCCCCACCTCCCTACAACCTCCTTTCAGGTGGTTCTAGACAGGGTCATCCCATCGGAGAGCGTTTGCTGTAGGTGTTGTAACCTGCGGTTTTCGTCGGTGCTTGGCTCAAATTCACCTCCCCCCGCCTCCTTTTTTTTTTTTTTTAAAGTCTTGCTATCCTACGGGCTCAGCAGTGCTAGTGTAGCCACCACATTTACGTGGTGACACTTTTTGGGGTTTTTTTTTTGTTTTTTTTTCTTTTGGAAGATGAGCAGGTAAAACAGCGTGGTCTCTCACAATGCAGTTGTTGCTGTGTGAGGCAGGGGTCGGTGGCAGCTCTCAGATATTTCATCGGCTGCATTCTAAACCCTCCTGGCAGCTCTGCCATTGGCTTCCAGGATAAGAATGAATGCCAGAGAAAACTGTTGATTAATCCAAGATGTAGAGCTCTTCTCCCATGGCTCTTCATTATTTCACATCTTCAACATTTATTTAAATGTTTTAATAATCAGCGAGGGTTTTAAATGCAGTTGTAGGCATGAGTACTGAAAGAACACAAATGAATCATGAGAAATAAGGTGATACTTTTTATACTGAGTTATTTCTGTCAGGATAATATGTATATTATTCCTTTGGTAACTAATCTGAAGATAAGAAGTTATCATTTAGGTAAATTTTCCTGGCAAGTAAACATGATGTGATCAGCAGTTTCATGGATGGAAAAATCAATAACTAGATGGGTTGAAAACGAGTATTTACCTGATAGCAATAAAATGTAGTTTCAAAGCTTCGGTTCTGCCCTCATGGATTGAATTTGAGTGGCCAGGGCTGTCGCTTAGTGGCGCATTAATTCTGCTTTCCGAAAGCTCCTCCACAGCAAGGTATGTCTGTCAAATATTTCAGCTTCAGGCCCTCACTGCTGTGTGTAGGATTTTGGGCACGTATCTCTTGTGCGTCTTCCAAGTCCTTTTTTCCCTGCGGTGCAAGTCATTATTTGGGAAATTTTAGCACAGTAACTGGTATGTGCTTGTCTTGCACGAGCAAACTCGATTTTGGCAACATAATCAGCCATGGGGGTTTTTTTTATGATTCCAGATATGTAGTAGGAGAAACACCAAATTACGTAAGGTTTTTGCAGAAGCACCAAAAATTTTTACGTTCCAAGTTTCCATAATCTGAGCTTCTATCCAATCATGTTCTGAATAAACCTTAAAATTGCTCTTAATAAGAGTTGACATTATCTTTGAAGTGGAAAACAAATCCATTTTGGTTTGCTAGGATGTGGCAGTTGTCATTTGGGGGACTTCACTGTAGGATTTACGGTTCTTGCACGTGATGCATCGGTCTGCATTTAGTTGAAAGGCTTTAGTTAAGTTGGTGGTGGGGGGATTTTTGTTTTGTTTGTTTGTTTGTTTTTTTGTTTTGGTTTTTTTTTGTTTGTTTTGTTTTTGGTGGTTTTTTGGGGGGGGGTGGTTCTTGTTGTTGTTTTTTGTAGTGTAACAGATTATTTGGTATGGACGCCTCAGCAGTGGTGCCAGGTATCTGGGTATTACAGCATTTTTACTGTTGGGTAGACAGGAAGGCATGGGCTGTAAAATACTTGACCAGGAAAGGTTCAGTGCAGCAGCCAGCTGCAGTTCTTTATGTAAAGATGCTCCATGTGTTGTGCAGGGGTCACAGCACATCTTCTGCATTCACCCTCTTAGCATAAGATCCTTTTTCGGCCTCTGTAATGCAGTGTCACCAGAATTTGGGAAGGACAGGAGATCTGACGTGCCAGTGGATTGCCTGTCAAATTTGGTCAAGCACATGCTGACAAATGAAGAACCAGTTGGTGTTTTTGTCCTCCCAGTTACACTGCACATGCCTGTGTGCCGTGTTAGGGCCAAAGTTTACACTGCAAAGGCCTGTCATAAAAATGAGGTGCCCAGATTTAAGTTTCTGGGAAAAAAATTTGATTTCCTGGAAGTTTCTGGAAGGCTTATAGAACTACTGGACTTTAATTTTCCAGATGTTTATTTAGCAGGTTTTGTGGGTGGGTTTTTTGGTTGGGGTTTTTTTTTAGGTTTTGGTGTTGCTAGTTGGGAAGCATGTCCATATTTAGTCTTGGGACCAAAAGATAGCAAAGCTATAAACATCTGTAGCTGCTGAGCTTCCCCAGCTGTATTTCAGGATTAAAATACTTTAGATATGTTTGCTATTTGCCTTCTTGAATGAATAAATAGAAGTGTTCTGCTTTAAAGCATAGACACAGATAGCTTTGTTCAGAGACAGCCAGAATTTCTGACCACGCTTAATTTTGCCCAAGAGCATCTTCTGCCTGGACAGCAGAGTGAGAGGAGGGCAGTAGGCAGCCTTCACTGATGGGAGCTGAAAATGCACGTGGCTTTTTGGTGCTTCTGCTCCTTTGTGGGACTGGGTGGGAAGCTGCTGGGGCTGCTCGGGGGCTTTTGCAGCCCGTGCCAGCAGGACGGGCCATCCACTGGTTCTCTTTTGAAACTTGCACCCTTGTACAAGAGCTGTGCCTGGAGGACCTGCAGTGTGAGAGCTGCTGTTTAGCTTTGTGGTTTGGATGCGTGCACTGCATTTCTGTGGTAATAAAGATTCATTCTTTAAAGATTGCCTTCCCCTTTTCAAAATGTGATTCTCTCTCTAGAAAAGAGGGAAGTGTTTCCTTTTCGTGGAGGTCTCTGAGGGAAAACAAACTATGGGGGGGGTTTAAGTGTAGGGTGGTTTTATTTGTTTGTTTTTTGAGGTTTTTTACCACGCAAAGCCATTGCTTTCTGCTTGTCATATTACAAGTGTGACTTTTGGCTGTTATTGCAAAGATACTTCGAAACTAGTATTTCTTCCCAATCAGTATGGGAAGAATTCATAAATATCCTTTAGAGTTACTTGGGTTTTGTAATTGTTTTAGCTAGTGAACTTTTAAAGAGCCCGTAAAAAAGCATTAAGAAGAGAAAGAAAAGTTCCATAGTAGTCACACTTGAAATATTTGGTAGATCATTTTTCAGGATTAAAATCTTGGTGATTCTTCATATTCCTTCACTATTTTCAGCTTGAAGTACATGATTTCAAACCTGTGTGATCAGTGGTCAAAGCTTTCATTAGTTCCAGTTACCATCGTGTCTTTTGTTTTGTTCTTTATTTCAGAATGCTTAACCTGGTGAATGATACCTTTTATTATATTTTAGGAGGTGTCATAATCATGCCAAGAAAACCCAATTTTCTCCTGAAAATGATGTACAAATGTTAAGCTATTACTCTTTGTATTTCTCTTTTGTGTTTTTGCTGAATGCACTACCATTGCAACGTTGCTTGTTTTGATAGTAAAACATTTCAAATACTAAATTTAAAAAAATTTCATCTTCAGGATTTTATCTGTTGTCAAAACTTGTTTGCATAGCAGTGCAGTTTAAAGTTTTGTGCAAATCAATGCTTCTGAAAAGTTGGAGTGAGCTAATTGAAGCACTAACTTTCAAGAGAAATTCTTTAATATTGAAACCCACCAAAATGATAAAGTATACTACAGTTCTATCTAGCACGTTTTTCCATATATAGTGTAAAATATCATATACAGTTCAGTAAGTTGTGGAAATCCAGGTGCTAAGTGTTATTAAAATATTGTATTAAGGTAAAAGGGTGTTCCATCTAGTTACAATGGGAACTCTCTTTGTATAGAGAACACAATCTTGTCAGTAAATGCCACGTGTTAGGTTATCACTCCACTAGGGAATAGTATTTGTGGGAAACACAAAAGGTGAGAAAAACAGATTTCAGAAATAAAGCAAAGAATTTAGGTTCAGCTGCAGCTGCAAAAGCCTGAAGATAGAAGAAGATACAATTATATAGTAAGCAAGGACATTAAAACAATGGTTGGAGTTTCTAGGCTTGGCTCAGATAGGTCTTGAAGTTGCAGAAAATATGCTTAGCAAGATAGTTATGTTTTAAGCTTAAAAATGGAATTTTGTGCATTGTTACTACCAAGCGTACAAGTGAGCATTGTTTGTAGCAGATGCACGTGTACTTTTAATGATTGGTTAGAACAGTTGTCTGTAAACTTTAGAAGCATGCTTTTGGCTAAAAAACTTCAAAGAATGTTCTGTAGCAAAGAGATCCTTGGTTGCCTGCGACAGACGTGAGCCATGCATCATCTCTTGTGAGACTGATGCCTGAAAAAAATAATAAAAAGGCTCCTGGAACGTCTGCCTGGGCACCTGTCCCGTTTGGTCTCTACGCCGACAAGTATTCCTGAATGCCTTTGTCATGTGGACAGTTGAAAATTTGTAATTACTGTGTAAAAGAGCTAGTCATATTTGGGAGTATTTCCAGCTTGTCAAATGGTATCAAAAGAAAAATCAGGGCTGGGTGACAGTTGTTCTTTGTCAATATAGGAGTTTTCTGAGCAGACACTGAGGACAAAGAGTGAAAGGACAGTTTAACCATAGGCTGTATTCAAAGGTTTTATTGGTGTAACTATTTCAGTTGATGAACTGAAGACTTGCTAAAATGATCATTCTAAGGAAATTGCCAGTGTTAGTACAATTATTCTTTCTTGTATGAAGAGCTGCTACTATAAAAATATCTTTATACCTGCCTAGCTGCATTAAAAGCAACTTTAATTACACTGGTTTTGCAGAGTGGTACAATTTCATGTAGCAGACCAACTTTTTGCCTTTAGGTTAGGCAGTTAAATCTGTAAATGTTCGTTCCATCTGTAAATGTTTGCTTTCCTCAGGTTTCAGAAATGTATGCTTTAGTACTGCTCTTGCTGGGGGATGATAAGACACTGCCACTTATTAACTAGTTCCCACGTCTTTGCTATAAAGTAGCTGAGAAAGTACACTGTGTGGGTATCTGCTGTGGCCTGCCAAAGTTCCCCTTCCTTGGCGGTACACCATGCAGTTCAAAACTAGATAGCCTTGACTTGTAGATAATTCCTCTATTACCCTAATTTTCTTTGCTTCTGTGTGCCTGCAGTGCACGAGGTGTGCCGTGCTGCTGCTGTGCTGCCCTGCACAGCTGGTGTTTGCTGTAGCCGTGAGGAGAAGAATTGCCATTTTGAGTTGGTGCTACTGCCAGCTCTCATCAGACCTCTAAATGATGCTCTGGTGCACTGAGTGGGTTGCAGTCTTGTGCTCAATCTTCAATATTTGGAATATGTTACCAGTTTCTTCTTTTGAAAAGGACTTTGATTTGTTCATGGTTTCAGACTATAATCTGAAGGGCTTTTTAATTGCAATTTGAAAATAAAAGATGTTTTTATCCTTACAGGAAGGAAGAAACAGAAGCTTGCCAAAGAGAGAGCAGGGCTTTCCAAGGTAATACTTTGTTCAGTAATGTAGTGCCATTTTGAAAGATGTTTCATTTGTATTACTTGTAAGATTTACTTAAGGATTTGTTTTGATTCCAGGATTACAAATATGCAGTCTTTAGGTTTTTTTAATGCTCACAGATAATTGTATGGTTGTTCCTTTTTCGTGTCAGATAGAGAAGTTATATAAGTACAACATTCACAGTGTGATTCAATGGTGTTTTCCTTTTTGTAATATGAACAAGGATTTTTCAGACTTAAAACCATTGATGGGACACACTTATAATTGAACTTAATATGTTGTTTTGCCATAAGTATTTGATTTCCCTTTCATTATCACCAATGGGTCCAGAAAGAAAATATAAGATTTCTCTTATAAAATTGCAAGATATGTAGTTGTTATAAACATAATACACCTTAGAATTTATATTTGCTCCTAAATCATGTACTTAATAAACTGAGTAGAGGTGTTTCAGGCTCTGTCTCTACAGATTTGTGATGCAGTTTTATGAGACCTGAGTCTGATTTTCAAAAACATTCTGTGTATGTTTAACTTAGTGGTGACACTTGTTTTTTTTTGCCAGTGTCAGTGTAACAATGGGGTTGTGTGCATGTTTAATTTCAGTTGAGAATGTTTTCTGCTAACTTTTTATTAGCTGGTGTTTAAGGGCCGGTTGAACTTTTACTGTGTGTGTGTTATAGTTGCCTGATTTGAAAGATGCTGAAGCAGTTCAGAAGTTTTTCCTTGAGGAGATTCAGCTTGGAGAGGAATTACTAGCTCAAGGTAATAGCATTTTTTTTTCCTAGAGTAAGTTGTAAAATAAATTTCCTCTACCTTTGCTAGAAGATTATTTTTATACATTAAGAAATTTTGGAGAGTCAAATTCATCTAAGAAAATCTGCTTATTTGTTTTTAACCTTGTGTGTTCAGAAGGTCCATCAAGGAAAGAGAAGAGCTAAGTGTGGATTGATTCACCATAATTTACTCCAGTCTTGGTGGATGTCTTATGTAAATGTGTTACAGTGTGGAAGATGGTTGATTTCAAAACACTATAATTTGTCATACAGGTGAATATGAAAAAGGTGTTGATCACTTGACCAATGCCATTGCTGTGTGTGGGCAGCCGCAGCAGCTACTACAAGTTCTACAGCAGACTCTCCCACCGCCAGTGTTTCAAATGCTTCTAACTAAGCTCCCTACAATAAGCCAGGTATGTGAAACATTCCCTGATGGTTTGGTTCGGAAATAACTCAAATACTTACTTTATCCACTACGTCAGTCTTGAGTATTGGGTTTTGTAAGCTGTTGGTTTTTTAATATGTTCAGTTAGATTAAAAGAAGCTTTTTTTTCACCTGACACGTTAAAAAGTGAATATGAAAATCATCATGTAGCATTAATAGCAACCAGGATAAATCAGAAATACAAAACTTCTCTTGTGTGTAGGGTATGCTAAGCTCTTGAAGAACAGGAATCTGACCACAGCTCTGATACTATAAGTGGGTCCACTGTTTCCCAAATGCACATCGTGGGGATTGGAAAGGCAGTAACTTTATTGCACTGGGTCTTGAGGTTTTTCTTCTAATTTACATATGTACGAGTGTGTGTAAGTGCTATGAAGGTTCATCAGAATGAATCTGTTGCTTCTGCTACCCCGTTGCTTCTGGGGACAGCTATAGACACAAGATGTTAACCAGCACCAAAACCCATGACAATTTTGGAAGCTTGGGAGTTTCCCTGATGATAAAAGTGTTAGTAGCTCTATGTATAAAATGCCCTCCCGTTTTAGTCTGAGTACTGAGCAGGTAATGTTGTTAATATGCTGGCAGGTGAGTCTGTTGTAAAATAAAGAATATGTTTTATGTCCTTGGAAGTACTAGGGAACTCCCTGACAGTGTTACCTGACATAAAGCAGAGATTCAGTGCTGGGTATCAGCTGGCTCTTCTTACAGCTCAGGCCTGGTTACATTTCAGGTTTAAGTCCCTATAGTCAGTGGTAGCACTGGGAAGTGTCGGGTACACGAGATGTAAGAGTCAGGGAAATAACTGAGCAAAAACACTTCCTAAGAGAACAGTGCCAAAAACCACACAGAGGTCATCACCTGAGGTTGATAGGATACTGTTTATCTGACTTTGGCTTTGTTAGGTGTTGCACTGTATGTAATTGCTGTGGAATTGACTTCAAAAACTTAAGTCAAATAGATTGCCATTTTTAACTTTAATCAGTTTGTTCAGTAATTACACTGCTTAATCTTCAGTGTAAAATTACGTTGCTTGATAATCAGTTGCCTACTGTCAATTTTATGTAATTGTGAATGAGTTTTTCTCCTTCTTACAGAGAATTGTAAGTGCACAGTGCTTGGCTGAAGATGATGTTGAATGAGGTCACACCACAACGGGGGGAAAAAAGTTTTCTTACCCCAGAAGATGAGCATCAGTAGGGGGATAAAGGGGCAAACATAGTAGTTAATGGACTGTGTACCACATCGGGTTCTACCAGAGTTAAAATTAACTTTGTGTAGGTGGGTTTCGCAGGATTTTATTTATTATCCCAGTGAAAAGTGTATTTTGATAAGAATTCATTTTATAAATACACTGTGTTGAGTTATCAAAGTATCACTAACTTCATTATTATTAAAATACGCAGTTGTAATGTTGTACATATACAGACATAAAACTACGACCTATTAAAAACCCAATGCTCATTTTTGAAAAAACGAAGTTATGGCAATAAAGATTTATCTGCACTCGTGTGTCCCTATAGTACTGCTTTAAAATCCAGAATATTTGGGTGTCAGAGCAAATGATCTAAAAGTGACAGCATTAAAATTTATTTTTAATGTTATGGCTGGTCTTCCAATGCTTTTAATTAAGTTTAAAAACTTGTGTAATTTCCTGAGAAAATAAATTTATGATCATTTAAGCAGTAACAGCTCACCTTAGAAAGAGATGCAAATCACAATGGTAATAGATGACTGGCTGCAGAAAGAATGACAAATCCATTTCTGTCAGGAACAAAAACATGTAAAGTGATCAAGTCAAAATTACTGGCAAACTTGTAAGCTCTATTAATACAGGTGTCTGAAACAAAGCTGTTAGGAGTAGAACCTGGGCAGAGTTTAAGAGCACAAAGGTTGGGGTTTTTTGGAAAGCTTGAAACTTTGCAAGATAGACAGTTGACATTTTAGTCTGTAGTCTTCAAGACCATAGCAAATGGGTGTTAACAGTCTTTTTAAGGCATTTGCTTTAAGAAAAAAATTGCACTGATAAGGTAAGACAATTATATCCCTGGGATAAATAGCAACAGCAGATGGAATTAGATGTTGTACAGTTTCAGTATGGTGTGGTGAATTTTCCTTTCCCAATGAAAAGGAGACAAATAATACACAGCAGGCTCAAGTGACCAGGAGAAGTGTACTTAGGAAAGCAAGTTTTTCAAAGGATCTTCTAAATGTTAAAACAGGTAGGCTTCTGCTATTCTCTGGGCTTGTGCTATCAGCACTCAGGTGGCAGAAGAAACAATTAAAAATGTAGCTTTGTCTTTTTGGCACAGTGACTGATTTTTAACTTGAGGAGAATGCTTTGAGGTGTGTTTTTCAGACCAGCTGACAGTTTGTACTAATGATGCTGCCAGATTAAGAGTAAGGTACTAGGTGGCATAGTCTAATAGAAGTGAGGTACTTTGAGAGCACGCTAGCCAACTCTGTCTCATTTCAGTCTTATGTAAGTTTCTTCAAAGGCAGATTCTCCTCAGTGGTTCAGGAATTGCCTCACACAGGATTTTTGAGAGGTTAAGTGGATAGTTGATGGTGACCTAGCAGTCAGTACCTGAGTTTGGGAGTAGAAATGGCTCTTACAGTCAGTCTGCTGAGATGGTTTGCTATGGAATAGGTGTTTTCCCCTTAAGCCCTTGAAAACATAATTTCCAAAGATTTGAGGTGCTATTGAAGCTTCCTGTAATGTGACAAATACTGAAGTTAGTGGCTGGTATCAACAAACATATCTTAAACAGCTGCTTGTAGTTTAATCTTTGTGCTTGAATTGTTCAGGTAGCATAAGGTAAAAGTAAAATGTAGTAGCCATATTCTTCAGGGGACAATGGCCAGGGTGTTCTTTTTCTTTTAATTTATTTTACAGGGACAAAGTTATTTTGCACTTAATAAAAATACTGTGAAATTACAGACCGTTCTGTTTTTAATGAGGCTTTTTGAAGGAGTTTTTCCCTTCTAACCCTTGAAAATAAAAAGTAGGAATTCTTGTGTTATGTTGACAGAACTGTTAGCATATTTACCTTCTGTCTTGCTGGTCATTTCAGTATATCTTTTTAGTTCAGCTTTTAACATTGTCGTAAGGTGAATCAAACTTCCATCCTGCCTTGAAAAACAAACCCAAACACCGTAAGACAAAAGTAGCATCCTTCTGTCAAACCTAAGCAATTTTCTGCACTCTTTGGCATAATAATGACATTTTGAATTCACATTTTAGCTTACAGCAAAGCTTTCCTGAACTGTGTTTCAGCAAACCTGTGTGTCAATTCTGATTTTGATGGAAGGCTTGGTGACAGTCTGATTATGTCTATAAATGGTATTTAAGCATCACAGACACACATACTGCTCTAACCCTTTTTGTTTTCTTGAGCCTGCAAAGTTGGATGCAAACAGAATTTAAGATAGCATAGGTTTAAATGTAGCCTTAAATACAAATTTATTCTCATATTTGATAACCCAGAAGTACTTGGTTAGTATGCTAGAGCAAGCTCTGGTACCTGTTTTGAGTGCCTTGGGTACTAAGTTGGAATGCTGAATCCTTTTAACAAGACTTGAATTTTTTTCTTTTCTCCAAATCTCCCAGTGAAGCTAACCCTGTACAATTGTGAAGACTTGGAAGCCACTGTCTAGAATGCAAATTTGCTGTTGCTCCAAGAGTGGCAGGCTGACAGTGGTATAGCTAAGCACGCACGGTCCGCAGATGTTTCAGACACGAGCAAAGTGCAGGTCATCAGAAACGTGGTGGTAATGATGGATGTTTCTGCATCAGCAGTAGTAATGCCATTGCGTTAGCTGTGCATAGTGCTGTACATTTCTTTTCACCTGTGCAAATGAAAAAAGTGTGGAAGTAAGCCATTCCAGTTATGGATTTGCTGCTACGGAGCTCACAGCTGCTGGAGAATAAGATCTGTAATCTTATTTTACTGCAGGTTAAACTGCTAATCTTTCTCCCAGAAAGAACCATCTTCCCTTCTGTTCTTCTTCAAGAACAAGGCACTTGTTTTCAGCACTAAAAGGATTTCTTAAAAGGAAAGTGAGAGGTCTGTTAGTTTTATATTGGGAAGTCTTCTGTTATCGGATACAAGCTTCTCAGGCAGCTTTTACAGAAAAAAACCCACCCAGCTAGTTTCATTATCATGCAGGACTACCTTTGATGTCTCACCATTAAGTTTTCTAGATAATGGAATCAAATCCAAAACCAGAGTGATCAGGCACACTCTGAATCATCTGGCACTAATTTCCTTCCCCTGGGGGCTGACACAATATTATTGTTGCCCTTAACTTGAAAAACGAAGAAGTCCCAGCCCTGCTGTTTAGGAGGCCAGCCAGCCATCATCAAAGTAAAGCTCCAGCAATTTATGCACTCAGAAGAATCTTTCTAAAGTTTTTTGTACATCTGTTGATGGTGTGTCCCTTAGGCTGAACAGTGGCCCTACATGACTGTTGTGTTACAGTTAACATGAGTTAAACATTAAGGGAATCTTTGAAGTGGTCACTAAGTGTTTTTAACGATTGTTTCAAAGGCATGTTGTGCTGCACACCCCTGCTTCTGTGTTTTTAAATGTATGGATATGAAAAGGGCTGATGTGAAAAAAAAAATCTGCAAGGCTTCTGTTGTACCCAAGTTTTGGTTTGGTTTTCAGTCTGTGTGTTTACACTGACCAGCATAGCTCACAGTATTCTTTGTGCAGTGACCAAAAGCCTGTTGGAAAGAGCTGAAACCTGTGCTTTATTCATGAGGACTGGGCTAGGTTTCATCAGAGGCGCTCCGGAAACTGAGCTGGTGTGGGTCACAGTACTTGTTTTCTGCATTTGTACCAAACTCTTTAACTTCCCAAAGAAGACGTGGATGTCTAATGCTGTTCTCACAGGGCAGAATTTGCCACATCCTGTGTATGAATGTGTCAGTGAAGCTGTAGAAGACAGCTGGCCCTTCTGTGATACTTTTTGTACCAAACTGTCCAACATACTGGCACTAGATAATGGTCAGCTTTTTTCAAACTACAGCGAACCGTGAAAATGTGTTCTTGAAAAGAAAATCCAGGTTCTCTCTTCTTTCCTTGCAGCAGGAGCTAGTTTTAAAGAATATTTACTGGACATCTTTTGATGAGCTCACTACCCTGTTTTCTAATCATTCCTGTAACTTAATAGTCCTTAAATCTTAAAGGCCTCTGACTGTAAGCTTTTGACTCCAGGCATACAGTTCCTGTTCCTGTTTTGTAAAGGTCAGGTCTGTCTTTAACAGGCTGAGAGATGGATGTCCTGCAGTGCTCACTCACAATTATATAATTTCCCTTGCACCCTGAGATATTCTCGACTCATCTTTGGGATGAGAGGATGTCTGGTGGTGCTCGCTCATAGTGGGAGAGTTGCTTAATGGAGTGAGTGTTGCAGCTGGCAAAGTGTTGCTGCAGCCTACAGATCTCTTGGGATGGTCCATGCTGCAAGGCAGTTGTGAGTGGCTTTTGTGTATGAAATTTCTGGTGTGCATGGAGGCAGAAAACAGATGAAGTCAGATAGTTCTGCCTCTTTGCATGTTGGACCCTTACAGCTAAAAACTGATTTGGTCACACAGTCATTTACTTGAGCAGGTCTTAATCTAAACAGCAGGGGGCAGTTTTGCACACACATTTTGTGCATGCTCACCCTGTAAAATCCTAATTTTTAGAATCTTCCTGTCTGGTGAGGTGATGCAATGCAGCATTTTGTCCAGACAGACTTGGTACGGTGTATAAGACAGGCTCAATGGAGCAGCAGTGGAATGTGTTTCTACTGATAATACCTAATTTTGGCTTTTTAAAATCCTGTGTGTTTAAATTGTTCTGATGACATGATTAGGAGGATTTCTCTTATTCTCTCAGTCCTTCAACACAAACTAGGTATATAGATAAGCCAGCTGCATTGTACAACATAAACTCTGCAACAAAATGCAACTACTCCTGATTCCCAGGCATACAAGAGAAGTTTTTCCCTGCCCAGCTGTGATTATACTGGGTGAGTTTTGCTAGCTGGAGTGAAAGGAATGCACCTGTTAACTGCAGTAGGGATGTGTGATGGTTTTGGCCAAATTTAGGGGAAACGTTGAAGGGGAACGTCTCCTAAAAAGGAGATGCCACCCCTCCCCCTTATCAGGTTCGGGAGAAAAAGAAAATTCTCCTCGGAGGAAGGTGAAAGAGAAAATGAAACTATTTATTCAACAAACAGTGAAGTTAGGAGTAATAACAACAACAACAACAACAACAATAACAAAGCCTCCCACTGAGGGGAGGGAACCTGAAAGATTTGAAAGTCCTTCTGTGGGTGCAGTTTTCCCCTTCTCTCCCGTGACGCTGGAATCGGAGCTGGCCAGCACGGGTGCGGGGGCCCCCGAAGGCGGTGGAGCTCAGTGGGTCTTTGGTGCTCTGATGCTTCTGGTGACCGGACTCCGTAACTTAGCGAGCTGGTCTTCTTCCAGGATAGCAGGATGGCCTTCCCAGTAGTTCTCCCAGCTAGCTCCTCCTGGGCTCTTCTCCTCTCTCTTATGTGTTATCTCACCGAGGGTCAGCTGGTCTCTGACCCTTAGTGGAAACACCTGATTTGACACAGCTGTAACTCGTCCAGGTCAAGTGGGGGCTGAATAATGTGGGATACAGCACAAATCACCCCATGACAGGATGGAAGTGAAATCTGTATCTTGACATTTTGCCTGGATTTGGACTCTGGCTGTAATGGCCCATGTGAGGAGAGCCAACCAAAAAATGAAGAGGCAAGATATTGTAGGTTGGTGACAGGATGCATTTTCAATGCTGGTTGAATTTCAGCTTAAGGTGACAAAATCTACTCACCCTGTTGTGATCCTGCAGCTGACATGAAGTAAGCTGATCTCATACCTTGTCTCTCTCATGCCTTGGAGGCAGCTATTCGCATTGTAGTGGCACTCTGTCTCGAAGCTGAATCTTAATTACTCCTACATCTCAAAAGTGTTTTTTCTCTGCTTCCTGGTCTGTGTTTGTCGGGGGTAAATTGTACATATGCTATACAAGTAAATGGAAATTTTCCACCCTTGTAGCTGTCAATCAGCATTTTTCCAAACATTCAACTTGTTAATAAGAAATTCTTTGAAGTCTGCTTAAAATATGACATCTAGAGAAAGCTGTTTAATAAAAGATACTGTCTGAAAACCATGCTTCTTCTCCTTCCTTAGGTCACTCTGGCCATGTTACACCCTGTAACATAGCCTGGAAGATACAGAAATTTGCTGTAAAAAACCAATATTTGCCTGTTTTGGCATGTATGTAAAAAAGCATTTCCTGGAGCTCTGAAACAACCTGGTTAGCAGCTCTTGTTGTATTTAATATTATTTAATGAGAAAGAATGTACATTCAGCTTTGATGATTAAAATGACAATGATTATTGCATGAATTTGTGAATTACGATGCAATGACTAATTAAATGGAGAAATGAAGAAAAGGGATTCTTGAGCAAGCATGTTCTTTGAGAAACTCTCCCTTGTTGTTTTTAATTGATAGTACACACCTAATCAATTCATAGCAGCATTTCATTACTGGTGGGAACAGTCTGGTTTTGCTGAAGATTTACTTTCACCACACATTGACCTGATATAATTGCCTGGTCCTGTAAGTTACCATGAGGGAGACTGCCAGCTCCCAGCACTGTGGAGGTGGAAGTTTTTGCTTATATAAAGAAGGGAAGCCCCATCTGACCCCAGGTTACAGCCTCCATATTTATTGAGTCCTTCTAGTTGGAGTGTTTGCTATAATGGCACTCACCTGAATTTGCATAACCATGAGGGGTTGCTACTTGGTTTATGTTTCATTTGTTTTTATCTCTTCATCTAAAGTCTTGAACTTTAATGTCAGGTTCCTTGGCTTATGTTAGAAGTTGTCTGACACAACTAAAGGCCCTTTTTTACTTCTTTGTAGGGATGTTATTTACTGGCCATTGGCACTGGCAGAATTCTTAGCATGAAATTATTACCATTATTATTACTTCTGTATCAGCAGAGATGTGTGTGGCACTCTGAAGAATCTGTCAAGATGAATTCTCTGCTTCTGCAAACTCACAGACTGCGGTCCTGATCCCGTAATTTACCCTGCATGGTCCTTTCCTCATGGAAACCTAAGCAGTCAAGAGCAGGACATTGGGACAGTGACACAAGAAGGGAAAAGGTAAGGTTTAGGATAGTATGATTGTTTGGGTAGTAATTGGGCGGGAGTTTTATCTGAATTTTGTTTGAAGCTCTGAAGCTTGTTTCTTTTCTACGTCACGTTAATTTTAGACTAGTAACTAATCAGTGCTAGTTACTAGTGTAATCAGGAAAAATCAGACTTCAACCAACCATAGATCTGCTTATAAATCATGAAACCTACGAAAAGAAAAAAGTATTAAAGGTGTTCTCTATAACTGAATAGATTTGAGGCACAACTTCCCTCCCCCTCTCCCAACTGAAATCAATGACATGAGCTGTCAAGCACTGGGTTAATTGCTCTGCTGGCAGTCCTACAGTTCGTAAGTACCTTCTGCATTGAAAATGTAAGAAGCAAATTTCCAGAACTTTAAATGGATAGCAACTTTAAAAGGAACTCTGTTCTGTCAAAACTTTGTAATCAGCCCAAACCATAGTGCCTGAAATTCAATGACACAATCATGCAAATAGGAAAGCTGGGTCATAGGTATTAAAGCAGGCATAAATAAGGGAGACAGCCTAGAAGGCAATGCAGCGAGTCAGTGTCCATCTTAGACGTTGGATTGCAAACTGTGAATGCTTGACAACCTGATAAAATGGTTGAAAATTGGAGAGGTACTTTTACAGAGAGAGTTGTAGTCCTGTGTTGGACAGCTGCCCCCATCCTTAAAAACAATGCAGCCTTCTAAAGCGTGCTTTTGACCCTCAAAGTCTTTGCGGTTAGAGCAGATCTGTTGGCCAGAATGGCTCTATCCTCCTTTTTCTAATTTGGAACTGATTTCCAGAAAGGAGAGGAGGACATGCCTGGCAGGAGCTGGTTATGTGGTAGCCATATATTCAGGAAGTCGGATGGTCAGACTGGTGTGTCCTGCCACCCTCAAGAACCAATGGACTGTCTGGTTCTTAGTGGGAACTTGAGCAGTAAGCTTGATCACCACTTGGACACCTTGGCTTCTCTGGGAAACTATGAAAGTAAGTGCTCATAAGTTATGTTGATTTTCTAAAGGGAACACAGCCCCTGGGATGGAATGTATTGATACTGGGGCAGTGCTCTTCCCATGCTTTTGGTCATAAAATGTGAAGCAAGGGAAAAAAAATGACTCCAGTGTAGAATCCCTCTCTTTATTTTGGTTATTTCCAGGATGGTGTTTGGACCTTGTCCTGCTTGGCAAGGTCGGGAGCAGTGTTGTCCCTGCTGCATTGCCCTTGAAGATCTTCAGCAGGCCTGACAATATTTGTCATTAGACTTTAGATCTTTTCACAGATGAATGTCTCCTACCTTGGGCAGCACATTTTCAAGAAAAACAGTGATCTCACTCTGATTTTAAAGAAAAAAAGAAACAGATTGCAGTCTGACAGAACCAGCAATGGCTCAGACTCAGGAGTATTCATAGCCTTTCCTTTTTGAAAATCTGACTGTTCAAATTCTGCCTCCCCAGCTCCTGGTAATGTTGCAGGTGATGTGGGCTTGGTCTCAGGGGATGACAACACGAACTTTATTATTAATTGATGCAGGAACGGTTTCGTAAATTCAAAGTGTTTGTAGGTCCTCATAGTATATGCAGTCACCAAAGGATTTGTAGAGATCATCGCTGGGTTTTTGAAGACGTGCTGCTGTAAGAGTAGTTCACTGGAGCAGCACAGATTATCTTCCTTTGGGGAACTTAACTGCATTTTCCTTTTTTTCTTGGAAGACCACACGGTTTTTTGCATATCACCCTTTTTGACATGCCTGCAGATGCAGTATAGCCGTGCTCTTGTGAAGCTTCACAGGGCTCAGGGACCAAAGACACAGACCTGATGATTAGCTAGATACACCATCCTTTGCCCCAAAGCCAATACAGTCTGCTGCTAATCACCTTTCAATGCCTATAAACTGTGAGACTCGTCATTTATTTCAGTGGGAAGGTCATGTGCCATGAAACAGAGCTTTGTGCGCAGTCTTGGATGCCTGATGCAAGGCTTCTTCCATTGCTTCCCAAAATGATGGTGTCTTCTGGCAGAGTTTAGGCACTGGGAGTGTTTTTGTTTTCTGGGTAAATCTAAGTCTGCTGTAGCCAGGATCTTTCAATTTAACAGCTTTCAGTGAATGTCAGAATTCTCATACACCAAAGCTCTTTTTCCTTTTTAACTTACTATGTGAAGATCATAGAAAAGGATTTGTTCACTGCCCTTTGCTGGGCATCTTCTGAAGACCGAGTGCCTGCCTTTTGCTCTCTAAGGGGCTTAGCACTTCGGCTTTTCTTTTTTAAAGTGTTGAAAGGTTAACATTTGTATTCTTTTCAGAATACAAATGCAGAGGTACATTGCACAGGTACATAGCAGAGTCAAATTTTCAGGGTTGCCACTGCAGATAGCATCAGAGCACGCAGGTGTTTGGTCCACCATGACTGGGAACAGGGCATCAGGTCTAGATACAGGCCTGTTTCCATGGGACAAGGTAGCGCTCACTGTTCCTGCCAGCCCATCATTTTGCCGCAGACATCCATGTGATAACTGCAGAGGATGATGAAGCTGCGGTAGCTTTGTGTGCAGCAGCAGTAACAGCAGCAATAGAAGATGAGATTCTGTGGGCCTCAGTGTAAACAACAGGCAGCAGAGGCATAACCTCTTGCTTTTCCTAGCAAAGCCAAATTTGTCTTAAACTTCTTTATGGTGGAATTTTTCCCTTTTCCCTTTGCCTTCCTACACCTGTCTTTTATAGATCAAGTCGTTTGGCAGTTTTCAAGCTTGGCTGTAAATCACGGGAAGGAAAGGGGGTCCCATGTCCAGGTAGCTGCGTGCTGGCCACCGGAGCCGGCTGAGCCCCGCTGCTTCAGCTTCCAGAGCCGGTGTCGCTAGATGGCAATGTGGCACTCCTGCAGCTGCGGCTCCTGAAAAATGGCTTGCTTTTCCTGTATTTATCTCTGCCAAACTGATGATTGCACCCACCACCTCGGCAAGAGAACAGAACAAAATCATTTCATAGAACATTACAGCTGTTGTGCCTTTTTCTTTTCTTTCTTTTCTCTGCCCCCCCCCCCAGTTCTTTGTCCCACAGCGGGGTGCAGAGGTTTAAAAACCTTCTTTCTTAATCACTCTCCTTCTAAAAACAGAGAAAACACAGCCTCTTGGGAGCAATTAGCTGTGAGAAAAGCATTTCTCAAACAATTGCCAGGAAATATTGTCTTGACCGATATTCCTGATGTAACACTGTCGTTCTCAGTACTGTTATTCTAACATACTCGACTGAAAAAACAGCAGGATACAGATCTGTAACGCATGATCTGCAGCTTACCACCTACCTTACCTTTTTATATTCATTTGCTTTCAGTTTGTGTCCTCCCCCCACCCCCTGGAGCCATTCTGTTTAGGAGAGTGAAGAATTATTTGTGGCTCTCCTCTTGTGACTAGTGTATCAGGCCCAAGACTGTGACAAGGCACGGCTGAAAATTAAGGTTATGCCTCTGCTGCCTGGGTTCCTGATTGAAATTCAGTGTTGTGTGCTGTGGAGGGAATCAGGCTGCATGCTTACAGCAATCCCTCCTAGCCTTAAAGCCTGGCAGCCTGAGAGTACATGAGGTTGGTGAAGCCTGAATTTCAGTGGGAGCAGCTGGAGAGCAGGTATACATGAAGCAGGCAGCAGAAATACACTGAGACCCGGGTCTTGACCTTGAAAGCCCCCTCCCCATTTTTGTATTCATGGAAGATGGACCAGGCTGTAGGGTGGGGACAGGTTGGAGGGATGGTGGTAAACTTGAAGTGCTAAAAGCCAGTGTTAGCAGTGGCTAGGAGCTACTACTAGCTATCCAGATAGCTGTGTGTGCCCATTCGCATGCACAGCCATAGCTGTTTGTATTGTGCGTTCAAATTTTGTCCTTCCTTACATAAATTTGTGGAGATTTGAGAAGTGAGCCTTGCTCTGTGGGACAGGGTGTAAACTGAAGCACCTTCTGGAAGACAGACAGCAGTGTAATCCGTTCATTCAACCATGTCTGCAGCTGCTTTTTATAAACTTGGCATAAATACATACTCAGTGAAGCCAGGCCTGTGTAGCTGGAAAATATTTTCCACCATCCAAAAAAACCAGAAGATTGGAAAAAGAGCCCAGAAATTGTGCATAACATGGAATGGCCTCACTTGTGGTTTTTTTCCATGACTTCCTCAGCTCATTTTTCTGCTGCCAATTTTAGAAGCCCATAAGTCATACTTGTTAAACTTTCTCAGTTAAAATGTAACTCTAAGAACAAAGTCATATGATATGTTGCAGCCAAATAATCCTTCCAGAGCCTCTGACTGGAGAAAAGCTACCTCAATCTGGCCAGCTTGCAAACCCGCACGGGCTCCTGTCCTGGGAGAGGCAGGGCTGAGGGGCAGGTTCACAGCCCGGGGCTCAGCTGTGTTGCCCACATGGGTGATGGCTTCCCAGTGGACTTCAGCAATGTCTCCCTGCTTTTGCCAGGGTGGTCAGGCAAAAATTTCAGCTCCTCCTCTAGAAGGACTTTAGGCAAGAAGCTGAGCAGAGGAGGGAGTGAGGGGAGGCAGCACAGAGGATTTGGCAGTGGAGGAAGGTGCTGCTGCGGTCAGGGTGAAGGAGCTGAGGGGTGAGAAAACAGCAGGTTGCCAAAAGTGAAAGTGAATTTGCTGGAGGGTTTGAAGAAAGGACATCCTCATTCTTATTCAGTGCTTTTTAAAGTGTTGAATCAATATGGAAGTACATTCATGCCAGGAGCAATACTTTTGTTTGCCAGTTTTGCCCTATTTTATAGGGTGACTTGCTTGCACCGCACCCCAAAAGACTGTTTTGAAGTGCTGTCCCTTGTCCAGGGTCTGCTCTGCGCCCTTGCAAAGACCAGATTCCCAGTCACTGCTGGGAGGATGTCACTCTAAATTTACCCTTGGCAGTAGCCAAGAGTGGGATCTGGCTGTTGGCCGTGCTGGCCAGTGGTGCTCCAGCCCGCCTGCACTGGCAGTCCTGGCCTGGGCCCCTGTGACCTGCTGCTGGCTTGGGAAGGCAGAGAGTCCTGGTATCCCAAGGGCTACCTTGGGCGGCCTCTGTGCCAAGAGTGTGCAAGTCTGCAGGGTGCGAGGGACTGGAGCAGGCAGAGGAGAGGCAGGTGAGAGGAGGGAGTGGAACTGTGAGGGGCTTCATCTGCTCAAAGTTCCAGCCCTGCCTCCCACTTGTGCTGGGGACGGAGCAGCATGAAAAAGCCCCCTCTGGAAAAAAAGGAAGAAAATACTTATGTTTTCCCCCTAAATATCAGCTTTTGAGTTTGGTTCTGGTCCTCAATGGAAACTGGGAGAGTGTCTGGAGGAAGTCGGGGGAACCACGCTGCTGCGCAGCGGCTGCCGGGAGTGGTGGGCCCCAGAGACCGCCTTTCTGCGGCAGGGCGTAACGCCCTCGCGAAGCCTGTGTGGTCTTCACGGGAAGGGAGGAACTGAGCAAACCCACTGGAAACCGGCAAGGGTGTTGTAATGTTTTTTGGACAGCCTGTTTCAAAAAACAGTGACTGCCTCTCTCTCTCTCTCTCTCTCGCTCTCGCTCTCGCTCGCTCTCTCTCCCCCCCTCTCCCTCCCCTGGCAGCCACTTCCCGTGCCATGACATTGAGGGAGGTGGTGGTGACTGATGTAACCGCGGCCAGGGAGAGTCACTTGCCCAATGTGCAGAGGCTGGACGATGGCCAGAGAAATTTGCTAAGGCTGGGTTTTCTCACAACAGGCTCCCTGTGCCTCTGCACATACCTGTAACTGGGCCAGGTGCTTGGCACGGCCGCCTCTCCAGCCGAGTACACGAGGTGGCAGAGCTACTCAAGCCAGGAGGAGGAGAAGAAGGAGAAAAGGGAGAAAATGTTGTTCTTTTCCCACATGAATGCAGACCGAATAACATACCTAGGCACGCATTGTTTGTGTCACCATGTTGTAATTAATAACACTGTCTGTTCGCTGAGGCCAGCTGTTCTTTGTGCTCATGGCTGGAGTGTGGGGGAGATTGTGAGGAGAGGCCTAGCAGTTTTTTTGCTGGATCACCACCTTTAAGTTATTGTGACAGACCTTTAAAAGGGTGTCTTTGTATAAACTGGAATATAATGCTCAGCTGGGCTCTTAAATTCTGGCTCTGTTGAGAAAAGAGATCCTTTCATATCGATTGTCATTTTGTATGCAGTTCAGGCACCGACTTGTAGAAAATCTGGGCCAAGAGAGATATCATTAGGTATTTATGGGGGTTTGGTTGGCTCAGCAGTCAGTTTTTCCATTGTCATGCCGTGACAGTAGTGCATTACATACAGCCTCAGGAGACATCCTTCTGCTACCACAACAATAAAGGACTTTTTTTCTTTTTCTGACTCATCTTCAGCTTGAAAAAAAAAATGCCAACCACCACCAGTAAATATAATTAGCAACAGGCAGATACACTTTAGGTAGCTTTCAGAGCCCATTGGGATAGTTCCTGTTAAAATATATTCTCATCGTTGCTCACCCATGCTTGGACCTCCAGCTGCATTCCTGATTATACTTAGATGTTTTAACATAGCCTGGTGATGTTGTAGGCTGAGGAGCCATTTCTAGTTTGGACAAAGAGGAGGAATATATTTAATGCTGGGATCATCTTTCATGCACACGCAGGAGCTTTGGCCAGACTCACAAGGCAGGGGAGTACAAATGGCTGTGCTGTGCCGGATGTAAGGTCTGCTTAGCTCTTTATCCTGCCTCTGACAGGGGCCAGCAGCAGATGCTGCGGGAAGGAGGACAAGAAGCAGAGCAAGTCTAGACTGATTCTGCCCCAGTGTGCCCTCTTGGCTCTCTGCATAGCTATTCTCATTCACTGAAGGACAGGGGAAGAGGGAACTACTTCCTTAGGCCTGTTCCCCAGCCTCTTCGGGTCCCTGCTGTGCAGTGCGCCTTGTTTGTTTTGCTTCTCAGATGTGGGGTGGAACACAGACCTAGGTCTGCTCAGCTTCGCTTTGGATCCACTTGGCCACGTGAGGGTTTCTGGGTTAAATGTGTCCTGGCCTGCTCAGTATTTCCCTTATGTAAGCGTGATGGAGCTGGGAGCAGGTGGCATACAGCTGGGCTCTGCTGTCTGCCAGGTGGGTGTTCCCTTACACCGCAGGCCGAAGTCTGTGCCATCCCAGTTAGGGGCTGCTGCCTGTCCGGTTTGTGCCATTGGAGCACTGCGAAGCTGGGACCCAATCTCCGGGTCCATATTTCATCTTGGGATGAGGGCTGACACCAGTCACATGACTGTGAGCAAGCCAACTGGGAGATTATATGGCTTTGTTTATTTATTTCTTTATTTATTTATTTTAGCCTGTGACTAAGATGGGGGAGTATTTGGATGGAGCCACTCCTCCCAGAAATTGCTGTTTATATTTCAGTCTCCTGAGCAGAGTCAGTCATATCTGAAGTGCTCATAGCCCAGCAGTGGTATGTGGGCCCTGCTGGCATGTCCTCACATAACCTGGCATTCATGCTGCTGGACAGAGTGTGGGCTGGTTGTTTGCTCATCCTGAGCGCAAATGAGCAGAAGTTTTCCTCTGTATTCCTGATTGCTGAGCTCAGAGGGGTGGAGGAGAGGAAGAGCAAGCTTCCCTCTGAAAAGTGGCCAAGGATTGAGTAGGGCCAAACCTGGGGTTACATTGAGCAAAATGAGACAGTGTGGGTGGGGTGGTGGCCCTGTAGCCGCAGACAATATTGCAGGGCTCACTGGTGCAGCATGTGTTCAGCACAGTCACTTGTAACGCTGGTGTGTGTGTAAGCAAGTGAGTACCTGCTGCCATGTGATCAAAAGGAGAGAGATGCTTTTAGAAACATGCGAGGGTGGTGTGAAAAAACAAGTCAGCTGAAGCATCCCTAGCTTGTAGGACACCTGTAGGCTAGTAGGCACAAATGAAACTGCACAGAAACTCCTCAAATATCAAGCTGGTGTTTGCTTCCATTATCTCTACTGAATTCCACCTGTGTAAGCTACTTATTTCTTTGGGATCTCATCAATTCAAGATACTGGTTGTAGACATACCTAATCTCTGGGGGAAGGGCAGAGCCAGCTCAGACAACTTTGAGGGAAAATGGTTTCCCAAAGCAAGGGTCTTTGTCCCTGTGTCAGGGCAGAGGTCAATACAAAGAACTAGCCAAGAAGAATTTAAAGCCTAGGGCTTCAAACAGCACCTGACTAGGTGGCTAGCAAACTACTGGTATATGGGGAAGTAGGATTTTGTATTCCTGAGCCAAGGGAAGTTTGGGGAATCCTGTCCTCTTATGTCATCAGTTGCTAAAACAAGTCTTCTGGAAATGCAAAACCCTGTCTCTCTCCCTCCTTGCCCTATAGCAATATAAGTAGCACAACTTCATTTGAGTTTT
This sequence comes from Dryoscopus gambensis, assembly GCA_013389985.1. Lineage (NCBI taxonomy): Eukaryota > Metazoa > Chordata > Aves > Passeriformes > Malaconotidae > Dryoscopus > Dryoscopus gambensis. The sequence goes on along the minus strand of WEIT01007256.1, from coordinate 134,966 downwards.
GTGATAAATGAGTAATCCTGCCTCCAAGGCTGTCTGGGACTTCTGCACCACATCCTTTCTCCAGCTTGTAATCCAGCACAGTATTTTACAATGTCTGGGATAGAGATCATTTCTTCTGTGTAGTGTGCTTTGGTATGTTCATTGGGCACAGTGCTGTCTATGAGGGGAGAAGTGGGGCAAGACTCCTCTTGGGCCATCGGTATTGGGCATTTTCTGGTTTAGCACTTCCTAATTCTTCAGTAGGTCCCCTGATCAGCTAATGACTGAGGTTAGGCCTGTTAGCCTTTGTTCAGCAAACTAAAACCTGGTTGTTTTTTTTCTGAGCCAAGTTTGTAAACAAGGCATTGACCAAAACTTTAAAGCTGTCATGGCAACAGCTAGAAAACGGGAAGAAACCAATGCCAGCTCAAGTGAAGTGTATGCTATGAGTGGTGCTCTCATTTCCAGCAGGAAGGACTTTGACATTCTAAACCAGCAGCTCAGCCATGGCACTGCAGCAGAAACCCTCCAGAGAAAGAGGACTGTGGAAACTTGCCTTGTGTTGGTGGTACCTCCTCGTCAAGGCCCAGCAGCTGTGGGGCTGCAAGGAAAGTTTGTGTGGTGCTTGCTCATGTGTTTAGTGAAGGATCTGCAGGCTTCAAGCTGCCCTCCTGTTTGTGAGCTCCTTAATCTATGTCTTCAGTGGTAACTGGGGGAGCGGAAAAGCAGCTGTCTAGCCATGTTAAGGTTGATCTTTTTACAGTGAAGAAAGACCTAGGTATTAATGGTTCTCAGAGATGCTGAGTGAGACAGGTTTGGTCTTGGGAACATCTAGGCAAAGATGGGGTATTCCCAAGGAGGTAACTGTGAAGCTGGTGTAAATGAGGCCAGGGTCATAGGGTTCTGTTCTCCAAATATGAATTTTATATTGAGGTCAGTGGTAGGCAAAAGTGTGTCAATCTTTGGGTGCATGGGGGTTTTTGCCACTGCTTGAGCACAATGGAGAACCTTGGGGGGAAGCATTTATGAATGAGTTGACTACCTGCACCTTGCCTGATTTATGTCCTTCTGGCTTGTGCTGATTCACAGCCAGATATTGGCAGCTTTCTTTGTGTCTAGATCACTGCTTCCATGTGGTTAAACATGCAAAGTGTCTTTCAGAGAGAAGGAATGGGGTTAGGAAGAGGAAGCTGCTGTGTGAGACTTAGTTTGCGTTACTGAATCATCCTGGGCTTGGTTTGGTAATTCCCTCTCTCTAGGCCCACAGTTTCAGTGGTTTCGTGTTTCAGCCCAGCACAGCATCAGTAAGTCCCTTCTCCCAGGAAGGTCAGACTTACTTTCAATCCATCCCTCCACTTCTCCTTGGGAGACTAAGGCTGTAAGGCTGTTTAAAAGCAACGAGGGTACAGGGTGCAGTATGAGCAGTAGGAAGCACTTTTGCTTCCTGTCAGTTTCTTGTCCTTCGGTGAGCAGGCAGGGACATCTTTCTCCTTTTCCCATGTAACCACTGAAGTGTCCAGCTGCCCCTACGAGGGTTTGGCTGCCTGTACCTCAAATGGAAGTCAAGGCCAGTTGCGAGTACTCGTGACCTCCCAGGACTGGCCCTTGGCATAGTTTTCCCTCTGGCCTCACCAGCTCAGGAGGAGCCCCATCTAGTCATGATAAATTTGGAGGATGTGCTTTTACTCACAGTGCCTAAGGAAAATTTGTGGTGGCAGATGACAGTGCACTTGTGGCTTAAAGCTTCTCTGTGGTACTGAAGGACAATTACTGAAATGAATAAATAAATGTAGCAAAAAAAAATTCAGGAAAGAAAACAGCTCAAGAGGAAAGTTACGGACTTAGCTATCAGCCTGGTTTCATCATTTTGGGCTGGGTGACAGTCACAAGTTCAGAATTCAGTGACATTCAAACCTTTCTCTACAGGTGAAGGGACACAAAATGGGATCTAATTTGTTCTTCATGGGGCATCACTTTCTGGTGTTCTTTTTTTTTTATTTGGCAAGAAACTACAGGTAATTTATGTCAATGTCATAAAAGAGACATTCTTGTTACTCACAAATGTGACCTTGTATCCAGCTAAAAGAGTTATAGTGGGTAACCAGTGAGATGCTCAACTTACATCCACAGGGCAGATTTTCCAAGCAGCAGCTATGCTGGCAGGGCTACCTGCCATGCTGTCCAGCCACATCAGTGCCAAGTGATTCTGGGAAAGTGTGGGTAGTGATGCCATAGACCAGTAACGACGGAGGAGAATTCCTGGAAGAAGCCTTCTGAGAGCAGCAGCCCCTGGTGCAGCATAATGCGGGATGCACTGCTGTAGGGACAACTGCAGTGTGGGAGAAGGGGTCAGACAGTCACACTGGCATGCTGCAGTGTCCTATCTGCACAGCAGGCAGCAACCTTACTGAACTGGTCATGGAAAATGGGCTGCTTGGCCAGGAGGAAACAGCTTAGACATCACAGCTTTCATTCAGAATTAGCTGTGAGCTGGCCAGGAGCTGGCCAGGCATAAATTGTATTTAGGATTTGTCCTGCCAGGTGCATTACCAACAAGGCAAAAACTGTCTGAGGAACAAGGCTCGGGTTCACACACTTAAACCATACCTATCATAAGGTTGCTAAACTTTCCCCTAGAGCTGGTACTACACTATTTACTGTATTGGCATGCTGTCTTTTCTGTTCAACTGCTGCATGATTGTACTATAGCACATGCTGTTGACAAGGACTAAAGCTCAGATCAAGCTGTGTAAAGAGGTAACTGTGGCCTTGATCTCTCCATGATGAAACCAGAGTAAATTACTGGATGCCAAATGAGTTATTCCCTGTTTATTTCAGTCTAAGCAAGCTTAGAATCTGATCTTCGGATCATATTATTTCTCTAATTCAACTGGTCATATTTATAAATTCATGTAATGGTCAAAATGATCCAGTAAATGCCAGCACACAATCCTAGCTCTTGCAAAACACTGAATGTATATATTAGCACTCTTCTTACTTGCTGACTGCGGGACAAATAAGTTTCATATTGGGACATCCAAGTTTGTTTCAGCAGCTAGATGCATGACAAAGCCATGTTATAATCTGGGTGCTGATTACGGCTTTGACACATGTTGGCTCAGCATGTGGTGAATTTGGATGTGTAGATAGATCAACTTTTTAGTGACCTATGGCTTGATTTCAGCATGGAGAAGATTGTCAGCATATTTGTGCTAATTAAGGAAATGGCATGGGAAACTCCTTTCCACTGCAGATACAGCCAGAGCTCAGGAAGTGTCATTGCTCCTCAATGTTTTTTGTAACAGCCAGTTTGTCTTGAAGCAGAGAAACTGCTTTGTATCTTACCTGTACTTCTAAGCTGCACTGAAGCTTGTTTAGTTCCTGCCCCAGTCTTCTGTTTTAACCTGCTTCTGGAGAACGAATTTAACGGTTAGGTTGCAAACACATTAGGAGAGGGTTTCAGCTGTATTTGGGGCCAGTAGGGCGGGCTTAGATTCTCTGCCTTGATTGGGTTTATTTGTAATGTTGACAGTAACTGAACAAGAAATAAACACAAGTTTGGGCTCACACTTTGCTGGAATAACTTTCTTGCTGCTGAAAATAGTACTTTTGCCCAACACGAACTCTTTTCTTTCATTCAGACAGTGTTTTGGTTATGTTATGCTACTCTTAACACATTCCCATGTTCAAGTTCCTGAGAAGGCAGGCTGAAATGTTGCCAACTCTATTAAGTTCTTTCTGTTACACTGAGTCAGCTGCTGTGATTTTACCTTTGCTCTTGGTCAAAGTATTACACTCAATTACCTTTTTGTTCTTTTTTTTTAAACATATGAAATTGCATTACAAGTGCTTGTTCTGTGTGCCTATATTTCCTCCTACTTCAATAACAAAAGCAGCACATTACTTTTGTTATTAATAAGATAGGTACACGTAGAAGCCCTTGATGTTTGGGCTGTGGATTCCCAAGGGATTCACAGCTCAAACACAAAGGGTGAACAAAAATGGGAGAAATAAGTGCCTTTATTTGCATTTATGAACAGGGAACTGAAGTAACCACAATTAAAGGGGCACTCAATTCCTTCTTAGTGAAAGGCCAAAAGAAGAAGTCTTCAGTGAGGCTGTAAGTAGACTCAGGACCAGCAGATCTCTGTTCTGCAGATGGCTCTGGACTCAGTTCTGCTCACAGGCCCCAACAATGCTTGGACCAACAACAGCCATATGTCCACATGCCTGCCCACCTGAGCTCTGGCCAGCAGCCCAGCCCTTCACTAGGTCAGCACGGTACTCCTGTTCCCGGTGCAAGGTGCTCCCAGAGCTTCTGGCCTTCTGCCCCCTCTGCATTAGTAACAATTCTTGCTGAACTGACGTCTGCAGCAATGGGTTGTGGTGGCTGCTTGTATCGAGCATTGAAGGCCTCCAGAACAGTAGCTTCCATAAGTAGGGGGTCATGGCAGACCTTCCCCATGTGCCAGTTCATGGGAAGAGTTTTGCAGTTCTTACAAGTTGAAGGTGGAGTCACCTGTAACCTGACTTACCTTCCTTGGCATTTTGAAGTCTGGTGAAACATGATGCATAATGACACTTATTCTGCCTTTGCAAGTAGGAGACTGCCTTTAAGCCAGAGTGTCTCATCGGCAAACCTTACCTCAATGCAGAGTGCTTATTCAGACATAACCACGAAAATGAGGGCTGGCTAAATAATGCCTCTGACTGAAAGGATCCAGTGAAGCTCACTATAATGATCTTAATGACTTCCAATTCAGCTGTGTCTGTGATATCAGAGTGCAAAGGTAATTATGGAAGTGCTAAATACTATTATTATTTGATGTTAGTGACAGGGTGGAGGTGAGACCTGGTGAGTCCTTCCCCCATCTGGCCTAGAGAGGAATGAGGGTTGCCCCTTCCCTCCACCCCTCTCAAGGCATGCGAAGGAAGGAGTGTGCAGGCAGGGTGGAGCCAGGACTCTGCTCCCTCTTCCAGCTGCAGCAACCTTGACTCTTACTTTGCCTTCATGGTGTCAGGAGGTAGCTTCTTTCCATGTGCAGCAAACTGAGAGAAAGGAGAAATGTCTCCACAACACCCTTCTTGCCTCCATCTTGTCAGCAAAGGAAGCAAACATGCCTTCTCTCTCTCTCCCACACTGGTTTTGCTGGTCTTTCCCTCAGTTTACTCTGTCTTTCCAGTGGCCCTCTGCTACTACCTGATGTTGCTGGATTTTCCCATGATTTTTATTTCTTAACTGTGTGATCTGGGTGGGGCTTCACCAGCACAAGTGCTCCTTGGCTTGCACTGGGATTTGTGCTTCCTCTATGCTGTCAGTTCAGACTCTGAGGACTAGGAGCGGGGTGTTCAAACCTAGCTTTGTAGGGGTCTCAGACCAGATCACCTCCTGAGGTCCCTGTCAGCCTCAATTATTCTGTGTTTTGGAGGCCTTGTCTTGCTATTGACATAGCTCTAGCCCGTGAAAGTGCTAACCCTTTGACCCATGAGGAGTTTTTAAGGAAACAGTAATGACTTACATGGTTAACAATTAGCTACCCGACTTTTGTGTAGGGCCCAACACACTACGTGATCTGTGGGAACCCTGTGTGCTACCAGGGTCTGCACGGAAAGCTGCAAGCAGCCTTGCCGGCCCTCCCGGATCATGGGTGAAACAGTGAGAGCACATTCAATTAGCTCTGTTCACTGACCACGCCAGCCTGCGCTAGGAGAAACCTGTGTGGTGGCGGTGAGTCAGACTCAAATGATTACTTGACCCAAAGGAAGGCTTGATGATACACTGAGGCTGGGACACACCAGCAGTGATTATGTGATGATTCACTGCCTGTGCTCTGCCATTCAAAACATCCTCTGTGTTGCACAGGCAGGGCCATTCACGGCGGCTGCAATGAGGAAATGATGTTTGCACCTTTAGCTGCCACTTTCTCAATGAACCTTTCAGCAGCTGCCTGTGGTGTGGCGCTGGTTTCCCCCTGGGCAGGCTGACACTGGGGAGGTGTGCTGGCAGGGGCAGCTCCCTGATGTGCCAGGTGACTACAGCTGGGCACTTCCTGCCAATAATGTCCAATCGCACCCTCAGAAGGTTTGGCCAAAGTGAAGTGCAGCCAGACATCCCAGTGTCCCCCCAACACTATTCCCTGCAGTGTGAAAGCGCATCATTGGACTTTAATGCTAAACTGAGGGGCAGGTGGGAACCCAAAGTCCTTTAATTCTCTGCATTCCAGCCCATAATTCGCACATCATTGTTCAAAACTCTTGTAAATTCTTTGCAGAGCTGTCCCCATTTCCATTTTCCCTGCTCTCAGAAATGTGCACCTCACACAGCCCAGACTGCTTCTGTGTTTCTTTTATAGAGGGGCACATAGTCTGCTGTCTATACTTCCCTCCTTCCTGTTCCACCCACCTTTTTGTCTTTCACTCTTCCTCTCATCTCCTCCAGATCCTCTCCTGCCAGATGCATGCACTCATATGGTTTTACAAAAATGGTCTGAGTGTACTGACTACGTCTATCTCATTCTGCTAAATGCTTCCCAAAGTGCTGATATTACTGCATGCAGAGCAGGGAAGTCCTCAGCATCTGGGAAGCACCATTTTTTCCCTGATCCAGGAACTGATACTGCTTGTGGCAGTTTGCTGGCCACTGGTAAGATGTGAGGCACAGAAAGTTTACTCATGTTGGCTGGGACTCACAAACATGTTGGGGCTAATAAAGCACATAGTTTGTATTGTGCTTTCCCTGCAGCAAAGTTGAGCAACATATTAGTTAACAGGCAAGGCATTACTCAGAGCTCCTAAACCTCGTGTCTTGCCAGTGACAAAGTTGCAACCTTGAAGTACAATAACCCTGATGTTTTCTGTGTAGTGTAAAGGCCAAGGTCCAGCAGAGTTGTGATCCACCCTCTTAGTCTTACAGTTAGTTCTGCCTGGACTTTTTTCAAATTTAAGTCTTCAGCTGTCATGCATTCTTCCCAGCTGTCCTATATGTCTAAATAACTAGGTGAACTCTCTCTGGAAAAGAATCTGATTAATTTAGTCCTTTCTTCCTGTGAATGAACGGTCTTCAAATTGTCTTTCAAATGTGTTTTACATGCAATAGTATTATTTGTGTCCCACCTAAGCATTAGCTGGCTATGGCTTCTCTGTGTGCTCTTGGATGTAACTGTGGTTTTAAGTACCCTCTGCTGGTTATTCATAGCATGCATTTAGTCATTTAACAAACATGGTATTAGTTCTGCTCTCTAAGTGGATGACTAATACTCTTATAAATAGGAGGAATGTGATCTGAAAGGTCACGTGAATGTTCCCAGTGTGAACATATCCCCAAACTATGAGACTTCTCATTCCAGGAGCATGCTTGCAAAAAAGAAAATGCTCAGGTTCAAAACCCATTCAAGCAACTTCTCTGCTTTAACTCAAACAATTTGCAATTGTTTGTAGAGTCTTGCATTGCAAAAGGTTTTTGCAATGTTTGCTTTTCTCTGCAATATCTCCTGACCTGCTTGGGAACATACGAATTGGAGCAGTCCTGATCTCTGTCCTGTGCCAGTGCCCTCCCTTGGAACACAAGACCTGAATGTTTCTTAAGTAAATATAAGAAACATCTTTTTACTTTCTTCCTAATCTCTTTCACATCAGTTTGGAAAGCAAGACAGTGCCTAACACTGGATTCCAAAAGAGATGAGAGTGCACAGTACAGGTTTCTGCACTGCCTGTAAACTGACAGCTTTCCTCAGCTCAGTACCTCAGTGTCAAGAGATGTTGTGCTGCCCAGGCAGGGGTGCAGGAATGAGGGCTGCTTGCTAATGCAGCCTCCTAAGAGGTCAGGTTTCTCTGGGGAAAATGCAGGAGAGAAAATGCAGGAGATCAGCTATGCAGGCACCCTCGTCTTTTCATTTTTATCAAACACAAACAGAATCACTGACTGCCGCTGCTCTCCTGCCCCTGCAAGGTTTGGTTTATAGTCACAGGAATACGATGCTAAGGAAGGGAGGACTGGTGGCCTCAGGACATGCAGCTTCATTTCATGGTTGTGCCAGACTTGCCGAGGGTATGTCTGTATCAAATGTTTAGCCCAGGTTTGAGCCCAATCTATATTCATTCACTGCCTGCTTGGGCAATTAAAGTCCTTGGCTGGTCTGTGGCACCCCCTTGGTCAAGTCTGAGGCCCTTCTTGGCTGGAGCAGTGAGGGAAGGCACATCATGCTGGGGCTGGGGCTGGGGCAGGAGGGCCTTGCAGAGGCCACATGCCAGGGGTTGGGCTGTTGCTGCTGCCATTGTGATGCCAGCCAGTGAGGCACCTTTTCTGCTTGCCTGTGGCGTGAAGTCAAAATGAAGCCCTTCCAGTGGAGAAACAGGCAACCATGGCACCCTCTTTCACCCTGGCTACAAGTCGGGTACGCCCAGGTGCTCACCTGGTGGGATGTGGTAGGGTGGAGCATAGCAGGGTAAGATGCTTCTGGGGACAGGCTCAGCTCCCAGCTAGGACGTGGCACTGGTTGCATCAACTCTGCTCTGCTCAGCCTCCTCAGTGTCAGATGTGATGGTTTAAACCTAAACCAGCTGTAGCCACAGTTAGTTTGACATTGCCCTGGAAAAAAGTTGGGGAAAGGGCTGGCACGGCTGGCTCAGAGGTGTGTCCTGATCAGCAAACACAGGTACATTGTCTGGCAAAAGCCTGAGGCACAGGCCTGCATGGCATGGGCCATGTCTGTGCTAATAAACCAGACAACAGCTGTGCTTTGCTTTGTGGCTGAGTAACACTGTCTGGCCTGGTGTGACAGATGTTTAAACCCTCTTGCCCTCCAAAAGCAACTGGTCACATACAGACTACCTATGAGGAACAATCATGGGCCATGCTAACTCCTGGACTGTGCTTGGGAACAGTTTGGTAGAGCCCTGGTTGGCCTGAGCTAAAACTGTACCCAGGACCACACTAAGAGCTGGATGGATGGATGGTTGAGGTCCCCTACTTGTGCCTTGATTCACTGGCTTGATTTTCTGCTCTAGATGCTGCCAGTCCGGCTGGTGTCAGGCAAGTTACCTAATGCATGACATAAGAAAGAAAAGACCCTTCCAGCTTCATTTCTAGCCTTTGTCACTTCATGCCCTCTCTCACATGGAGGTAAGAGTGCATTCTTACCTGGAGACCAAGGGAGACTGACAGATTTGGATACATTGGGAAAGGGAAGTGTGGTGCAAGGCTAAATTCATGACAGTGGTTTATAGAAATTTGATTCACTGAAGAGCTGGGTCTGTGGTATAGGCATGCCATGAAGATGGTACTTCCCACTCATAGACATATTGTAACTTTGTCCATGCTTATTATACAGTTACAGAAATGCATTAGCATTAAAGTATGTGGCCTAAAAGCAGTCAGCTGTGTCCTATATTCTCCTCCTGCCAGCCTTTGTCTTGACTTTATGTTGCAGATTAGAAAAGACAGCTGAGGATCTGGGTCGCCCCAAGCATGCTATACATAGTCAAGGAGTCCCAGAGATTTGATGGACTATGCATGGTCTTTCTTTCTGAACACACAACGTTTCCTTACTTCAGCAGTCTCAGAGGCTTGATTTCAGTGGAAGATAGTACACATAAATGATGCTTGCCGAGAAGTGCATATGCAGTTCTTATAAAACAGTGTGCGTGTCTGCATGTGCCTGCATTAAAATAACAGGGCAAAGGTGACTGCCATACATTATTTACCTGCTGGCTGAGATTTATCTGCCTGCCTTAGGGACTCCTGCCTCTTGTCTCTCAGATTTTGTTCCTGGGAAACATTTTGGTTTGAAGAACTGTGTTTGAGGGTGCTCTACTATGGCTAGAGGGGCTGAGTTTAAACTGAAATAATTTAAACTGAAATAATTTAAACTGAAATCAAATGTTCCACACAGGTTATTTTAGGTGCGCCAATATTTGTTTGCTCGTGGGTGCATCTGAATTTCTCTTCTCCCTTGGTCAGCAGCTGAAACATTTTTCTAATTGATGTTAAGTAGGTGGTAGTGGTGGGGGCAAGCCTTGTTTGTGGCTAGTGGCCAGCTGACAATGATAAAAACACAGAAAAAGATGGGAAGAAAGGAATGGATAGTGTAATTACACCTGATAAGGATCAACGTGACACTATATGTGATATATACACATTTGAAACCTACACACATAAACACATAAAACATTCAAGACATGGAATCAGGTTCTTCCACACAGCAGCTACAATTACATAAAGAAACTAAAAAGGATTTCTTTTATACCGTGGTGCTGGCAGTCAGAGCCTCCCCTCTGACTGCGTCTGGGAGAAGAGTGTGTTAAGTGTGAGCAGAATAAATGATCCCTTTGTAGGCAGCATGGCAGACACCTGTGTAGCACCTCACTGCTGCCTGGGTGCCAGGCATCATGACTAGACAAAAGCAAACCTAATTACAGCAGACCTTGAGCAAGATCCTTGGAGGTGACTGTTGGAAAAATGCACCTACGTGTTCCAGGTAGATATTTTTTCAGTGCTGTTCAAGTCTTGCTCTCTATATTTGGACAAAGGCAGACGTGGTTTTGCACATTGCAGGGCAGCTGCGCTTCTGAAGAGGAGCCATTTTGCGAAGGAGAAAGGAGCAGCACCTAGCCTGTTCCTCAGCTGCTGCCTCTCTCCTGGGGTCTGAGAAAACCAGAAAGCAAGCCCCCAAAGCTTTCTCCTTTTCCACTGAGGCACAACAGAACAAAACAGAATTTCCAAGTTGGAAGGGACCCACAGGAATCATTGAGTTTAACTCCTAAGTGAATGGCCCATGTAAGGGATTGAACTCCCAACTCTGGCATTATTAGCACCATGTGATAACCAGGTCTCAGCAGTGAAGCAGTAACAGGACAGGCTTTCAGGATTCTTACAAGAGTGAATTCAGATGCTAGAGAGTGGAATTTCCAAATGCATCTCCCTTCCTACACCTTTTCTTTTTCATCTCCATGAATCTGTGTCAGTTTTTAAAGAACCTATTTTGGTAGGAGGAAAAGGGGACAGAACAAGTGATGAGCTATTCAGAGCTAAAAGAAGAGATTCATGCTGTCAGAGGTAATACTGTAGAAAAATGTGTCAGTGTAGCAGATGATAGTTCTCCTTTCCTAATGTCTCTCCTGAAGCATCAAGGTGTGTGTGTGTTTCAGAGGCAGTCTATGAACTGCATGTTGAAATGGTTGCCATGGCAGTGACTGAGTGTAAGTTAGAGAGCGTGATTAGCCAGAGTTGGCCTAAATAGCTAAAGGGAAGGGAAAAAGAGATGAAGGGAGAAAAAAAAGGCCAAGGACTTTCTGTTATTTCTAATACAGATCCATTGGCATTAGATTGTGCCAGGAAGAGGAAGCAGGGCTGATAGAGAGGACCTTGTAGGAGCATGCTCCACACCCCAGCCCCAGCAGCACAAGCTGCCAGGGGACCTTCTTCACCTTACAGTGTGCCAGTGCAGCAGCTGCAGTGCCAAGCAGCCCTGTCAGTGTTGATTCAATAAAATGGTGCTTCTCCAGAGTCAGAGGTGAGGCCAGGGCTCTGCCTGGCCTTCAGCAACCCAGAGAGCACTCCTGGCTCTCCTGGCTGATGTGGGGCACAGCCACATTAGAAATGTGGGAGACTAGCCTGCAGAGAGGTGCAAGGCTTGCTCCAAGAGACATAGAGGGCTGCTAGCCTGGGTGGAGTGTTCATTAGCAAAATCCCTGTCCCTAGAGCCACTCCAATTCCTCTAGCCCACTAACCCACATCTGCTTGACACATACCTGTAAAAGGTATCCTGTCTTCATTTGGAGCCTGTGAATTGGACTGCACAGCCTTTTTTGTTAATTCATTGCAGTAGCTCATTAAAAAAATAACATCCTTATATCTAATTTAAATGTGTATGATATTAGCATTCAGCCTGTGCTGCATGCTGTGTTATTCTCTGCTATATTAAAAAAAAATCACTTCTTGAGATCCTGTGGGTTTTTGTAGTGAAGGTTTCTTATGCACTAGAGTCAGTTTCAAGCTTGTTTTTGAAGAAGTGAAGATTCAGAATTCTTTCTCTCAAAGGATATTCTTTTAGCTCTTCTCAGGGAGAAGTGGAAGAGTGGGAGACCAACATAAAGATGTCTCAATAGCAGTTCTGGATAGAGAAACATTTTCTCTAGGAGCTGTGGAGTGCCACATTAGGGGGCCAGATGCCCACTATAAAATCAATAGAGGGCTTTATGCAAGCTGAGAGTATCCAGGTACGTGTTTGCAGGAGCAGAGCCTGTTAGCCTGGCTCTCTTCTCTTAGAGCTTTCTAAAATAGAGAAGTTTAATTTACATTAGCCTGAAGTGCTTCTGCTCTTAGTCCTTTGAGTGAGATAAGATATGAATCTACTTAGGCCAGTCCATAACATATGACCACTTACATATTTTTCTCCCCTCATGTCCAAAGGGATCTGTAGGTTCCTCTATTAAGGGGAGTACAAACCAGCAGTACTTACTGTGGTTAATAGGCATCTGTTTGGCTGGCAGAGCTGGGATGAGAGAGATCAGATCATATGGCCTGCAATTTAGGAGGAAGAAAAGAAAAACCCACAAGACACCTATTTGCCCTGCAATCAGGTTGGCTTTTGCTGTTATTTGCAGGAGTCTCTTCCACTTCTCACATCTCTTAAATCCTTGTCATCCAGGTTTGAGAGCTAGGACTATCTTGTTTGGCACCAAGTCAATGGTATGTTTTTTAGCACCAGCAGCCATTCATATTTTACGTTACTATTCCTCTCTGTTCCTTTCAAGCAATAATCATAAATATCAGCCTTCATTCCTAGAGCGCCTTTCATCCCAGGGGCTCCCAAAGTACTTTCCAAGCTTAACAAGCTTATTGTAGAGTACTCCTTTAGAGAGGTTGAAACTTGCTTCCCATTAAAGCCTGATTTTGGGAAAGAAAACACTGAATTATAATGACTTCAATACATGAGGGAGCCTTTGCAGCTGTTATTTACTACACATGTTCCCTTATAAAAAAGATTGCTTCTTGCTCCTCCATCCCTCTGTCTCCGCAGCTCAATCCAGCATTGCTCAGTTACCTGGGGGAGAAGAGTGCAAGTAAGAGATGGTCATCCCCTGTGATCTTAGGGAGTGCTTTTATTCTGGAATCTATAGCTGCCCTCAACAGTTTCTTCTGACAACTCCATTTCCATCCAGCCTATTTTCTCTTTGTCGGGGCGTATGTCCTAAGGCAGAGTTGAATGCCCTGTGGCTTTGTCCAGAGAGGTCACCATCCACAGTTAGGCTATGCTACAGATCTTGTGAGAAACTGTAGTCCTCTTCAGGACAAAGTCAGCTGGCCTAATTTAAGTCACATTCCCCTGCAATCAAAGCACAGCCAGTTGCTTTGCACTGAAATTAATCCCAACCTTTGAAATGGTCCTTTATTTGGCTCATCTGTTGGAGCAATAGTTCCAGAAGAAAAGATTGTTACTGGTAATTTCTGAACTGAAGAATCTGTTTCCTAATGAATCATATGATTAATTTTAGAGCAGCCTGAATCTGACCAGTGTCAATTTGTTTTCTCTTCTTTCAGGAGGATTCAGCACGGTGGGACTTGTCCATCTTATGATGCACAGAACTTCTTTTGGTGCTGCCGTGTGGGAAAGTGATCTCTCCTCTGCTTGTCTGAGAGAGGCCGGTGTCAGGCACACAAACTCATTGCTTTTTCAAGGACACACCAAGAACTTGTGGTAGAAATGGGAACAAAAAAGTCCTATCTGGTTCAGTGCTTCATCTGCACAAACATAGTTTATCAATACAGATAGCTTTAGATGAAAGATACATCAAAGCATATTTTTGGCTGCTGCTTTCAGAACTAGTACTAAATCTCCTGGGGGAATGGAAGCAGTGAGATATGATCCAAGTATCAAAATCCCCATCTTCTTATTCTCTTTCCTCCTCTCTCACACTGGTGGGGTCCATAGGAAAGCCCTTCCTTGAGGTTATGTCATCTATTCCCATCAGTAGATTTTGGTTCCTAAATGCATTTTTGCTTTTTTCCAGCAAAACACTGCCTGTTTCAACACTAACTCTGAAGATTTATAAACTGGCAAAGGATATAAAAAGAATAATGAACCAGCAGCTACTGTTTACATTGGCCACCTTGGATAAATGCTGATATTAGCATTTCTGAAAGGATTCATTCATCACTGAAAAAAAAGGTTTGTACCTGTGAATAAGAGCTTGCCTGGGAGGGTCTGTGTGCTTCCTCTCCTCTATCGACAAAGCCTACAAACATGAAGAGATAGTTTTGCAATGGATATTAATGCATACGTATTATTTCAGGATGAGAATAAGCCACTGAATATATTTCATGCAGCAGTAAATGAATGAAAGCGGCAGTAAATTTAAAGAAAAATCTTATTTATTTTCACGTGTCATGTTTATTTATTTATTTATTTAGGGACCTGAATATACATATATTTAAAGTGTCTCTCTTGGGCTCTTTTCTTTGAACTAAAATCCTGTGATACATCCTCAAGTCCAGTGGTTAGATCTTGTGTCATGGAAAATCAGATAAACCTGTACTAGAAAGAACAATGGCTGCTGAAAACATTCTGCCAGTTCCAGACTATGATGTCTTCTGGGGATGTCAGTGAAATAAACACAAATTTAAAAGTACCCTTAAGCCTTCCTTACCTCCTGCTGTTTGTCACACTTGTTGCAATTTGCCTTAAATTAGTTGATTTCACACCAAGGTTCATGGTGCTGTTTTGTTTATAAAAGAGGCTGGTACATTCTGCACTGGCCCTGCCCACATGCCATGAGCCACAGCTCAGAGATGGAACAGGGCCCCAGCACGGCCAGCAGCCAGCATTTGTTCCATCCTCATACGGCGGGTCAGGGGTCTTTCAGCAATGGTGGACACATAACAACAGCATTTCTGTGGCAGGCAAAAGTGTCCAGACTCTGTGGGATGGCAACATTTTGACTAGGTTTCCTTGGGAATCTGTAGGATGAAGATCAAACTCTTTTTCAGGGATGTTGTTATGTTAAAACCTCTAGTATGACATTTTTCTTTTAACCTTTAGACTGCTTCACTTTTAGGCTGGAATCAGCTGAGAGCTAGGACGCTCCCTGGGCACTCACATGGCTCCTGGCACTTTACAGCTTCAGTTCTGGCAGGAGACAGGCCATTGCTGCAATCCAAATGCCTGGTTTTTTAAAAAATGAAAAGTCTGGAAGGTAACTAGCTTGCAAGTGCACCTTTCTTGCCAAAGGTGATGCTTTGCGAGCACAGTGTTTGTAAAGCAGAGGAAGAAACCAAGTGTAAATGAAATGAGAGAACAAGGATCAGCCCACTGCTGTCTTTGGGAAGTTCTTTAAGAGAGGTGCGAGTCTCTGGAACTCCTCTAGTGGAGTTTCTACTCAACCCTTTAAATTGTGGGCAGGGGAAGCTGGGCCAATGACCGATAAGGAACCATGAGGGTCATTCCCCCATGGGCCATGGTTTCAGCATGCAGCTCTGTTGCACACAGGGAGCAGAAATACTGCTAGGAATCTCTAACAGGGCAAGCGGTGCACAGGCCAGTGATGCACAGAAGTGATTTCATCATAAGTGGTTGGAGAAGAGGTGCCGGCTCTGCAACAGGCAAACACTTCCTTGCACAGAACCAGAAAAATTTCTCTTCAATCTGGGGCAGATTGCCAGCAGTCTCAAATGTAATCCTCACAGTATTACTTCCAAAGATGAAACATGGGTATTATGGACACTGCCACTGAGGCAGGTAGTCTTTAAATATAGCTGCAAATTGCCAGGTTTAGTGCTAACAAACCCTAATGTTGACGAGGACAAGACAGGTAGCAGCACTGATACAGCATAATATAATGTGATGGCTGATATAAATGTGAGTCATTCTAGCCAGAGGCTTTAGTATAGGAAGTCGGATAAAAGATATAAAAACAAATCTTATTTTTTTTCCTTCCTGGTGAAGGTCACTGCCAGGAATAGCATGAGAAATAATTAATGCAGGAAGAAATGTTCCCCTTCAACTTAGAAGTATTGTCTTGCTTTACAGTTTTGTTCTCCTCTCTGGACTCCCATAACAAACACCGGCAAACACATAGGGCTTTTCTCCCTGAAGGCACTGACGGGTGTCCCAGCCGGCGGGCAGGGACTGTCTGTGCAGGGCCCACAGACTCTGTCAATGGGTGTCCCCCTTGCTGGCAGTCCACCCCAGCTCTGCGCTGAATGGGCCTGTGAGGCTGAATGGGGCTCTACGTAATGGCAGCCAATTTTCCTGGTTGGCAGGAAGGCACAATGCCAAGGCTGTGTGTGAGAGCCTGCTGCTGGGAGGGTTTCACCTCTTTCCCTCTGCTCCTGAGCCCTGGGGAGGTGGGTTATCTTTTCCTGCACCCTCAGTCCCTGTTCTTCATGGGGGAGGACATGGATGACACAGCAACCATTGCACTTGCAGGGGCACAGGCTGTTCTCTGCTCACCCCACAGAGACCTGGGAGGCTCTGGGCTGCTTGTTTGCTCCCCGTGACCAGCACTGCATTTACAAGTGTGCAAGGGCACGGGGAAGCCATGCAGCTGTCCCTGTGCTTGCAGTGTGCATACAACACTACCTGGGGCAGGAGCAATCCACAATGCAGCCCATCTGCAGCGCAGGAATGCTGTACTGCAGTTTAATGCCCTTTCCTCAAAGTACTCTTTGAGTGGGGACAGGTGAGGAGAGGAGTGAGTGCCTCTGCTTCATGTCACCACCCTGCAGGCTGGAAATTAGACAGTGCCTGGGGCTGAGGGGCTGCTGCTCCCCAGGGCACTGCTTTGTTTTCTTCCAGGTGGCTGTTGCAGGGAGAAGGGCTGATGGGAATCTCTGAGCTTCACACTGCTGACTTAAATCTCCTGCACATGACTCTGTCCCTTCCACCACAAAGAACTGGTCGCATTTTCCATTCTTGGCTTCATGTGGCTGCTCTGAACATCCCAGGTCATCTCTGCAGCAACCAGCTGCTTGGCTCACCAGGCTGCTTGGCTTTCTACTGCTTGGCTCACCAGGCCTTCATCTCTGCTCACCGCCCATGCCAAGGTCACTAAGGCAGAATAGAGTGTTAAGATACATTTAGTTTTGGAGGACTTTTCATTTGGGAGCCCAGGAGGTAAGAGTTCAGTTCTCCCTCCTTCAGCCATGACTCTGCAGTGGACTTTCAGGGGTAGGAGCACTGCAGAAGTCCTGAGTAGTCTGGAGCTACCAGATAGCACAGGAAAAACCTATTATGGGAAAGCTACTAATAGCAGAGGTAAGCTCTTAGCCACATTTTCCACTGGCATTACAGACTCTGGAGAATCAGCTTGTTTCTGCCAGGTTTCCAAACTGCTTTTTGGTGTTTATCCAAAGACTTGGGGCCACACATTCTCTTATTTGGGCTTTTCATAGCTGCTTCTCCTTGAAATCATTGCAAGGGGTGCTGAGTTGGGTGCTATGACCTGTTGCTCTCAGGTTTATTTCTTTGGAACATCTCTGTAAAGAAAGACTGTAAGACATAATAATTAAAATACTTCTAGATCACCATAGTCTTGTCAAACTTCTTGTTGTGATCCCTGTGAAAGTGACGTTTGTGAGCTCACTTACCACAGCTTTTATTCACTTTTTATTCACTGAAAAAAGAAGTTATGTAATTCAAGTTTTTCCTTCTTCGTTCTCTTTTTGCACTTAAATTTACCATATTTGCAGATAGACTGTGCCTATGGTTAGCAGCTGGTTGGTGCATTGGGAAGCAGATCCGCAGAGGTGGCTGTTTGGTGCTGAGCACTTGCTGTGTCAGGGGATTTACATCAGACTGCCTCAGTTCTGGTTCCCAGGGACTGGATGCTCATTAGAGGTTGGAGTGCAAGAGTTGTACTCCTGGAGTCCATCTCCTCATTTCCTTTCACTAACAGGGAATCTAGATAAAAACCTGCTCCCTGACATAAATCAAAACACAGCAAGTGGGACAAACATGGCATATGCCTCATAAACTCACTCATATGATGTGAACAAAATCCAGGACGTAGAAAGACCTGTTAAAAAACCAAGGTCAACAGACCAAGGCCAGACACATCACTTTACCTTGAGGTCCCACATGGATCGAATGCAAGGCAAACGGGTCAGTTCTTTGGCTAGTGAAATAGCTGTTTCTCTTGGCTGAGCAGCTCTCTTATTCTTTCTTGGATATAGCTGCTAATCTATTCTTCTCTCCTCGTACACTTCCCCAACCCTCCCTTTTGCCAAGCCCTCACTAAACATATACATATATATCTGTGTGTGCGTAGGCACTTGTGTCTGCTGCCGGGATTTCCTCCCAAACAATACCTGTTGTGCTGGCCACAGCGGTTCTCTTGGTTCCCATGCTCAGAGCAGTTTGAGTTTCCTGCTGGCTCAGCAGCAAGACTTTCAGGGCTTTTTATATTTATTCTTCTTTGGGAGCCAAGCGGAGGAGCGCAGTTTGCCTGTGAATAGTGAGCTGGCTGGGCAGGCAGCAGGAAGCTTGCATACTAAACCGTGTGAACTTTGAGGAGGGGAGGAAGGGGGCCGGGGGCTGCTGGCTGGGCTTCACGAGGCATTTGTTGCAGCCCTCTGCCTTAAAAACTCATCATCTCAGCACAGGGATGCTCTTCACCAAAGGAGCAATATCTGTAAAATGGGGGTGGAAAGAAGGGAGAGAGATGAAAATGGAATTACAGAGAAAACAGGAGGAGGGATTGGAGCATGGAGAAGAGTGAGGAGGCTTGGGTTTTCATGATTCCCATGAAGACTTGTGCATGGGTTCCCTTTAGGGAGTGGTGCCACTACAGCTCATGCAGCTCTGCAGGGCTCACAGGCGCTCTTGTTCATGCCCTTGCTGCCCCAACAGTGGCCACACTATCGGTGTAAGGGCAGCTTTTCTGTATTGCTCAGACAAAATCAAAATAACAGAAATGAAAACACCCACCTCCATTCCCTTCTGCTTCTGTCAGCAAAGATAAATAAATAAGCAGGTTCCAAGTCACAAGAATCAGGAATCACGGAGCAGCTGTAAAAGAGGGGGTTGAAGAGCAGTACTGTGAAATGGGCACAGGCAAAACCATCCCTGAAGCAGGGAGAGAGGTGTTTCAGCAAGTGCTGTGGCTCCACTGCAGGTGCAAGCATGCAGTGGGCATTCTTGGGAAAAGGTGGGAGGCAAGAGGAAGGAAGGAAGGACAAGTTGAGCCCATCTGTCTGCAGACCTGCTACCTGCCTCCTGCTCATGTCTGCATAAACAAATGGGGAATAGGCTTTGCCTGTGCTTTGAGGTGGCAGAGGAGTGCACATTCTGCACAGATGCTTCCCGAGCAAGAGTGGCCTGATGTAGGGTATGGTGCCATGGTGGGTACTGGTGGGATGGCCCTGTGCAGGGAGACCGTGTCTGTGTGTGTGTGTGTGTGTGTGATGCAGAGATGGAAATGCTCAGCAGTGACAGACCGGGACAGGGGCTGAGGCTCAGCTCTGTTATTGCATGCCATAACATCATTGCAAAGTGACGTGACCTTCCTGGCCTGATCCAAAACAACAACCCACAGCTTTCCCTCTGTTTGGCAGCACCCTTTACTCCAGGCTCTAAATAATCCACACATACACAGTAAATCTGAAAAGCCAGGGCCCTTGCTCCCCTACACAGCTCAGCAGCTCTCTGTGTCTAGCTCCCAGTTGAATACTGAGCAATGCAACACGTGCTTGGCACCTGTACCCTTGTGGTGCCCCCCCCAGAATGAGTAGCCTTCCTTGGAGGTCTACGAGTGCTGGGAAGGTGCAAAGATACAGCTCCAGGTCCCAGAGTGGGCTCCTGGAGAGCTAGTGGAGGTCCTGGGGAGAATCACTCATCAAGCTCATTTAGATCCCGAACAGTCTGTGCCTAGGCAGCTTGTGGCAGAGCACAGGCACTTCTGAAGGAAACTAATCTCTTCAGCATGGTCTTCTTAGAAAGTACAAAAGCAGTTACAAATTTGGGGAATTTACCATCAAATTCATGCATTTTCTGTTCATCTGTACTCCTGACTCAGCAGAAGCTCAGTTTAAATAACATGTACTTGATTACTTTGAAGCACACTCTGTCTGTTTTTAAGACTGTCCAATGTTTCTTGTAAGACCAAGTGTTCAGTTGCTTGTAAACCCCTGAAAACTTTATCTGTCTTCCACTTAGCTGTTCTGGGTATCTGTCTCAGGCTGAATGAATCTGGGAAGCTTCAGCAAAAAATATTTTTGCTTGGTTACAAGAAAGAGATGAGAGAAACAATTTTCCCCCCTTTATATTCAAACATGTTCTTAAAGTGATCTGTTGATGAACTCTAGCACTTTCTGCCTCTAAAGGAGAGGTTTGAAATTTGGCAGATATCAGGAATGCAACTTTGGTTGTTTTTCATGGGGAAAAAAAACTAAGTTGAACTAAGAAACCATAGGGAAAAAAGGGCCTCGATCTCAGCCACTCAGCAGAAACTTCTTAAGAGTTAGAATCTGAATTCTCTGAAGACACTTGCTCAGTGGAAACTTGTTCAAGTCTGGCGGCTAAATCACAGATGGTGATATGGCAGGCACACTGCAGCCTCCTGCTGCAGGTGCCAAGTAGCAGCTCTTTAACATTGTTTTTCTGTGCTGACAGGGTCACTGCAGTGCTGTGGACCAGAGCCTGGAGGAGCTCCCAGATGCAATCCTTTGCTGGTACTGAGGTGAACGTGCAGGAAGGCTGATGTTGACTAGGGCTAGGACGTGGCTGAGGGAGGGAGGGAAGGATGGAGGGAACCTTACTGCAGTGTAAGGGCTGAGGGCTCCCTGCCTGGAGAGGGGAACTGATGTCAGATGTGGATATGGGAGCAGGACCAAGGAAGAAGACAGGCTGGAAGGACCAAGAGGAGCAGAAGAAGTCAGATTTGGGAGTATCCTCACAAGATCATACCTCCTGCAGAACCTGGGGTACAGCAAACCCAGGGATTTCTGCTGCACAGTAATTGTCTGTTGTCAGCAAATATGTGGGGAAGCTGTTGGCACAGGCTGTGAGTAATTTCTGCCTGCTCCCTCAGCAGAGGCTGTTGGGATATCAATATTCCCAGTTATTCTGCTTTTCAAGCATGATGGAATTAACCTCTGAGAATAAGAGCCAGTCCTGTCAGTGAGTCATGTGGTAGCCAGTGTGATGTCACATGATGAGATTCCTGCATTTTTGTTTCAGTTTGCCATGTGTAAATCAAGGAAATGACACAAACCCAACATAGACTGAAAGTATGGGAAGCTTGTAGGGTCAAGCACTGAGCAGTTAGAAATGGTTGATGTACCACTTGTCATCTGAGGCCCATCTGCACAGGCACCATGGTAGTGTTGCTTTTAGCTACAGGATTAAAATGCATATGTAATTTTTTTTTTCCCCAGCAACAACTCTGTATCTTTTAATGTCCAGGGCACACAGTTCTCAGGGGAGTTGAGGTTGTGTGGGGAAGGGTCCTTGTCCTGCCTAATTGCAGCTGTGCAGGATGAGAGGATCCCTGCTTCACCTTCGAGGCTGCAGCAGACGGCAGCCCTCGGCGTTGGTGATGGTAGGCAGCACCTGTGTCCGTGGCCTGCAGCAAGACCAAAACAGATGGGGTCCTCAGATAAATTATCTGCCAAACTCAAACAAGCCCCCATGAGGCACATGTGGAGTGAGGCTTTGTACAACTTGTAACTTGAGCACAGGTGGAGAAACTTAGGACCCTTGAGATGGCACATCCCCCTCCCCTGGCTGAGTATCAATACCAGCCTCTGAAGACAGACATGCTTGGTCTCTTGATTTGAACAGAGTAAGCTAACATATATCTTTCTAATCTTATTCTAGAAGACAGTTGAATTATTTTAGCTAAAAATTACTAAAAGAGTCTGCCTGAGGCAGACATCCAGCATGGTGTACTTGAGCTCGAGCAAGCCATTACTAATGGGAAGAGTTAAGCAACTTTAACTCCAGACAGAGCTCACAGGGGGAAATTAGAAACTGGCTCTGTGGATGGCCCCACCAGAAAACATGTGGGGGTGTGTGTGAAATCCTGCTGCTATGCATCTGGTTATCCAATTGCTGCAGGCAAGTACTGACCTGTGCTTGTAATGGGCATTTGCAGGCTCCAGGGGTGGACTTGCTGTTTTGCAGACCTACTGGGTGCTTCGTGCTTTGCTGTTGCATCAAATGCTGGGAAGAAATGGTATTTTAATGATAGGAAAATGTGAAGAGAAACACTTTGGATTTCTCCCTCCATGCAGGAGGTGCAGGCACAGAGGGACAGGACCCTACTGGTGTGCAGCACACGCAGCATGTGTGGCAGGTTGCTTTGCAGAAGGGTGTTGCCATCGTGGCTGTGAGTGGTCCTGGGGACTCACCTGGCAACCTCTGCAGCAACTGATGTTTTGGTAGGGGGTTTAGAGGGCTGCGAAGGCCACCGGCAGCGGATTAGCAGCTCAAACTTCCAGTCTGCATTTTCCCTTTCTGCAGGAAGAGGTATTTTCCTTTCTTGTTACACTTCATCTAGAGCTCTGTAAACAGCACTCTCTCCTTGATGTTGACACCTTCAAATGATTTTATCTTCCTCTGAGGGATTTACTTATTCAAACTGTACTATTTAGTTATTTAATCTTCCCTTTAGTCATTTGATTGTTGTTCATAGTTGAATTCTTTCCAATATGCCAACATCTCTTTGACACACGAGTGCCTGCAGTTTCTTTCTCTGTTTAGAGGATGGCTCAGACCCAGCAGCACACTGCAGAGAAAAGTCATCTCCCTTCTGCTCAATGACACAGTGTTCTTCACCTCTCTGCAGGTCCAAATGAGGCCCTCTTATTTTATAAACCAGTATTTAGTTTGATACTCCCTGTTTTCCATTTGTTAAGCCCTTTTCAGCAACTGCTATGGAGTATTTTTCCAAATGTTTCCTTGCACTGCCCATGTCCCAGCAGGAGCTGTTAGATGCTGTTTTCCTTTCCAATCCCCCATTTCAGAAACATTTTTTTGTGAGATCATAACTAGAAACCAAACCTCACACACTCCTTCTCATTACTAGATCCAAAACGAGAAAGAGAAAGCAATGCTTTACAAGTTCATAAGTCTCCAGCTTGGGAAATGATTCCTCTCCATTCATGGTCACGGTGGGCACTCCCTGGGGTCTGGGCAGGCTGACAGTTTGGATATATGGAAAGGGAGGGGTGTTAAAATGGTGAGCAAGGCTCTTCTGGAGAAGTCCAGCCCTTGATTATTCTCAGCACTAATGCATTCTGCTGAAACTTAGGCAGAGGTTTTAAGAGCTGATTGTTTGGACAATCAGCTTTGGAATGGTATATGCACTTTGTATGTGCAGGTGACACTTCATTTTTATATTCAAGGTGGATTAGAATATGAAAGGACCCAATTTCAACCTAATCTGTAAATGACACCTAAGCCCAACCTGTGAAACATGCACTACCTGAAGAGCATTTACTAGGACGTCTATGCAGTTTTCGTCTTTCTTAAGAAACATTTTTGACTGTTTCTTCCCTGTAGGCATTAGAGGTGGAAATAGGAAGGCAGTTGTACCCAACCTCACAATTAAGGAAAGGAGGGAGGCAAAGGGCTTTGTCTGTGTAGCTACCCAGTATCATTGTGTTAAACTGGCAGTGAACTGGAAGCTTCTCCAAAGCCGTGGGAGCCAAATGTCCCACCCTGTTTGCCTGTGGCTCATGAGTTATTTGATTTCTGCTTTTGTGGTCTGAACCGCTCAAAGCTTTGTCTTATATGGATAAGCAAAAACTTGCTATAGCCTATGGACAGACCTGGAAACCATCAGGTGCAGAAACATCACTTCAAGAATGAATGCAGACTTCTTTTTAACTGAAAATAACATATACTTTAAAAGGGTAGAACATGGAAATGCATTTGTAATGGCCACTATCAGGAGCTGCTGGCAGTTTTTCTGCACAGAAAAGTCCTTTTCTTAGAGATTTCTGCTACCCCTCAGGCGTCTGGTCATTTCTATGTTGTTACTTGCAGTGTTTAAGCATCATTAAGTTTAAATGCATAAATTTTCTTTGGCTATTCAACCCCAGCCACTTTTGGGAAGGAATTGGCCAGAATCCCTGAACCTAAAATAATCAAACGTCTGTCTTTGCATTAAAAAGGCTGCCATTTTTCTGATAAGTAGTGCAAAATGGAATAGGTAGCTCAGTTCAAGCATCATCTGAGAAACCTGCTGTTGCACAGCCAGGCAAGTGGCTTGCACATAAGCAGATGGTACCTTTGCCAATACCCAGGTTGTTCCACGGCATGTAAGTATATTTGGTTTCTTAACATGTGTTACTTTTATTAGCAGTCACTTGGTTTCTACCACTCTTTATAAATACTTCAGCCACAACTTGTAACCTTTAGAGGCTCATCCAAGGAGCGTGGCCTTTCAGGCACTCCTTTTGAGAGTATTAATTGTGCTCCAGGAGAGGATGTCTTTGTTTTAGAATTGTTCTGGGCATGAGAAATAAAAACCAAAATGGAGATGGTGGCCAGCACAGAGAACCGACCAAAGTAATTTTAATGAATTTCTTTCCATACCTGCCAATCCACCCTCCCCTGCAGGAAAAACAACTCTCAGAAGAATAAAGCATATGGCACAGAAGATGGAGCACCAGTGCCAAGTTTGTCTTTGCCTTAGCAGAACCCACTGCAAAATGCTGAACCTGCAGATCTTCTAAACATGCTTGTTCCCACTTCGCTGTCTTCTTAGCTGGAATTGTGCACTCTCATTGTTTAAATCCTTAGTTGGCAAGACATTATTATGGATGCAGTGCTGGGCAGACACACAGTGCTACATTCAAACTACCTGCCATGGAGAGCAGTGCATGTTGCAGCAGCAAAGAAAACCCATCAGTGAGGTGGGCTAAATATCTGAGAAGGATCTGAAGACCACACTAACCTGCCTTCTGCATGCACATGGGCTACCCATTTGTGACAGGCATGCCTGCTGCTGTGGGGTTAGATACCCTGTTCCTGGCTGTGGTTTGTTGTATTTGAGCTGTGCAAGAGTGAGGCATTTGGTGTAAGTCCTATCGTCATGACTTGCTCCATAGTTAGTGGATAGACAGCAACCTCCATATGTTATTTATCCTAAAAGAGGTGTAGAATGTTGTGAGAGGGTGCCCCTCTCTCTGCATAAGCTCAGAGAAAACCCTCAATGCCAGCTCAGCCTGCGTCCAGCCATTACTGGTCTGTCTGCTCCCAGCTCAGCCCCACCAAGGGAGGCTCTGGGAGGACATGTGACTGGTGGGTCCTGGTGTGGCTCAGGTAAATGGGATGTCACCACTAACATGCTCTGCTCTCTTCTAAAGAACATAGGATGCTGGAGGAATGTCCAGTTCCTCTCAGCAGTACACCTCTCCATGGTTGGGTGACACTGAAGATGAGTGTCTAAACTAAGAAGTTAGGCTTCTAAGGCCTTTATTGATCCCATGTCTGTGGGGCCTGAAGCTGAGCAGACATATATAAGGAAAAATCCCCTGCTGCGTAACTTAACTCTTTCAGACAGCTGTGCACACGTGTGTGTTGTGTACTCTTATGGACGCGTTTCTTTATAGGTGCTCTTGGACCCAGGAGATGAGGCCATCATTTTTCCTGGACAAGTGCCATGGGTGTACACCATGGATTGGGTGAGGGGTGCTGCTCTCCCAGGACCTCTTGCAGCACTTTGGCTTGGAGATGTTTCTTAAGGTGGGGATGAATTCCCCACCTTTGGACCCAGGTGCTTCCTACCACTGTGGAAACAATGCCTCTCTGTCCAGAAAGTAGGAGATACCTGACATGGTGATGAAATTAATGGACCAGGGAGCTCCTTTGTCTAAATGAATGCTACGAGAGGCAGTAGTAGGCTTGATTTTTCACATGGTTAATGTTCCCAATTCTCTTTTTAGTTCTCTCATGGCAACTGTGTACTTTGCAGCTCAAAGTCACATGAATCTCTGCTCAGCAGAAATGTAAATGTTTTGATAAAACTGTTCTTAACAAGTTTAATTCATTTAATCAGCTTGATTAACTGTGGAGCTTTATGGTCTTTAATTGGGAAGGATTTGCTATAAATTAACATTTTCCGTAATTTTATGAAGAATGTGGCAGTGTGCAGGATCTTGCTGCCTTGGCAGTGGCATGGGAGGTGCCTGTCTCTGGCACCCAGCCATTCCCCTGCAGCTCCACATGTTTCAGAGCCCCAGAGACCTTTGGGTGCTGAGCCTGTCCACAAGGCCAGGAACAAGGGGCAAGGGGCACTATGTAGCTGGAAGTGTCTCAACAGACACTATTTCTTTTCTCTTGTGTTTGCATCTCCTAGATGATTAATCTCCCCTTCCAGTAAAAATGCAGCATGCCTCTTTTTCCAACAAGTCCCACAAGTAAGAAAGCACAGATGTCCACAACAGCCCTCTCCTTGTTTTGGTTCATAACCAGCCCCAGCCTGCACCTAGTTTTCAAAGTCTCCAGGTATATGAGTAGAAAGAGGGAAAAAAGAGGAATGATCAGAAGAGCTCAGCTTGGGTGCACGTCCCAACTGGTCTTTTCCTCTCTTCTATTTAATGTGGCAGACTGACAGGCTATAAAATATGTCCAGCTGGAAAGAACATAATTTTGTTTTACTCTGTCCAGCCTCATTTTTCAGAGCTGAATGTCCAGTTGTGTACCTGTACAAAACCTCCCAGGCCCTGGAGGCTTAATGCAGCAATATTAATTCTTTTAAATAGGCAGTTTATTGTCCACATGACATTTTTCTGTGCCTTTTGGTCAATATCCCAGACTAGAGAAACCAAGGAGAGATTGAAAATAAATGAACTATCCCCTTAGAGTTTGCCCAAAGCAACGGAGTGACCAGAGCATCAGCACAGCATCTGCACTGGTGGGTTTGCTCTTTGCTGGGCAAGCACTGTTTGCCGTGGCACTGCTGCGCTGCAGAGCCGCTGTACAGTGCGTCCCGGGGGCCTTGACATCCAAATGCACGGACAGAACAACGTGGGTTTGCAGCTCTTCTCAGACAGCTTTGCACGCTTACTCCTGTCTGACTCTGAGTTGGAATGGTCTCCAGGAAAACAGTGTATTTCACAAGAAGCAGAGGTTTTTCATCCTTTCCCAGAACTTCCATGATGCTTCTGCATCCATGGCTCTCACAGGCCAGTGTGATGCAAGAGGAGACATTTCTAACAGCAAACAACCCCAGTTCTTCTTTCACCCTTGACATTTCTATGTTTCTACATTTGATACTTTTTTTGCCTTTTTCTTTTTTTTCCACAGACTAAACATTCACATGTCATATCCTGTTCGAGTAGTTGTTTTAATGGATGCACTGCCAACAAAGACACTTGAGTTTAGGTGGCTGATCCTTTGTGATTGCAATGGCCTTTAATGAAAGGATAAAATGTTCTTTATCCAGCTTCAACTTCTGAAAGAAACCCTATAAATATTTTTGTATTGGATGTGAAATGTTGTGTAAATTCGGTAATACCAAGGTGGAAAATCTGCCCTTTCCTTATTAACAAACTGTATATCAAAACAGGAAGGCTTAATGCATATACATAATTAATTCTGCAGAGTTTTAGATCCCCAGCAAGGGGAGTACTTAAAAACAGAAGAAACAGAAACAGAAGAAGTGTAAAAATAATTTAGATATGAAACTAAAGAAATATTTGTCTGTGTTTGGTTGTTGGTTTTGTGGTTTGGGTTTTTTAAATTAGATTTAGCTTTTCTTTTCAATTCCTCTTCTCTGAAATTGCTTCCACCTTGAGGCTGTGCCTCCTGAGCCCTGGAGGGCTCTGACAGGAACAAGCAGGGACACAGGAACCCTGAATGACTCTTCATAAAGGCAGAGATTCAGAGCTGTCCTTCAAAATTATTTCAGTTCATGATGCAGCCACTGCAGCCTGTGTTTGAGGCTAAGGAGGCCACAGCTTACTGGTGCTGTCAGAGGAAGTGGCAAAAACCTCCATCAGTGTTCAGGATGCAACATGGTTTGGGTGGCTTGGAAAATGAAAGTCTAGTTGCTGGTTACTGGATTCAAGGAGAAAGCAGCGTATGTGTTGCTGATTGCCTTCTGGGAGAAGTACCAGCTGACTGACAACTTTTAAGTTGCTCTTTCATCATGCTGTGTGAACTGCACATGGGGCTGCACTGGAGGCTGTTGCATTACACATCATGATTTCAGCAGAGCTTTTCAGAAAAAAAAATGAAAGTAAACGGTGTTATTTTCAGCCTGAACAGTGAGCAAATTCTCAGTATCTAAATGAGAGCCCTTGAAGTAAGCTCCAGGTGCTGCAGGAAGTGGTGGAGGTGACTCAGTAAATGTCACACTTCCCTCCAAGTCAGTTCTGAAGAGGTGTCCAGAAATAACATTTCATGGGCATCTGGCTGTTTGAGATGGCCCTGCTTTTCCATGGAACTCCAAACTAGTGCTACCTGGCACCTTCATGATTTTACACCTCTTTTTTTGTCACAAATGTTTGCCTTTTTCTTCCTGTGTTTGTTCTTCCCTATAAAGACATTTCATGTATATATATATATACGAAAAGCCCTGTAGGTATCTCAAAGCAGGAGAGTTGTCCTTGGCCATGCTCTGAGCTGCCCCAGTGCATGGGGGACAACACTCCTGGAGGCTCGCTGTGGCTGCTGTGCCGGAGGGGAGCTCTGAGGAGCTGCAGAGTGGTGGCACACAGCAGGCTGCACCTCATGCAGGCAGTGAAATCACCCTGGAGGCCCTCACCTTAGCATGAACTGCCACCTCCTGCTTTCACAATGATGAAGTTTCGTATCCTTTCCGGAGCTGCCTGGGCTTTGGGCCAGCCCGCCCAACTGCCTTTTCCCGGAGGAGGCTGGGCTGAGCTGGATGCCCCTGTCCCACCGCCTCCACCCCCATGTCCAGGCCTTCACTCACGTGTTGTGTGTTGAGAAGCACCTTCCTCCTCTCTCACCACAGCCTGTGGGAGCACAGTGTGGGCAGGGGATAGAAATGGGGATGAGATGGGATGGCTCAGAAAACCTTGTCCTGTCCCACTGGATCCCAGTGTACACAGGCAAGGGCTGTAACTGCATCCATCCTCCTCTGCAGCACTGCTTTCCTAAACATACCTCCTCTCCTTCCCCTTCTCAGCCAGTGTCCTCTGTGCTTGTGCCTGGTTGCCTGGATCCACCCAGGTTGCTCATACAAGTCACTTAGCATCTGGTGAGCAGTGACACTGGGGCTCTTCCTTTTCTGTGCCCAGGGCAGACAGATGAGCTGGAAGTGCCTGCATTACTGGCTCAGTTCAGGCTGAGGATGCCCTTTGGACAAACATTCTGGTTGCTCCCACACACCCTTCCACCTTGTGGGGTGTCCTTGCAATACAAAGGCTGGGTTTCTGCTGGAAGAAACTAAACTGGAAAGTGGGAGTTCCTAGATCCAGACTGCAGCTAGTCTGATGCAACCCCTCCTAAAATGTGTGCTACATGGATGTAATGTCCTTAGTCCTGAGTACTTTGTCCTACAGATATGCTCCTATTGGACTGCGTGAGTTGGTCTCACAGTCGCAGCCCTTGGGACTGCTGCTGGGGTAAGGGAGCAAACTGAGCTCTCCTGGTAGTGGCCGCAGCCCAGCCTGCTGGGATGTTATGCTACCCTCCGGTTGGTACCAAGCACACCAGTGTGTGAACCGTAGCAGTTCAGCAGTGTTGGCAGAAACCCACAGTGCCTTGAAAGATCCAGGGGCCCTACAGAAGCATGTGGGTCGCAGCACCCCTGAGCCATGTCCCCATGCCCTGCTTGTGCTCCTCAGACTGGATGCAGAGATGCAGGAGGACAGACAAAAGGCATACAGGCCATAGGACAGATTTTTGTTTCTGAACACTCAAACGTCACAGGTGGTGGAGATTTTGTCTGAAGGTCATTTTAGTCCCATAAGTACAGAAAATAGGGGCCGTTTGCTTCTCTCTTGTACTGATGGGACTGTGTGTGTCCCCAGCAGCGTGTTTCCTGGCACAGAAAGCAAGTTTTCAGGGCTTCTGTTGTTCTGCTTCAAAAATTCCTATCTTTTTTTTTACTTAGATGAAGGAACCCTTTGGAGGATGATGTCACCTGCACCTCAAATACTCAGAAGTTTTTGATCATGAGTTTTGGATGGCTTCAGGGTCAGGCTTGCTGATTTACAAAGCGCATACACACACTCTTCAAAACTTGTAAAATATGGAAGTGATTTGTGTATGGTTGGGAGAGGTGCTCACAGGCTTGAGGCTTTGGGTTTTTTTGCTGTGTCTAAAATTTCGCAGTCTCAGGGGCTTTTTACTGTTTTTTTCAAGTAGACAAATGCCTTATGTGAAGCACAAGGCTTGGCTCTTTGAGTGCAGGACTAAGTATCTCTGAGAAGCGATCAACCCTAAAAGCAACTTCTTGTGAGGATCCTTCTCAGTTTTCTCTGGCAAGGAGCCAGCACAGAGCACCCTGCCTCTCCTGTTCCTGAGACCATGGCCTTACGATTTCCAGACTGTAATAAGAGGATCGCACTCGTACCCTTTCCAAGCAGCGATGGCAGCTGTAGTCATGGGAAGACAACAGCTGAGTTGGCAGGCCCAGCAGCCCCCTGAGGGGCAGGCTGTGCCTCTGACCTTTACAGTGGGCTCTGCTCCCCCTCTGATGTGGCTGCCAGCGGGGCAGAGCCAAAACGTCCAGGCAGATTTCCCTGAAAAGGTCAAAGCAGTGCAGCTCAGTGGTGCTGGCAAGGGAATGGCGGAAGGGGATTTTGGCCTCATTTGTGGGACAACAGCTGTGGGCTGGGAGCTCACCCTGAACACTGGTGCTGGCTGTGGGGGGACCCCAGCTGCTGCCCACCCCAGTGTGGGCGTTTTTGGGTCTGGAGGAGCACCCTGGTGTTCTGCACAGGTTGCTGGGGGCCTGGCAGCCGCAGTTTCCTGCTGGGGCAGGCAGCAGTGCCGGGAATCACTCAGGGCCACTCAGTGGGGCAGCATTTTCTCATGGGGGAGCACAAACAGCACCTCAGAGAGCAGGCACAGAGTGGGAGCAGGGCGGGGGATGTGCCGGGGCCTAGGCTGAGGTGATAGCAGGAGCCAGTTGTGCTGGTGTTCAGCAGGACACCCAGGATGTGCTGTGGGGACTTGTGTGGGGACACTTGTCCTTGCACTGGCTCAGGGTTGACATCAATCCCCCCAAACCCCAGGGATTACTTGGATGCTCTGG
This sequence comes from Dryoscopus gambensis, assembly GCA_013389985.1. NCBI lineage: Eukaryota > Metazoa > Chordata > Aves > Passeriformes > Malaconotidae > Dryoscopus > Dryoscopus gambensis. The sequence goes on along the minus strand of WEIT01007256.1, from coordinate 103,811 downwards.
CCCCCACTGAGTGGCTGTGAACTAACCCCAAGTGTTTCTGCTGGACATGAGCAAAGCTGTGGGTGATATGGCTAGGCCTGCTGCCCTCCTTACAAGTATGATGCTACTTAACAGGACTTCGTGTAGTTTCTTGAAGGGAAGCATTTGGCAAGACAGAAAAGGGGAAATGCAAATTTTTTGCTTTAGTTTTGTTTTTTTCTTTTTTTCCTAGGGAAGCCACAGCCTTACGAAGTCACCATTCATTTTAGCAGCCAATGCAGCTGCACACAGCAGATTTGGTGACCGGACGCTGCGGTCTGGTTGTGTGTGTAGTTGATGCAAAGCTTGGAAAATAATAAACACAAGCTTCCCCAAGCAGGGCACGTCCGTTATTGCGTGCACGCTGTAATTCAGGAACTAGCAGATGTCTAAGCTTCATGCCCAGCCTGACAGAGACACAAGAAGGGAACTGGTTCAGGGTTTGTGCACAGCTGCGCTGGTCAGATGACTCTGTCAGCTGAACCTTCCTCCGAATCAGGCCTGATTTATCATAGCAGGGACTCTGACCTTTGTCTGGTCACCAAAATACCATCTTGGAAAGATTTCTGAAGGCTTTGTAAAGAAGGAGAGTGGTGGTAATAATAGTTCAGGGGCGTCCCTGTAAAGGACTCTTTGCCTGCCAGCTGAGATGTGCAGCCCTCTTTCTGTGCATGCTTTTCACCAGGGCTAGTGAGAAGCAATCACATAAGACATTTTCCAGGGGCCTATCTCATGGGATGATTAACATTTTTGCTTGCATTTGTTGGGGGGTGATGGGGCATTGCTCTGCCTGGTGGTCTTGTTTCCACCTTCAGGTAAGTGCACCTTCAGGTCCACCACCTTTAGCCTTGCCTGCAGTGTGAGTGGCTCAGACCCACGACCAGCCATGGTGATGTGAGTTGGCAGCTGCCATCGATCCTGTGCTACAAAACCAGTGTACATTGACAACCTCAGTCCAAGCTAAGCAAGCTGGGCTGTGTTTCTCACCATCAGGGCCACCTTGCTTGGAACTTAAAACTTGGGCTCAAGCTCTGCTCTCATGTGGCAGGGTGGCCAAAGTCTGTCTGAAGATAGCTGTGCAGATCAGTGTGGCCTGGACTCAACCGCATCTCCAAAAATAGCTGCAAAAGAAAACTGGAGAAACCTGTGGATTTCCTTTCAACCTCATCTTCCATGGCCAGGCACATTGTGCTGCAGGCTGCTGTGGCCACAGCTGAGTTGTTAAAATGCTCAGTCAGAGAGCCTGAAGCTGTGTAGGCAGAGCTCTGGGGTGCCGTTCCTGCTCTTGGGTGAGACCTTGGAAGAAAGCAGGCTACCACCTGGGCTGCGCCTGTTGGGTGTGAAAATGGAAGAGCATTTTCTTTTAAATGAAAAGTGCTGCTTAGCTGAGTTACGTATTCACCAAAGTTCCTTTTCTTTCAAAGTCCAGAGGGTAATTGTCTTTGCCTACTGTGTAAAGCAATAGGGACTTTCCATTTGCAGGAAGAAGGGAGCAGAGGTTGGTGGCTAAAACTCAGGAGTGGCAACTTGGAGATATGAGCTCCATTAACCCACAGGCACTGCCACGCTGAGTTGTAATTATGGATAGCTTTTAATTCCTTCCATTTTTTTTCTCCAAAATGCCCTAATGAAAGTTGCAAATGAATCCTGAAAGACACAGTTGTCAAAGGGATCTCAGCAGGCAACTTGCAGAAAAGGCAAATGGGCAATACTTCCTCGTAAAAATCTGTGACTTGTTCTCTGAAGGCAAGTGCACAAGGACGTGGGGTGTTTGCAGCAAAGTCCAGTCTATAGCTGAGGCCCTGAGGGAATTGTAGCTACTTCTGCCAAAAAATAACATTGTTCAAGACCTTTTCCTCAACCTTCACATGCAGCAAAAATGCACTTCATAGCAGCAGGCAGAATGCCATCAATTTGCATGGATGACCATCACGAAATCAGGAGATCGGGATATGGACGGACAAGAAGAATGTGCCGGTTGATGACTGCATAATTTCTCTGCAGTGATTCATGGTCTTCCACTTTCACACATCCCCCTCAGCCTCCTGCACAAGGATGCACTGTCTGTCTCTGCAGCGTTCTGTGGAACGACCGCGTGTTTTGGCTTTCCTGGACAGTACTCTTCTCCTTCTCCTGCTCTGGTGATCCTGCAACTCGACAATGCCTGCAGTATCATTTCATTAATGTATTGGATTTTCAATGCTTCAGTGATATTTACTTAAGTCCTGTGGCCACACTTAGGAAAAAGTTGCTCCTTTCACCAAGAGGAGCCAAATGGAACGGGTGTTTCATGAAAGGAACAAAAGTTTGGGAACAGGGGAGAAGTCAAATGAGTGCAAACACTGATCAAAGCTGTTCTCTTGCTCAAAACGAATACTAAGAAAACTTGCTCAGTGGGTCATGATGAGCTCATTCAGTCCACTCAATTACTGGAAAAATCTTCCACTTTGAGCAGTGTGCATGTGTCTGTGTTGAGTCAGAACCTGGCACAGCAGCTTCAGTACACATTTTTGTTATTAAAAAGTCCCCTTTGTCTTTTGCAACCCTAAAAAAATTCTGGCCTGGACACTTTCTGTGTTTCATGTTTTTGACACAGTAAATGTGGCAATGGTAGTGTTACGTTTCACCTGGAAGGTGATGTCTACGAACCTAGGGTGCGTCCATTTTTCCTACCTCCAGCATCTCAGTGTTGCACATCTTTTTATTTGCTGTGCAACCACCTTTTAGTCCATATGCAAATAGAAATGCATGAAAAGGCTGCAAGTCCACGATGATACACAGAAATCACGTTTTGAAAAGTTTGCTGAAAGCACAGTGGAATTTTTCTGCTGAACTTATTGGCGTATTTTCAATGAAAGCTGGCAGCTATTCTGTAATGCCTCCAGCCTACAGTACAGGGGCCTCGGAGAAAACGATGTGTTCAGTGAGACTGAGAAAACACAGTTGCAAACACCACAGAGCCCTGCTGGGATGGGCACAGCAGTAGTGGGGAGGGGTCATGGTCAAACGCGCTATTTGAAGCAAAATCTGCGATGAGGATGTGTTCTTAGCCACAGGAAGAGCGTTGTCTTAGAACAGTTAATCATGCAACACGAAGAGAAATACATACTGCAAGTCCTCATGATTTCTGTTTCCAACAGCTTTTTTCCTCCTCTGAAATGACTTGCATATATTTTGGTGCTGCTCATTTGCAACATAGTAGCATCTGCGCTGTGGCTTTGTTGATGGAAAGCTGGAGGTTCTCCGGGTGTCTGAGCCATGCTTCTGTCACAGCGTTAGCCTCCATGTGTCTCCTTTCCTTTCGGGAGGCAGGCAGACAGAGGGAAAGAGAAGGGAAAAAAATGTCCTGCTGACGTCAGTGAAGACCACACTGGGCTGGATAATATTACTGCGTACCTCAACCGCCCACTCCCTTTAATTTACTAGAAACTAAGCAAGCTGTTTTGAAAGCCATCCCTTCCAGCGTTTTTGCACTGCTCTCCCTCGACCAAAGGCTATTAATTGTCAGGAGGTTGAAAGCTACCTGATTCCTTGTTCAAAGCACTGAGACAGAGGGGATTTCCATGAGTAATAATTTCAGTCTGTGCCTGTGCAGTGCACCGTAGGCTAGAGTAAATTGATCCAGCTGCTTGCAAGACTAGATGGAAAAGTGCCCGGGGGGGCTGGGAGCACATCACCAGATGGAGCTGGATGCTGTTGTCATCACATGGGTCTCCCCAGCTGCTGGGCATGCTCGGGCTTGACTTCCACCATGAGCAGGGAGGCTCAGCCTTCCTGTCTGCGCTGACTTGCAGTGTGAGGCAAATTCGCCAGCACATGTTGCAACGTCTTCTCTTGTAATAAAAAGGATAATTTTAGATTAGCCAGAACTGCCTTCCCCCCCCGCCCCTTTCCTCCCTGCTCAATGTCCTCACCACACTGACCCCAGTATTCTGCTCAGCAGCAATCTTCTCTGTGACAGAGACCATAAAAGCTTCCAAGAGGCCAACTACTTCTACAAATAATAAAAACTGGCAGGATTAACCTGTAACCCGAGGCAACAAAAATACAGATTCCACTAGCCAGATGGCAGAGTTCAAAGATCCACTCACTTCCCGGTGGAGGTTGCACAAGTTATTTTTTATCCTTGTTAAAAAGAAATAAAAAGTGAAAACATAGCAATAAAATGTGTGCTGCTTGCTTCTCTGGTTTTAATCACATTTGTTTTATACCTTTATGTTTTGTTATTAGACATGTTAGGAAATACATTCTTGCTCNTCAATTCAATTTAGTCTATTGGGAAAAGAGCACTACATAGAAGGAACTAATTAACATAGCAGGAATTAAACTCTCTTATTTTTTAAAACGAGCAATTTAATTGGAGTTGCAGGGAAAAGAGATGGCACCCTGGATTCGATGGCCTCACCCTTGCTGGAAAGCCCAGGGTTGGGAGTGTGACAGCAGCTGTCCGGTGCAATTTGGGCGAGAGCCAGGTGTGCTCAGCGGGTCTGGGGGCTGCCTGAGCCTGGGTGCTCTGGTGAGAACACGGAGGGAGAGTCCTCTGCTGCAAACGAGGTGCAGAGCCCTTAACAAGGTTGCCAGAGCAAGGGCTGCACCCCTGTGGTGAGAGAGGGACTGCCGGGAAAGGCATCCCCCAGGTGCCAGCACTGCCTGCTGAGGATGGGAAATGGGGAGCAGAGGCTTTCCATCCTCAGTGCAGAGCAGCTCGCTCGGCACAAGAAGGTCATTTTACAGAAGGGGACATGGGAGCAGTACCGTGGGGTGTGGTTTATCCAGGGAGCTAGTGCAGTGATGTCCCACCCATGCCCCATGCCCCACACTCCTGCGGCAGGGCTGGCCAGCCAGCGCTTCTCACAAACAACAAACCCACTCAGTCTGCCTTCCCATGAGTGCCTGCTGACAAAGCCAACACATGCAGACAGTGTTGCAGCAAGAGGACCTTGCCGCACCCCTGCCGAATTGGTGGGAGTGAATTTACTGGAGAGAGAGGATCAGTTCAGGTTAATCTGAGAGCAGCTCTTGGTTCTTCTTTCCCCCAGGACGGGTCACACAACTTTCTTCACCAGCCAAGTGTCAGCTGTGAGAAGAAAGGATATGAAGTGTGAGGCTGAGATAAGCGCCTTTGCGCTTGGCTGTGATGTGGCTGTCATGAAGTGTACACAGAGGTAAATGGCTCGGCCAGCAGATTGCAGAAATGGGAGTGGAAGAATAAAGTTCATGGGTTGTTTTTGTGATGGTTTGCCCTCCCTCACTGGCTGGGCCATTAATGAACACAGGGTTTGAGGTACTGGCAGGGTTTTAGAGCAGGCTGCAGGTACCCTTCTGGAGAGCAGCACTGGGAGCTCCAGGCAGGGAGTGTATGATTAATTTTGCAGGCATTTATTGTGCAATGGGAGATGGCCACCAGCCAGCTCAGAAGTTAAGCCAAAAGATGACTGTCAAATGAAACTGTTACGTTTGGCAGATCTTTCCAAAGCTGCTGTGCAAAACAGGCATAGTGAAGCTGATTTCTGGATTTTCCAGACCCTCTGGATGGCATATTCTTGCATGACAGTCCTCTTCATTTTCCCATTTTGACAGAAGAATTGGATTTGACTCATGGGCTGTATAGATTTTAGATCAGGATTTGCTGTACAGGCAGCCCTCTCCATGCCTTAAAGTTTACCTGCAAATGTCTCCTTTTGGTAATTCCTCCTTTAATGAACTTACAAGGAACCAGCCCTACTTGGCTTTCTGAAAACAAAACCATGTTTTCTTTGAAAAGCCTTTTCAGCCCAGATGAAGGGGGGGAGGAGATGAAAAAGCTGGTGGTGCGAAACGAGCTCTGCCCGTGCAAGCAGATTGCGATAGAAATTTCCCCCTTGTGTGGCTTACCCTGAGCTAAGGTCAGTCAGTTAACTCTGTTTGGACACCGTCTGGCATGAATACTTCAACGATAAAGCTTAATGTGTAACCTAGGGCTTTTTTTTCTTCTGTGTCAGCAGTTGGCAGGAAGATACTGTAAATAAGGCTCCCTATGAGTAAATAGATATGTGTGGAGAGGGGAGGGGAGCACCGCAGTAAGCAGTTTTGAAATTCATGCCAGCGTTGCTCCAAGTGATAAGGTTATTTGAGTAACCTGCAAACCATACGGATGCACAGGTTTCAAAAACAGGAAAGCGTCTTGTTTAAAAAACTTCTGAAGCAACCCGAAAGCTTAGAAAAGAAACTGGCTGTGCGGTTAAGTGCCTGTACTTCCTTGTTGGTATCGGGATTGAGGCGGTGCAAGGCCTCTTGGGATGGTGGTGGGGCAGGCAGCGAGGTAGCAGCTGTGGTGGCTGTGCTCACTGAGGGGCTTTTTGGAGAGATGAGAAATCTCAAAGTTTCCCAATTCATTTCCTCTTCAGGCGAGTTAGGAGGGTTTTTTCCTCACTCTCCTTTTCAGCAATGTAATAAGAAATAAGTAAATAATTCAAGTGAGCTGACATCCTCAGAGGATGCACTGTGTCTGAGTTCACTGTGTCCCCTCTCCTGGCAGACATGGCCCTGCTGTGGGTTGTGCCAGGCTGGCTGGTGCTGTGCCAGACTCCTGGCTCTTGACACTGCCAGCCCAGCACCTGAACAGGGGGGCCTTTGGAAGGGCAGGGCACAATACCTTTCTGAGGGGTTTAAACGTGGATCTGCAGAATTTGCTGATGCTTTTGGAAAGTCTGATGGCTAAGGTTCTCCATAAATAAACCAAAGCCACGTACTTTCTGTTTGACCTTTGCTTTTGGATTAAGAAAATCAGCCCATGAGATCTGAAGTTTAGTTTCTGCAGGAGAGAGAAATGCATTTGCCTGGGCACACGTGGCTGTGGGTGTGCACGTGCCTTGCTGAGCACAGTGTGACCCTTGCTTGCCCTGACACCTTGCTGCTTGGGGATTTACAGAGCTGGTACCTAGAAAACACATGTATTCCTCACCTAAAATGACATAGCTGACACAGTTCCAGCATACTCTGTTATTATTTATTGAACAGGACTCAAAGCACGAAGTTGGGACACAGGCTTTCTCTTTGCCAGCATGTGTGGTTTCCAGTGGAGGTCATGCTCCTCTCTGTTGGATTTGGGTACATCCATTCTTTGAGCCTTTGGGGTCAGACAGGGACCTGGCTGTGTCTCTTCCCAAAGGGATGGCTCTTCTTCTACTGCAAGCAGAGGGGGTATTTCAATCCCAACCCAGCTTCTCCTCCCTACCTGCCTTTTTTTTCCAGGATGTCCACCTCAGCTGCTTCCCTCAGCAGTGGCAGCTGCGGTGCCAGCCACAGCAGTTACAGCAGAGATGGCTTTGGCCATTCAGGTCCTGTGTTTTGATTGCTCTTCAGCTGAAATGTCAATGGGTTCTCAGTCACTTAGAGCAAAGAAAGTGTTTGGAAAACTCAAGGAAATTAATTTAACTAGACGGGGAGAAAACATCTTTGGCTAGAAATTCAGGCTCCAGCCAACACGGCGGAATTCTGCCAACTCAACTTTTGCCTTAGTCCTAGAAGCAAGCAATGAAAAGGGAGAAAAAAAAATCCCCTCCATTGCCCCCTAGATTTAATTGGCTTTTTTTGTAAGCCTCATAAATCCTGCCCAAATCACGTCATCAAGCCACAGGGAAACTGAAACCTTGCCCAAGGCAGGAGCCAGCCGGGCTGTTCAAGCCAGAAGGGTTACATTCAGGGACAAGTTCAATGCACTGCAGTCTTGTTTTGAATGGGAATGTGCTCATCTGTGTGAGAAGGGCACATGGGTGCAGGAGATGGTCCTGCCTTTTTCCTCTTTGGATGTTAGATAAGATACAAAAGGAAGAGCAGCATGAGTGGAGGCAAAGCAGACATCCTTGAGGCCACCCCCTAGCCTTTCAAGTGTTTTTCCTCTTGTGCTGCAGCAAGGGGGAGCAGGAAGGGAGGCACAGGCGCTCACACCAAACTGGCCCATCCAAGCACTTTATTTTTTCCTTTGGGCATCTGACAGAGAGCGGGAGGAGGATTAAAAACCCGCATGTCTAAGCTGAAGTACTGAGGGTTTTCTTACCCTTCTCTCTTGTGGGCCTCTCATATAATTTTTTTGCATGTAACTCCCAGCCAGGAAGAGAAAAGCAAGTTTGGAAGCTCAGGCTCCATGGTGCCTTTGGTGCCTTCCCTCGGTCCCGTGTGTGGGATGGGTGATGCCAGCTGAGAGATCAACAGCATCTCCCCAGGGGAAAAACAGAACTTCCCCAGCCCCAACGGGGCCAGCCAAAACATCACTGTTGGTATTTCACGTTGGAGGATGTGCACAATAGGTCCTGCAAGGTTTCAGCAAGTGCATTTTTTGGATTTTCACTGGAGCAGGGCTTGGCCCAAAGCAGTGGCTAGTGCTGCATCGGGGCACAGTTGCTTGCCTGTGACACAGGGGTGCCACGTTGTGCCCCACTGTGCACCTCCCTTGCCTGAGTGGCAGGCAGACTCCAGCTCTCTGGAAGCGATACAGCCAGCAGCAGCAGGCTCTGATGGGGGCTGAGCTATCACCAGCAGCATTTAGTCACCCCTCTACAGAACTGCAGCAGAAGCTGAAAATGTTTGCTTATTTTTATTTGGCTTTTTTCTCCATCTCCTGCAGTAAAATACACTTAAAAGCACAAGGAGATAAGGCTCCCTCCTGCCAAGCACCAAGCCAAGCCCCCTCTGCTCCACAAAGTCCCAGCAGCCTGACCTTTGCCTTCGGTCAGGTTTTTTCAGACTCATCATTATTTTGGCTGCATTTGTGCTGTGGGGGAATGCAGGTGTTTCCTCTGTTCCCCCCAGCATGCCCACGCTCTGGTTTCTGAAGGATTGGGGAGGTTGCTTGTGCATGTCCTGTCACGTTCCAGAAGGCATTTGAGGAAAATGTGGATGCAGTTCAGGCATATGACCAGGGAAACAACGCATTTGCATGCACTTGCATGTAAGTGTAATTTAGGCAGGCAACGTGCTGAGCTTGCTTGAAAAACTGGCCCATGTTTTTCCATTTGGGGGTTGTTTTTTTTTTTAAGTTAAGGCAAGGCAAACAACTTGTTCCTCTGTTTGATCTGTAATAACCCGAGCTGGTTCCCTTGGAAAGCTTATTTCTTCTCCTTGGCTGCTGAAGTGGATGCCGAATTTTGAGCATCCTGAGCAGAGACGGTGTGCTTATGGGGTTCTTTGTTGCTGAAGCTTTTGTTGGATGATTATGAGACTCATTTATATGGCTGTTTATGTATTAAAATTGTTGGGTTGCCTGGAGCTACGGATAAGCGCTCCTTGTTTGACATATCTCTAAATAAATATAGAGGCACATTATTAATGGATACAGCTTTAAAAGCAAACACCCCCAGATGCACTTACAATAAGGGGAGGAAAAACCAAGGTTACATCATGTTGCTAGAAGCCAATTGCTTTGTTTTCTAAAATGTTTCTCTGTAGGACACAGATGATTTCTTGACTCATTCAGTGTTTGAGCATCCAGGAAGTCTCACGGTTGTTCCAAAATTCTTTCAGCAGCATCCCACACGGCATTGATAGACGGTTACAGTGTTTTACTGTCCAGTATATCCTTTTTCCCCAATGGACTCATGCTTTTGTATTTCTGGAGAACTGTGTCCCTGCTGAGGGAGGAGTCAGCATTTTGGGGCTTTTCAAACTACAGAATTTTGCAGTCTGAAGAAGAGCAGATGGCCTGGGGCTTTTATGTGTGTGTGAGTGCAAGTGTACTGATGGGTGAACACCCTGGGTCACCAGGAGAAAGTGGCAGCCTACTGCTCCTGCTGTCGTGCTGCTGATCTCTCAGGTGCTGAGCTATAGCTGGCAGAAACAAGAAAACATCTCCTAAGTGCAGAGCTGGTTCCCTGTCTAGCAGTTATGAACTCACTTGTGCACTCTCTGCCACCCCTGCTGCACCCCTTCTCTGGAGAGCAATGTTCCCGTCACTGTGCTGCTTTCTCCTCCTCCCCAGCTCTCTCAGGCTTAGAGCCAGAAGCTCCCACCTGGCTCTTGCTGATGGCCCTGCTGTTTGCTCCTCAGCCCTACCAGGAACTGGTTGTTGTTTGTTTTGGATCTGAAGGGCATGGATTCAGCAGGGCTGTGACTGAGGACAGGTTGTCCTGCCTTGGAACAGGGAGCTGAACCCGGGTTCAGAATTGCAGGTCAGGTTGAGAGCTGACAGCTGGCATCCCTCTGTTCTCACTGGAGAAAGATTGACGCTTTTGCTGCCATTTGCACCCTGGACCAACCACCTGCAGTTTTGGATAGAGGACCCACCACCAGCCACCTATTCCAGGGGCCAGCCAGCTCTCTGCTCAGACCTCCGTGCTCAGCAGAACCCATGTGATGACATTTGGGACACAGGACTGAGAAATGCCTGCGGATCTTCCTTGGGGAGCTGCAATGCTCCCAGGGCTGCAGGTGTATCCTGCTTTGGCAAGTTGGATGGCTGCATCCCTGCACACACCTCAGTGGTGCTGTTCTGCCAGCGAAAGCCCGCAGCACAAACCTGGCTGTAGGCTGTAGTTTTTGTGGGCACAGGCCAGCTTTCCATGGCATGCCTGCTGTGCCCCGGGGGCAGGCTGGGACCCTGAACCCTCCCATGGAACACGGAGCCAGAGCACAGCTGGGTGCAGCAGTGCTAATGCTGGCCCAGGCGGGCTGTATAACTTGATGAGCCCCTTCCTGCTCTTCACTAGCTTTGGTGTCAGTTGTTTCTGCTCACCCAATTAAAAAGTAAATACATTGTGCTTGGAAAACCACTGAAGGAGCAACTTGGCCGTGTGAAGCAGTGAGACTCCTCAGTGTGGATGTGCAGGAGGCATGCTAGCTATTTAAGCCCGCAGAGGGGATGGTGAGGCTCCTGGAAGCTACTCTGGCTCTTTCCTGAGGCACACAGTGCCCCAGGCTGAGGGCTGGTGGCTCTCTGGAGGGTGAAAGCAGGGCAGACCTTGTTATTGCCTGCTTAACTGGCCCCTTCAAGTGGCTCACCTCTTTCCTATGTGGTTGTTTGTGCTGCAATCTCATCTGTAGGTGGGTGAATTGTTCTCTTCCTCACCTGGCACTACTCCTCTGGGCTAGAAGGGATTTGGCTGGTGTGCTTCTTTTTGTTTGCTCTAGAGAAGCAGTGTGCGTTCACCTTCCATGGGGAGGGTGCAGGTTCAGCAGCCAGCACGCCTCACCCAGGTGTTTGCAAGGGCTTCTCAGACTGCTGCTGTCTTCTGGATGCCTGTCCCTTGGCATCGCTGCCACAAGGAGGGGTGGTGTCCCAGCCCGACCCCTTGCTTCATTAGAGGCTCAGCCTTGGGGCTGGGTGGCTGCAGGAGAGCCACGGGCCCAGCCAGGCATAAACACCCTCTGCAAGCAGCCCTGGCTGTGGTGTCTCTGCTGTGCTGCGTGAAAGTCACAGTCCCTGTTCCCAGCACCCTCGAAGCAGCGATACGGTGTCCAAGCAGTGGCTTCTCCCAGTGGGACAAAGGGTCCCATGGGCTGGGAATGCAAGACTCAGCAGAAGGGAAAGCAGGGAAGAGTAAAAGAATGCAGAAAGTTTATCACAAAGTGCAGTCCAGTTACAGTGCCACTGTTGTCCCATACTTCTACCCCCTTGCCCTTGCCTGTGTTGTTGGAATATGGCGAGATGGCAAAGGAGGACTAGTCTGGGCACTTGTGGGCTGGATGGGAGGTGCTTTTGTACCCAGTTGGCCGCTGCTCAGCTACTGCTTAGATTCCGAGAAGCTCTGAACCTGGCAGGAGGGCAAGACACCTCTGAGAGCACTCTGCCATCAGAACAAGAGCACCCATGGCACTTCTAACCTCTAACCGGCGTCCTGGCCGGGCTCCAAGGACTTTTGCAATCCCCCACCTTGCCCACCAGCTAGAATTCGGTTCTCCTGAATTACTCCTGCCCTCTTCGGTGAACAGCCCTCTGTCAACCTGTGGGACAGCTCTCCCGAGGAATGTGAACAGAGCTAGCTTTCATACGTGTGCTGTTAAACATTAGCTGCATCCCTCTCGGCAAACAGCCACTTTCCGCCTTCTGTGCTGTGCTCTTTGCCACGCGTGCCAGCGTGCCTGCAGTACAAAGCACTCGCTCCTCATCTTCCTCAAATGGGCAAGCAAAATTGCGTGATACCGAGGTGAATGTATTGAACTTCTGGTTAACTTACAGGCTTTCACTACACAGCAGAGCTTTGGGATGTGATGAAGGAGACAGAAGTGTTGAAAAATATGGAGAGAGAATAAAAGGGCAGGCAGGGGTGATCAAATTCCAGCCAAAAAAATCTCCAAAGCAGCAAACCAGAGATGGATAAAGAATTGCCAGTGAGTCAGGGGGAAGGAATGGCAGCATTGTCTCATGTTCAAGCAGAGAATCTGTAATGGAAGAAGATGAAGTGCCAGGGAACTAATATCCTTCTGCAGCAATTGTTTGATCCCTCCCTTCCCCTCCAAAAAAGCAAGTTGCTGCTGGCTAGCTAACAAGTTAAAAAATCCAGTCCAAAACCTAATCTAGTCTCTTGTGCCAATAAGCGCATCTGTCAGTGTGTCAGTGTTGATCCTCCTTCAGTACATGCCACATGCTCATGTCTTTACACAGGATGGGCTGGAAGGACCATTAACTAGATTAGAAATTCTAAGGCACAATTAAAAACCATGCTGCTGCTTTCCTTTAATCTTCTCTCCTCTAGCTTCCAGGCTTGTTTTTTCCCTGGGCTGACAGAGTCCTAAGTTGTTTGGTGGTGGTAGGGTAGCATTACACAACCCAGGCTAGTTTCTAAAGTGTGTAACATCGTGCATTACCTTGGCAGCAACACGAGGCCCTCTGAAAAAAAGAGTAACCCGACCAACTGGCAAAACAATAGCTGCATTTACTGCCTGAGGAGAGGAAGATTTGGGCATTGAAGCTGTGCAACCAAGGAGTGAAATGTGCAGTTTGCTCTCCAAAGTTGCCCAAGAAAAAATTGTACAAGGAAAGCAAGGAAGGGTCTGGTATATTTGTTCAAAATGCAGCCGTATGTCTGCAGACCTGCGGCAGCTGGAGGTGCAAGGGAAGGAGGGAGACTGGAAGGTTCCTGGCTCTCAGTGGTGCTCAGCGAGGCAGGACTCATGCCATTGAAGGCTGGAGGAGGGGCGCAGTGCCAGCTGCATGGCCCCATTCCCACACAGACCATTTCTCCGGGGGAAGCTATGATGCTGCCGATAATGCCATAGTCCACACCCCTGCAAGAGGGGTCCTGCTTTTATTCCTCCTGCTCTCCCCGCGCAGCCTGGCAGAGACGTGGACTTTCCTTATCCTACCTGGAGCAAGGGGTGCTCGGGCAGTCCCTGCCCCGCGGCTGCGAGGCAGAGAGCGGCACTCGACACCCGGCTGGTGCCTGTGCCCCAAGGGCAAGGAGAGCCCGGGAGAAGCAGCACCATTCGGAACATTCCTGACCTCCTAGGCAACATCTGATAACACAGGGTGGATTGCAGCCTCTTTTCTGAGACAGAGATTTGCTCCTTAATTGCTACTGAATTGTACAAATGCAGTGGGAATTTTACAGAGGACGTAACATATTCTAAAATTGTTTGGGTTTTTTTATTCCTTGGCTATGTGTTTTCCTCACGCAGAACTGCATTTATTACTATTATTAATGGCCTCACTGGTCCTTGTGCTGGTTCTGAGTCTTTATGGTTACTGTCATTATACAATTTTAAAGGTACAGATTGAATTCTGTACAGGAATTCAATTTTTCACAGGTTTGGGCATCAGGATATTTTTGCATTCTGTTCTGTGCTTATTGTGATGAAAAGCTCTCATCACCACTGCCTATAGAGTATATCAGGAAAACACTTCCCAGCTACAGAAAATTAGAGACGTTATAATTGTCCCACTGGGATTTTAGGAATGAATGTTATAGTGTCCTAGTATTTCTATAGGACCCTATTTGCTTATCCTTTTTAAATGCTGCAAGATTTTTCCATATGGTAATGTTTAGGATGCATTATGAAGGCCTTTCATCTTCCTCTGAAGCACAGGATGAAATATGGGTCATGGCTAGAACGAAGCAGTAAGGCTTTGTGATCCGGTAGTCTGCTGCATCTGATATGGCGAACCCCGTGCTGCCAGGAAAGCCATCGTCCTTTTGGGAACTTAATGGCTTGGTGGGGTTGCTTTAAAATTGCAGCTACACCTATTTGATACTTTTTTGGATGAAAGAACAAGATCTTTCACTCTCCTCACTGCGGAGCACCAGCCAGGTTTAAAATTAATATCAACCGATGTTGAAGAGGGAAGGAAATGAAAGAAGCGTTTCTTCCCCAGAACCAGCCCTGCTTTCCTGCCTTTTCCATACGTGCACAGACGTCTGTCAGTTTTGGCACCAGAAAACATTAAAAATAAGAAGTTTTTTAAATACCGGGAATTCTTTTGCGTCTTTAAATGTCGCCCAACAGGAATGCAGAGGCTGTTAAACGGACAAAAGAGAATTGAGCCAGTCAGTGTTTCTGCAGAGAGCTTATTCCTGCCTAACAAAACGTTTGAAATATCCCGTGTGTTTTTGGAGAAGGCTAGAACAAGGTGAAAGGCAGTGCCTCTTGTGCCCTGGAGCCTGGAAATTGACAAGAAGCCCAGAGCTAAGGAACAGAGGTTGAGTTTCCTGCTGTTCCAAATTCACTCCAGCTCCGTAGCAGATTCCAGGAGTCTGGGATAGTTGATGCGAGATGCCTGTGGTCTTTTTTGCTAGAAATACTGAGTACCTATCCTAGACACTGATTTGGAGCACAATAAGCTGTGGTAAATCATGCTCTTGGCACTCAGAATACAGATGTTTGAAATGAACAGAGGCTCTCTCAAGAGATATTTTTCCCGGCCATAAAAAGGGGGAATAGCTACATTGCAAGAGAGGAGGTTAAATCACAGAGTTTTTTGTAAACTGCTGTGAAGCTTTGGAGAGGAAGCCATTATGGGAGTACAAATTGCTCTTTATTTTTTATTTTATCTATTGCCTCATTTTCAAATAATGAAATTCTGAACGTACCTCCTTGCTAGCTGCTGAAAAATAAGAGAATGTGGGAGGATTCTTAATGACACTAATAAACCCAGCTGAACACTTTGCCAACAATTTTTTTTTATTGCAAAAATACCATTTTATTAATACAAATGGTCTTTGTAGGATTGCATTTGTTGTGACACAGTTTTGTTTAGAGAAATATACAGGCCAAATTATTTTGTTCAAAACAGTCCCTTTTTCTCTGGTTAGAATGGAGCACTTAATTTCAGAATTTCTTTTTATAATGGCTTTTCTTTTTTTTTTTTTTTGTTTGGACAGTGTAATTTATATGCCATAATAAAAATATAAAGAATTGAAGTGACGTGATTTTAATGAAAGTGCAATGTATTAGCAGGGATAGTTTTATGTGAATGGAAATTTCAGTTAGTGGGAAAAATTCCAATATACTGGTGGTCTACCCTGCAGCCTTTCTGCCCTGCTCCACTTAGGAAAGAGATGGAAAGCTTGCTGGAGTGTCCAGACCATCTCTTTTTGCTTCTTCCATTCAATCATTCTTGTTATTAACACCTTCCTTAGCTAAAAGGTGGTGTGATTTCAACTGCAGGTTATTTTCTGGCTGCAGTACATGGATTTTTCCCTTTTCTCGATTGTGTGGCGATTGTGGCCATGTCTGATACGGAATCATTCAGCCAGCAGTGAACGGGGGTGTGAAAATCCATCCCTTTTGCCGCTCCCAGCCACTGGCCTGCCATGCTGAGTTCAAGGGTGCTCTGTATTTGGATCTCCACGTGCTGTTGGGTTTGGTGGGTGCCCACGGATCGTTTTCTTCCTACCATCCCCTTTGGCAGTATGATGCTGGTGAGATAAAGGAATTGCTGCACTTCTTAGGGGGTTTTGCCTGCTGATATGATGGTGTGTTTTGGGTTGACTGCCCTCTGCTCCACTGACTAAAGATAAAAAATTTTGAAGTACAGTAAGTCCCATGAAGGACAAGGAACACTCCTGCCTTATTTTGGGGAAGAGGGATGTGGAAACATCTGCCCTTGGAAGCCATCAAGAATGGAGCAGGAAAAGGAATGAGCAAAGTGGGACCTAAATTCTGCTAATGGACACGTCTTGGAGGTGGTGTGGTCCTCCAAGCGGTCAGTGCCGAGGCAGAGCCCGAAACCACCGCTGCTCTGTGCTTTTCCAGGAAAACAGAATACATGAGGCTCTGCAGTGTGTGCACTCTGTTAGGCATTGTCTGGAGTGGCTTTTCAGGGAGCAAGGGAGCTCTCTGTGCATTAGCTGGAACAACTCCTCCACTGAATGTACGCTCTGCTTCCTTGCTTCTCTGGACCACTCCCTCCCGTCTGGCTCTTAGCACTTCCAGCCTTCAGAATGTTCAAATAACTCATTTTATCCTCACAAGACCTCTGTGGGAGGGATGGAGGGATGGGTAAATCCTTAGTTTGCAATTGGGAAACTGAAAAATAATCCCTCATCCCTTATTTGCAGTGAGGCTTCAGTGTGCCAGGCAGTGCTCAGACTGCACTGCAAGCACATGCCTGCACACACAGGAGCAAATGGACATTTCTGGGTGTCTCTGTACTGACACAGCTGCGTTTTTATGGCTTGGTCAGGCTGTGTGGGTACTGCAGGTTCAAACACAACTTGCTTTTGATTTCCCTCACAGAACGCACACCTGGTGTGAGAGAGTCTGGTTCCCGCTGCTTGTAAGAGATGCATTTCCCTGCTGGGCTTGGTCAGTGAGGAGGAGGAGGAATGAACGACGTGCAGTGACATCCATAGCAGTGTGTACTTGGGCACAGCAAAGCGTCACCCACTGGTGGGGCTGGCCAGAGGTGCCACACGTGTGGGAACCGCTGTCGGATACCGCAGGGTGCGAGGAGCCAGCAGCACCGCTGCCTCGGGGCGCTCCTGGGAACAGCTGCTGCGTCTGGGGGGCTGATTTGCTCTTCCTGGAATCAAACTAGAACCCCCAAAGGATCTTGCATGAAATTTGTAAACCAAAGTCGAGCCTCTTTGTCTTGTGATGCTTGCTTTAATTTTACTGTGGGCTGTCAGGAGAATAATTTGTGATTAAAACTGAAAGCTGCCTTGGAACAGCTGCCAGGCTGGGAGATGTTGGTGGGGGCTCCGAGGGGTTTAGTGAACTCCAAGTCTTTGGTGCATTGTTTTCCCCACACTTAGATCCATGTGGAGGATCTATTCCCAGATCTAATCAGGATTTGGAATTGCAAAGGGGTGAATGCTAGAGCTGTGATCGGAGTCTGGAAGGACAAGGCAGCCCTTGTGTGATTTACCTTTATGCTACTGTGAGCTGGTTGAAACCCTTTATAAGAAAGGGGTGAGTCTGATTTAACGAATTTACCAAAGCTTGCAGGTTTGTGGTGAAAAGTCAGTACAACAGGTCTTTGTGAGCCACAGATTTATGACATGTAAATAAGTTGGTGTGCTAATTGTGGCTGGTGTTACAGGTAGCAGGCAGTTAAAAAAAGTCTCGCAGGGTGATTTATGTGGGTTATTTCACACACACTTGTGTGAAATACATTTATAGATCCTCTGCCTCCCCTCCCCGTGGCTGCAAGAGTAGGAGCAAGGAGCAGCATTCAGCACAGGCTGGCCCACGCTTCCTCCCTGGGGTGCCGAGTTCCAGCAACCAGGAATCATTAAACCAGAGGAGAAAAAAATGGCTTTTTGGCTGAGCCTGAGCCCTCCCATCAGTGTTGCCCTGAAATCTCTGAACTGAATGGAAATGGTTTCCTCTCTCCCAGCCCGAAGCTTACAGACTGGGTTTCCTGCCTTCCTGTTAGTGCCTCCACCTACCCAGACAGCTCTGACACTTCAGACTTACTGATCAGCTATTTTCTACCACAGCTCTTTTAGCAAAGGTTTTATGCGGCGGTGTAACAGCTGACTAAGCAGCGAGCCTGCGAGTGAGAGAAATGAATGTAGGGCTTTTTTTATCCGGCAGCCTGACAAGGCTCCATCTCAAACTGTGAGGCATTCCTCCATGCAAGCAGCCTGTTTAGTTGGATGGGCTGATGTTCAGTTATGCTCTTGGAGCTGGGAGGCAAGCCCTGATGGGGCCCCCCATGAGGTAAAAAGGCAGGGGGATGCATCAAATACAGTACCTAGAAGAGAGGGGCACAGGCAATTTGCATAGTGAAACTACGATGTGAAGATATGCTGACTGTGTGACTCGGCTTTGAAAACAGTTATCATACGCAAAAGCAGTTAATACATACGAGAATTATAGAGGGAGACTCTGGACCAGAAATATGAAAGTTCCAAGTGATTTTCATAATACACAGCCTGTCATTTCAGAAGGCTGCAGAATGGGGCATTTTGGGGCACCACAGTCGTGCTGGAACTAGCCAGCCGACTCCAAACTGAATTTTACGTATATGTGTGAGTGTGTGTGTGTATATATATACACACATATAGACATAATATATATATTCCTTCATCTGTGCTGAATTCCTTCCATAGTCAGCGTAGTGTAATCATTCAGAGCACATTTCCATGGTGCTTTCAGTTTTCATGCTGCAAATTACTTCAAATATATCTCAAGAAACAAACTAACTGTGTCTTCAGTTAGTGATGGATGTACCTTAAAACATTCAAAGCACTCAAAGAGTTCTGATATCTTTGGTCTGATCCTTAGCCATACTATGTCTAGCCTTGTTGGAGTCCCTGTTTTATTCAGACACCATTGGCAAAAACATCTGTAGACTTCCATTTAAACACTGTTGATCTACTGTCATCTATCATAAATGGATCTTTAATTTTACCACACCAGGCAGCTGGTGAAAAAAAAAAAACAACACTGGAGGACAATCTTTTGCAAATTTTAGGAATTGAGAAAATTTATGTTACTGCTATGGCAGTTTGAGGGCAGAGGGGTAAGGACAGCAGCAGGACATTAACACTTGCCCACTGATGAGACACACTCCTGGACAGGGCTGCCAGTTCTGGGAAGGCATGTTCCCTCCTTCTGCCTGGAAAGAAGTGAGAAGGAATAGAGGAATAGACAATTATTAATAAGGCAAACCAGCAGAAGTGCTGAATGAGTTCATGAGGACTTGAGAAGAAAAATGGAGAATACGGATGCTCAGGGAAGTACTGGTAATGAGAGGAGACGGTGTGGATGGACTTTGTGGGGGGATAAAATCTGGTTCAGTGGCAAGATGGAGCAAGATTAGAAAGAAAGTCCAGTCCTGACCTGTGTGCCTGAAGATGACAGGACCTGGAGGGAAAGGTGACTGCATCTGAGGATGCTTTTTCCTTGTGCTTTGTCTTTTAAGAACAGCAGTGGCAGATTTCTATTTGTACCTGCTCCTGTCTCCGTGCTAGCCAGTACCTCCTTGAACACCTAACTTGCACAGCAAAAAGGATGAAACATCCATTGATATTGGGAAGACATGGCATTCCTCTCATTCAGGAGGAACCTCAGGGGTGCCTGTGAAAATGTTGAGAAGGCAAGTCTGCAAAATTGAAACTTTATTCTTTATACTCAGTATAACACACATGGTTGGAAGAAGGTTTGCCGTCAGACGGTGGGGAGCTGAGAGGGATGCTCAGTACCAGAGTTTCTACTGAATGGGTCAATAAGCCCACTGATGTGATGGTGCCTTTCATGGCATGCCTAGAAACTGCTGCAAAATGCAATGCAGCATTGACACCTCAGTGAATCGATTTCTCTGAATGCCATGCCAAGCAGATGAGAAGCCTTTGTCAGCCAGTTTGGGTCAAGTCCGTCATCCGATCCCTGACCTATAGCTTGTGGGAGTGGAGTACAAAGGATGAAGTAATCAGAAAAGTGCAAAGGTCTTGTGTCCTTCGAGGGGAGAATTAGATGTGCCAGAGGAACAATGTAGTCAAAATAAATCAGTAAATCAAAGATGCCAGCCCTAGGCAGATGTGTTTCTGTGCTGATTCTGGTGCCCATGGAGAAGCACAGCAAAACAAGGGTTGCCTTGGTGTCTGAGAGAGCCTTTCACACCATAGGTTTGAAATGTGCTGTCACCACTGGAGCATCAGAGGAAATTTAACATGCAGTGCTGCATGCCTTTGCTCCCCTGACCCACAGGACTAAAGCCTGCAGAGTGAGAGGGATTTTTCAAAGTGGTATGGCAGGATACCAGAAAAAAAAATAATGAGTTTGTCGTGTTACAGCTATTCCTTGTTAGTAAATGTCCCTTTTTACTCTGTTTAGATTCCATTTCCCCCAGACTTTCCTCTGATTTCTTTTTCTCAGCAGAAGGGGGTCAAACTCACCAGTATGTTTGAGAGGGAAGTCTCAACTACTGCATCTGCAGGTAAGATACCTTCACTCAGATGTCACAGCCTGCCCACTCCAGTAGGGTCATGACTGCTTCTACAAGCTTGAGAAGGTCCCAGATCATAATGCCAGCATCTTTGGACAGCTTGGTGGCTTTTCGGCTTTTGCCTCTCTGTATCTCCACGTCGATCCCAGGATCTGGGAGACGTCGGAGAGGCTGGATGTTCTGGTCTCTGTGGTTTGGACAAAAGAAGGAATAGGACTTGCCTGGCTCTGAAACTCAGGATATTAGTTACATGTTGGTAGGCTCTCCAGCAGGGCATGCTGACCGCTGTGTGTACCAAAACAACCTGGGTTGCTTTTTCTGGCATGACATTTCAGCTCCATGCCTTAACATGTTTGCATGGAAAGTGAGACAGGGGCAGCATTTTCAAAGGTGAGGACTCAGAGGTATGCAGGGACCGTTAGTGGAAGAGTTTGCTTGAAGAGCTGGAAAATTAAATAAGGAGAGTCTAAGAAGGGTGATTTAGGAGTGCAGGGGCAGCAAGATGCCAAGGCTATGGACAGATAAATGGAGTATCAATTTAGAGTAAATTGCAGTGTAACAGTTCTGTGCACACAAGTATTATGGGATTTTAGAAGCCCGGCAAGTTTAACCCTTATATCCCAGGTCTGGATATGTCACTGTTGTGGCTAGACTGGCTAGTTCTCATGGATTGCAGGGTATTTCTAGCTTTTTAAAGATGGGACAGTTTTAGATCTTGCCACAGCTTGATCCATTTATGGCTCCTGGATCCTTGTGAGGGAACAGAAGAAATAAAGTGAGGAGCTGAGAAGAGTCTGGAGAATGAAAGCCCAGAGAAATGAGAGGGAGCAGGAGGTGGGAAGCATCCATGGGCCTCCGTGGTGGTGGTGCCAAGCAGTTCAGGGAAGTGGGAGAGAAGCCACAAGGCTGGGGTAAGATGACATTGTCAAACTGATGAAACCATGTCCAGGGCAGGAGAGCCATGAGTGAGCCCAGCACCTGCCCCAGAACTGGTGGACTGTTCCAGCTGCTTTCCTGGGGGTAGCTTTGGCCAGTGTCACACCAGCAGAGCTGTGATGGGGTGTGCCTGTGACCTGATTGACCAGCCCTCCCACTCATGGGATTTTGTTTGGCCTGTGCAAGGTCTCCATGGGTCACCCTCCTTGTACATTTGGGCCACAGCCTGCTCTGCCCATGGGGATGCTTGCCAGATTTTGTAGAATCATGGTTGGGTTGGAAAGGATATTCAAAGGTCATCTAGTTCAACCCCCTGCAATGAGCAGGGGTATCTTCAAGTAGATCAGGTTGCCCAGAGTCCTGTCCAACCTGACCTTGAACGTTTCCAGGAATGGGGCGTCTACAACTGCTCTGGGTAATACATTCCAGTGTTTCACCACCCTCATTGTAAAAAAACCCAAAATGCTGGTCTGGGACTAACTCCCCAATGGACTCCAGCAGCCTGGAGGTTCACTGCCTCTCCAGTCATGCCCTATGGCCCTACTTTTCTCTGGGGAAGATTGCTCGAGGCATTGGCTGGGGAGGCAGCTTCTCAATTTAATTTGAAGTTTCAGTTGTTATTGGGAGCACTGCAGGAGCAGGGAGTTGTAGTGGAGCGAGCCGTTGCCGTTTCTTGCTGTTAATACCAGGGACATTGTAATTTTCATGGCTGTAAAGATGCCTGGAGCAGAGGGTGGGCCCACTTGCAGTTAGCAGCAATAATTTTTTTTCATACACAAGAGAACAAATGATCTTTCCAGCAAACAACCTTCACTTCTGTTTCCATGATCTGCCCTCCTCCCAAGAAAGTACTCACTTCAGAAAGACTCTGCAGCCCTGCAGAGTGTGAAGGGCTACTCGTAAAACACACACACACACACACACATGCAAACAAAAAATCCCCAACAAAACAAAAAAACCCAAACAAGCAACAACAACAACAAAACAAACAAACCACAAAAAAACCCCCACTCTGAAATAAAAAGCAGCTGCTGGAAGTCAGAGCTAGACTAATGTGGGGATGAAAGCATTTATGCAGAGCAGAGGTGGGGAATATTGGCTCAGTGGAGTGGGTGGAAGTGTCCTCATGAATGAGCAGCACGAAGCGGGGCTGCCTCAAATAACAAAGAGGAAAGGAGGGCGTTAGGATTTGATAGTACAGACTTCGGAAAAAATGAGAAGCTGAGGAGAGAAGGAAATCATGGCTAATTTAAAACTGCCTTGGAGAAGCAGGTGGGAGGAAGACCTTGAACATTTGTTACACTGGGACTTGAAAGTAAGGAAATGGTAAAACAAGGGTTGGAAGACAGAGCAGGGGAGGGCTTGTCTCCTGATTGCTCTTTAAAATTAACAATACTGACTCTCAAAGAGAACATTAGTGATTTTCTGAGAAAATGCAGAGCTCCTGGAGTAAACTGTCCTAAGGGAAGGGCTGAGGAAAGAGAATGAAGCCAGTGGCTTCCAGAAAAATGATGATGATATGATGAGTCAGAGACACTTTCAGTTGCACTGAAATATTTACTCTTTGTCTGCCTATATCCACATCAAGAAATGAGGGCAACCCTTCTGTGACAGGTTAGAGTTATGCTATCAGGAGGCATGCTAAGGGGATAAATAACAGCACCCAGTGGAGCTTTATCAGCTCTTCCTGTTGTTGCTTGCTTTGGACCTAATTCTTATTGACTCAGTGGGTGCGTACTGGGGCGACCAAGAGCAGAGACTGGACACCTCTTCCCAGTGTGCCCGCATTTCCCTTTTTTGCACGCTTATCTTGACAGAGGCGACAACTCCTTTAAACAAGGCACACGTGATAGTAGCACTGTGCCCTTCTTGAAAAGTTTCCCAGGTCTGCATCCCACATTTTATACAAAGAGAGTGAGGACCATCCAGAAAAAATAGGCACAAGCAGCCAATACAATCAGTTTCAATATATTCTCCTTTTTTTCAAAAAAAGAGGCTGAACAACTCTCCAAAATAATCAGAGCTGTTAAATAACACTTACTCTGTGTGGAGGAAGTACAGTGCTATGGGACTACTGGCCCATGCCAAGGAAAACACTTGGACTTGCTATAACAATGGACCAAACTGAAGGAAATGGGAGGCTGTGGTGCTTATGGGCTGTTCTGGATGGAGCTAGGGGGAGCAGGACCTGGTGGCAGACCCGAGGAAGGAGAGGCACGTGGTGGTCATGCCATGCCATGCATCCGGAGCGCTCGTTGGCTCGCTCTCCCCCAGACAGTGTCTCCCAGCAGCCAAGCCCAAATCAGGTCATGAAAACAGAGCACTGCCACCATGCAGCAGCTTTGTGGTGATCAATCAAATCACTGTGATTTCACTGATGGAAGAATTTAGGTTTTATTTGCAAGAGTAAATACGTATCTTTTTTTTTTCTTTCCCCTCTGCTGTACCAAATATTACCTGCTCATATTCAACAAATAGTCAACATTTCTGAAACACTGTTCAGGATCCCAGCACCAGCCCTGAATAATGATAGAGCACTATATATGCAAAGGTTTTAAAGCTTAGAGTACGAGGTAAACTGAAGAAATCCTTTAAGGACCGTATCTGATCAATCCCGTATTCTGCCTCCACCTTCCCCATGCAAAATTATAACCTTTTTTCAAACCAGATTGTCTCTGTCCCACTCAGCCACATCCCATTGTCACAGGTATGTAGATTTTCAGACATCTGTGCTCAGGTAACAGTAGTATTGAGCAGCCCAGACCAGCTGCTGATGTGGCCCAGGGTGGGGAGGCAGGGAGACAAGGGATGGGGAGTGCTGGTTGTGTAGAGCCAGATTATATTTGCTGCTGCAGCAACCCAGCATTGTGGCACTTGTGCAGAGACCCATCACAAATACATCATGCTTCATGCAGAGAGCCATCACATGACAAATAATGCCACTTGCATGCATAGGTATCAGATTAAAAACAAGCAGTGTTTGGCCTGAGCAATTATATATTAGCTGTGCTTGCCTGGTGATGGGAGGCAAGGGCTTCAACTGTGTCAGAGATTCTATATGTGAAAAGAGATTTAATGAAGCTCTCTAAGCTCACAGTCATTTTCATGTGCTTTTCAAGTAGCAGGAGGCGAAAATGTAGATTTGATTAGTGTCGTTGGATCTGTTCTAATAAAAGACATCTTTACTTCGTCTTCCCATCCTCACACAAGGAGACATTTTAGCTCCTGTGTTTCTTTTTTCTGCCTCTGCACATGAAACATATCCCTCCCTCCTATAGGTCTCCCTGTAAAGGTATTTATCCTTGATTTTCAGGTGCTCTTAGTCATCCTCAGTCTCCAGCAGTGTTCCTGTCTATGGCTGTGCGTGGGGCAGCCCCACTCCCCCACAGCCAGCCCCATGTGCAATGTGGGGCAGCTGCAGCAGGACTCCCTTCTGGTCTCCCCCATTCCCGCAGCTGCTCTCCTGGGCTGCATGAGATGCCCATATGATGGCCTTCATGCAAGCAGGATGTTTCATGGTGCATAGCTGGAAAGGGGGACACTCATAGGAACTGATATAGGGATGAGGTGGTGTCCCCCTCAGATTGCCCCTGCTTGCAGAGAGCAATGTGAGGACGTGGCACTGGGAGGACCAGCATCATGCCAGGGCAGGACTTCTCCTGTCCCAGACCTGCTGCACAGGGCAGGTCCCTGATGCCCTGGAGGCAGGAACAGGAAGGGAGGAATGGCTGAAACAGGAATTGCTGACAGCCTTATTTTGGTCGATGTCCCACTGAAGTCAACGGGATGTCGCTCCAGGAAAAACTGGATAAGGATCTGGGGTTTGGCAGGAGAAGAGATTCTGTCTTCTCGCTGTTTATTCTCCAAGTGGAGCCCTAACCCTCTGTGACTTCATGATCATTTCCAGAGCTGTGCTAATGATGTCATACCCGGGGGATTCTGGCTTCAGGTGGGAAATTAACAGCAGGAGCAGATGAACTCTTTAATAAACAAAGTTCCTGTTTTCATGCAAATGTCTTTGGAAATAAGGAGTGAGGAGAGTGAGAAATATAGAAATTTATGGTATAGAAGCAACACTGTTTGGAAACAGACTTTTTATGAGTTTTCCAAGAGGCGCCAGCTGCTCTTTAATGTTTTCATTTAAGAGTTTTATGTATGAAAGCTCGAGCTTGTGTAAACAGCAAGGCTAAGAAAGTTGCAGGGATTGTTGTTAATGGTGAACCTAACAGGCTGGGGATTTGGCTTGGAAAAGACTGTGAGTGTTGAAGTTTTTTTCGGAGTGGAGGTTTTTAACGTGGCTGGATGATGCCTCTGATGCTGCTGTTGTTCTTTGGGCTCTCCTGCCCATGCTTCTCACTCTCGTGATCATCCCCAATGTCCCTTCTTTCCCCCAAGACGTGGGAGAAGGTGGCACAAACGCATGGGAGACCCTTCAGGCAGGGCAGCACCTTCTTTGCTGTGCCGTAGCTTATCATCATCGAGGAGCAAGCCCTGGGTTAGGAGGTGGCCAGATTTCCTCACTGCCCCGGAGGCAGGGCTGGGCAGGGTGCTGCTGCTGCGGCAGCACGGCAGAAGCGCAGCCAGCCACCCGTGGTCCCCTGTCCTGTGCCTTGCTCCTCCTGCCCTCACCAGCAGCCATTGCTGACCCGCATCAGTTCGTCTGCTGTTTTGGTGAGTGCCTATTGTGCACTCCAATTAACAGAATT
Source organism: Dryoscopus gambensis (assembly GCA_013389985.1). Classification (NCBI taxonomy): domain Eukaryota; kingdom Metazoa; phylum Chordata; class Aves; order Passeriformes; family Malaconotidae; genus Dryoscopus; species Dryoscopus gambensis. Next base: position 77,846 of record WEIT01007256.1, on the reverse strand, counting down.
GCTTTATTTTGTTGGAGAGAGTGCTGAAGCCTATGCCACAAACAGCTTTGTGAGTGTTTTTCTGGTGGGTTCCCTTTGTTTGGCATTTAACCCTCCAGGGGTGAAATGTGTGGCACCAGACTGAAAAAAAAATAAATGAAGTCCCTTCAGCAAGGCCAGTGGACACAAAGCAGGCAGCTGCACATCCAGCACTTCCCAAGGAGGACCGATGATCCGTAGTGCTTGCTGCTCTCCATCTTGCTCTCAGTGTTTCTCTGCAGCAGCTTTCTCTTTGCTCATCTACAGGAATACTCTGCATCTCGCCTGCCTGATTTTGAAAAGGTGACTGCTGATGACAGCTAAGATAACAAGAGAGTGGGTTTTGGGGTTTTTTTTTGCCTTCATGAGAACACCTCCAGTTCTATTAATAAAATCCTGAATCTGACTCGTCCTTCTGAGAACTCCCAGCCTCTCTTCACCCATTCAAATCTGTATTTTTAAGCTGCTGTAGGTGGGTTGTCGACAATGGTTGTTATGCAAACTCCAAGTGCTGGCTTCAGGAGCTTCTTAGAAATACGCAATGAGTAATCTTTATGTTTCTGACAGGTCTACGAGGAGGGAGGGTGTGCAGTTTTGCTGAAGATAGGTTGACAAAATAAGTGTCAATTCATGACAAACTGACTGCCAAAAATACTCACATCAAACACTGAAAACAATTAGTGAACAGCATGACAGAACATCTCTGAGGCTGGGGAGTGCACTGAGGACAGAACCCCTCACTACTAAATGGATACTTTAATGTTTTTTTAAAACTTTGGGTCAGGAGAAATGATCAGGTCCTTTGATCTCCAGCATTACTTGTAGGTTTGGTGGTTTGTTTGGTTTTTTTGGTGAACTTATAGGCAGTGGCTATGCTTGAAAGATAAGATAGGTATATTTATTTTTCAAGTTTGCTGTGTGAAGCGAGCACTGATCACATGAGACCTGGCTAATACAGTGGGATCACAGAGCTGTGAGATGGACATCAAAATCTGAGGAACTGTGTCAGTAGCAACCTGGACTGCAGAGGCTTCTAAACTTGAAGCTGAAGCAGCATCCTGTGCTCCAGTGGGCTGATTCATTTCATACTTTGGAAAAAGTTTATCTAAAGAGAAATTTCCCTGACTAGAGCACCGGCTGTTGATAGCTCCTTCTGTCTGATGGTCTGCATCAGAAGTATAACGTGCAAGCCTTCAGATGCCGAGCTGAGCAAAACGGGGACAAGAAGGACTTCTCGGGGCAGGGGACTCGCAGCAAGATGAAGTCCCTCCCCAGACAGCAGGGCACTTGGGAGAGTTGCCATGTGGTGCAGGTTGCCATTTGACCCAAGGTGATCACATCCTACGCTGGCTGGAATCAGGCAGTTTGGCTTTGCGGTAGCTGTTTCCTGACTGCGATGAGTGGCTCCTGCGACCTGCAGAGCATGCCAGCAGCAGATGGGGAAGGAGCCAGCACAGTCCTGTGATGGCCCTCGGGCTTGGGGCTGCTGCTGCCTCTGACACACAGGGTAAGTCACCTAGGAGTCAGTAACAGCAACAACCAGTGGTGCAGGCTCAGCTCAGTTGACTTTCCAAGGTTCTAAACTTCTCTTCATGATAGCTCACGGTGCTATCAGCCTCCCCCAAAAGGACTTGCATTTGGCAGAGGTTTTGAAGTGTCTATCTGTAGCGTAGCTGCACAGAGGTGACCCTGGGGTCAGGAGGCTCTGAAGGGCACAGCGCCAGGTGCCCTGTATGACCTTACGTTGCTGTTCTCGTAAAGCACCCCGTGTTGCTTTCAGCTGGCACACCCGAGTACCCACGGCAACCCACACCTTTGCATCATGCTGGTAGGCACAAGGAGGCAAAACCCAGGATTCCACCAGCTGGAAAGCCCCTTCTCTAGGCACAAGGATTGCCTTTTACTACATCATAGCTCACAGACCTTCAGAACTCGACCAGCTCTGTGAATCCGTGTTTTCTAGTGCTGAGAGTCCCAGTGCTTCTGCCAGACTGCTAGTTCCATCACTCCTCTCACAAGTGAGTCAACAGCCATCTGTGCCTGCTAGAAATCAAATAACTTTTGCTTTAAGAGGTTTTTTTGTCACTTATAATGAATCCCTCTGCATCACCCTGTGTGGGACATAGTGATGTCCAAGATGCAATCAGGAGGAAAGAGTATGATCTGAAGCCACCCACACCAGCCTGGTATCACCTTTCCATCTCAGCTGCACTTCAGTGAGCCAGCTGAAACAAGGCAGTTTTCTCTGTGCTTGGTGCCAAACACTATTCTTGCTGAACTAGAGGGAAATTTTGTTTTTCCCTAAATAGGAATGATTTGGCCTTTGGTGGTGCTCAACTGGAAAGAATCCAGCAGTTTTCTGATCTTGTCAGAGTGGCTGAGATGGTCATTAATCAGAAGGGCTGCTCCAGAAATATTTTTCCTGGGTTTGATTCTCAATCCCACCATGCTGGTATAATGAAAAGAAAAATTGGGCCCACCACTGGTTTAATTTTACAGATAACGGCTCTCTTTCCAGGCAATCTTTGTGATTAATTTTTCTCGCAGTCTGTCTGGGGGTTTTTTGGGTTTGTTTCATAGGGCTGTTGAGTTTTTTTTACTCTCCTCTCCCCTTCCATATGGGGAAGAATAAAGTGAAGAAACAACATTTTCAGAGAAGAAGGACTTGGAAAGAGTTGCTGTTTTCTGGGAGTCTGCTACAGCTGTTAATTTGTGGAAAACCTCAGTGGAAAGTAAGCAATATGGCAGCATCGCTTTACACGGGAATTCAGCAATGGCCTCATTCCAAACCATGGCTGATTTAGGTTCTTGGCTTGCACAGCCAAAGCTTCATGTAGTGTCATGCTTTTTTTAATAGATAATGTTGATGCAGCTGTGGAAAGCTCTGATTTTTTTTTTTTTAAATTTTAACGTGGAATTGTCGTCATTCAATCAAGCTTAAGCATTGTGGAGCTGTGATGTTGTTTGTCTTTGCTTGTCAGATGTTGGTGTGTGAGCCTGAGACAGGCTGAGAAGTTGTTTGGGAACAAAGAAAAGGCTCCCTCCCTTCCTCCTTGTCTCCTTCACAGAAATGCACACAGACCCAAACTCCCATCCAAAAAGGCAGAAATGCTGAGAAAATTTGGAACTGGGCTTAAATATTGCAAGCTGGGACCCTTCTGCTTTTCCAGAGCACGCACACTCTCTTCTTCCTGTAGGCTTTGCTCCTCTCCAGCATTTGTCATGCATAGTTGGTGGCATATCAAGATTCTGAGCACTGTACTGAGTGCAGTAACCTCTTTTTCTTGGATGGACATTTTGTTTGTGGAGAATACAGCATGCTGCTCAGTTGTCTGGGCAGAAATGAACACTGAGGAAAATCTCAGCTATGTGATGTCTATTAGATCAGAGATTAATTTTCCAGTAGAAATGTCCAATTATTCAAACCTCTCCGGCAGACGAAAGAGCTTTTGACAATCTGTTTTTCTGAAAAACCCTGCAGTTCAGTTGGCATGGATTAGATGACCTATTAGAGATTAGAAAAGGGGAAAAAGGTTTCTAATTAATGTCAGCCCAGCTGTTAACTTGGGGAATATCAATGAGTGGTAGCACAAGACAGCTCCTACAGATACTTCTGTGGTCACAGTTCATGTGTATGTTGCTACCTGGATCTTCTGCATAAAGCATTGCACGGGTTCCCCCTTCCCCAGTAAGGTGATAGGGTGCCCTGGACCAGCTGCTGTTTCTTGGCTCTGCCTGCTTTTCCAAGGCAGGCTTTTTATGAATGGGTGAGTCCCATTTTTTTTCCTAGTGCTACCTTGTCACATAGTGACTGATTCACTCACCTCCTTATCTCTGAGCCATATGACTTGCTTTGACTGCGTCTTCCTCCCCAGCTTGGCAATGTATCTTGTTTCTTTCCCCCGGGGTGAATTAGGGCAGAATCCTTCAATCCTTAGGGTTTTCCCACAGCATCTGGAAAGAAGAGGAAAACCAGAGATGAGCCAGAAAGAGTCAGGCAGAGAAAGATGAAAGAATTTGGAGGCGGGAACTATTCACTCTTGGAATGAAGCTTCCTCCTGGCTGGCCTAAGGCAGAGCAATTTACACTTTTCTGCAAAATGCACAATGGCCTAGGCCCTGCTCTTAGGAGTAAACATTTCAGAGGTGCCTGAGGGGGACCCTTTTCATATTTTATAAGGTACTTGGTCTCCTTTGGGTTTCAGGCTATATCCCCATTGTCAATATTGGAGTTAACTTGAAGTGGGGTAGAGTCTTGTGGAGATACTTGAGCTAGGCTGAAGAAGTTTAGCTGATAGAAGTAGCTTACGCACAGCAGTGTATTTGTCAGACCATTATACCTGCCTGCTGTGATCCCTTATCCTGTGCCAAGCCCTGTTTAAAGCTTTCTCTAGCTCACACTCGGGACAGTCCGTGCAGCAGAAGCTTGTGCAGCAATCCTGACTTCTCTGCAGCCACGCGCTGATGCTCCAGGACTTAAATGCCACAGTCAGGGTAAAGCATGCGATTTGGGGGCTGGAGTCCTGCCAGTGCTTTGGCGAACGTTTTGTAGGGCTGAACCCACATCACTATTAGCACTGCTAAATGCTTTCCTGTTTTTCTCTGTCCACTTGAACTCACACTGCAGCCCTAACTGACTATCGCATTTTGTTTTTAATGACAGAGCAAAGGTGCCAAAATATTTCAGTAGCTCCCCTAGGAACATCTGCAATTTCTTTAGCTAGTATTTTTACAGCTGGCCATAACTTTATTTTATTTTTGAATGCTAGTAGTTGTGAATCTGGGACCTTGAAGGAAAACAATGGCTAATTTCCCTTGCATCAGGATTTAAAACTTATGAAAAGCTACTCTTGCACCTTTGAGTAAATCACCAGGAATGGTTCTAAGGGGTACTTTGTCATTTGACAGACCACGTCTCTGAGCTCCAGACCGAGCTTAGACCAGCCTTCAGGCTTAGGATAAAGTCTGTGTTTGGAGCCACCAGGATCAAAACCTACAGACCCCTTAAGTGACAGAGCTGCTGCTGCTGTTGAGGTTCATGCTGCCGTGTGGCAGGAGAGCCATCTGATCACTGCCTCCAGTGCAGTTTCTGTCATCTTTGATGAAAAAGGGAAGAATAAAATATCACACCCCTAAAATGATACCAAAATCTAGGAACAGGAATTAGGTTTGGGAATTTGAACTTACATCTAGTAAAAATGCTGCAGACCTTTAATTGCAGCTCAGATTTATTACATGCTAGCTATGCTTAGTTGGTCTAACAATGAAAATACGCCAAAGATGTTTAGTCATTGTATCAACCTGTCACTCATAATCTTTGTGTGGTACCTCTCTCTCCCTCTACTGAGCTAGAAAAGCATGAAGAGAAAAAAAAGCATGCTGTAGAGCTACCAATTTTATTTAACTACCAACAAAGAAGCTTTAGACTGAGTTTTAGACTGGCATTGTCTTTGACTCCTGCTGCAGTGGAGACTGTACCCGACCTCACATTCAGATGCAGCACCAGGCACCACTTCTGAGTGTGGCTCCCACCCAGCTGTGAGAGCTGCACCCTGTTAGTTGAGGGCAAAATGCTGGGGGCAGGCAGGTCTGCAGCCACAATTTGAACAAATGTACCAGTGGCACTTGCAGGCTGGTGACACAGGCAGGCTGCAAATCAGCACTGGGTGTATCTGCTCTTGGAGAAGTCCTTGAGGGTCTGCCTTTCTGGGGGGAGCCAGAGCTGCCAGGTGAAGGATGCCACTAGTGTAGGATGGTGTGAAGTGTCACTTTGTGAAAGTGACATTGCTTCCCAGGGTAGGTGGACCCACGCCAGCATGCTCAAGCACCAGTTAGATCTGTCTGTGAGATTTCCCACAGCTCAGGGGAAATGCTGACGTGGAGTAGGATTAGGGGTTCCTGTTGGGGCTCATTCCTAACACAGACAGGTAGCTCTGGTGGGCTGTTATGGTGCTCCCCTGGGGACAGAAAAGACAATACCCCTCTCACTTGCACTGGGACCACCAGCTTATCATTTCCTCAGATCCACCAGCGTTTCTTTCAATGTGCTTCCAAGTGGGAGGGGAGGTAGGCTACGGAAAAAGTCCTGATGCTTTTTTCACATTTCCATGGACCTGCCCTGTCAAATTCAGTGGCAGCTTTGCTGTTAATTGCATCTCAAGCAGACACAATGTTGAGTATGATAAAATCCAACAGAAATCTTTAAAACTCCCCAGATTACCTCCAGTGGTGCAGTTAATTTTTTGTCCGTGACTTCTCTACGAAACCAGATACATCTCATGCAATTCAAGAAGGCTTAGTGCCTTGACCTAAGTGCTAAGGTATTGCATGATCTGCCTGCCAGATACGACAGCCCCGATGCTACAGACAGGTAATTGTGTCACCACTTGTGAACTTTTGACACACACAAACTTATGGCCTGATAGCACGGATGCCCTCGAGCAAGTAAAGGCAATTCACTTATCACCATGAATCTAACGAGCACTGAACTTCAGTCATTTACAGTAAGCTGGCTTCAATCCTTTCCATTTCAATCCTACCTGAAGGCACAGAACTTGTCTATGTGGATGTCTTCCAGGAGATGCCCAAAGGAGCTAGTGGAAGTGCTGTGCTGGTGTGGTACCATGCAGGGACACTCTCTGGGTGCTGTGTGGACGTGCGTGCAGTGCCCACTTTGGGACGCTCCACAGGGGCGAATGGTGTCCTTTGGCACTTTAGCACCATGGCAGGAGGTGTGTGTGTGCATCTCTGTGCCACAGCAAGCCCACAGAAGCAATGCTGGACTGTAACAGAGGAGCACAGCTAAGGACTGGGCCTGGCAGTGCTGCTGTTTCAGATGTGCGTGAGACAGGAGGTGTCCTAAAAATGCCTCCACTCATCTTTCATAAATGGAAAATGCAGGGTTTGGTCAGCTCACCTCCCTCTGTCCCTGCTGTATTTGTGTATTCTGCATATTTTTTCCTTGTAATAGATCTCAATACACTTTCCCATCAGCTCATGCTGTTATGTCACTCTCCAGTGGGTGAACTCAGTATGACTAGGAAACACTGAAGGAAAATGAGATGCAGATGTGGTAACTGCATTAATATTCCCCTTCAATGCAGTTGCTGTTGGGGAGCTCAGGCTGTTAATTTGACTTTGCTCCTCCACAAAGCATGCATACATCAAAGTGTCAATCTTATCTGCCTTTTGTTTCAGCCCACCTGCCCCCATGGAACAGCTTGTTCAATGTACTTGCATCCTCCCTGGTCATTCTCCATGGGTGCAGCACATCTGGCGGGATCCACAGGGGGCCCTGGAACCTGAGAGGGGCTTGGATCTGTGGTTGAGTTATGTCATGTCTGAGTGGTGCTTGTTTGTGTATTTTCAGAAAACCCAGAGTAAAAAAGGTTTTTCCCCATAAATTAATAGTGACCTCAAAGCTCTCATGGTGGAAAAACTGCTATGTGATGCAATGCCAGTAAAATAAAAGCAACTGCAGCTTCATAGAAAAAGCAGTGATATTCTGATTAATTGCTCTGTTTTCTGGGGTTTCAGTAAAAATGTCTGCTGATTATTTCTGAAACTTATGATGACTGTCTAAGTGCATAACCCCTTCTTAACATCAATTTGGCAAACAGAAAAGGAAATATATCATACAATATTCCGCTTGTAGGGCCAAGTTCTGTCATTTATCTGCTTGAAAAGCCTCTGTTGAGTGCCTTGGGATTTCTCCCTGCAGAATGATGGCAGGACATGATCCAGACCCAATATAAATGTAACGTATGAACCAGTATATCTTCAGATGGAGAAAACGTGTGTGGAATTTCCCTGCGCTATCATGTACATATTTTATAGGCAACTGCATGCACAGTTATTGAAAAGAAGCACAGACGTCTGTGGTTAGACATCAATGACTATTGTGGGAGGGAAAAGAGGGAAACTGGAAGGCTTAGAATTTGTGCTTTATTGGTTTACTGAGAAATACAAGGCGAGAGAAATGAAAACAGTTTAGGATAGAACTGTAAGGAGGGGAAATTGGCATTGCTGGCAACACTGATGAAATATAATGTCCTTGCCAGAAGAGTATAAATAATGGGTTTCCTGATAGAAAATGTTGATGAGGCCAGTAGGGGGGAGAGTATGAGGAAAATGTATGCATGTGGAAACTGAGTTTTATTTTGGCAGTGACTGAAAATAACCATGAAGCCTGGTGCTTGTAAACCTGGGAATCCTTAAATTAATAATTTTCAGAGTTAACTGTTGGAGAGTGACAGCCGCATGAGGACCATTTTCTTTTCAGGTCTTGCATATCCTTGGCTATTTCAAGTCCCCAGACTCACTGCTGGCCACATAACAGCTTGTGAACCAGTAGTTAGCTGAGAGAGCAGCCTTCATTTCAACAGCAGCCACGGAGGCTGCAGAAAGTGCTGAGGGCAACAGGCTGTTTGCTTAAGGGCTCTGCTTTGGACAGGTTTTACATTGCACATGCCTCTGTAGTGCCTGATTGATGCCTTCCTTAGGTGAGTTATACACCACCACTGTCTGTCCTGTGCTGTTCTGTTCTAGTCCTCTCTCCATGGGGAGGAGGCTGTCCCATATGGTGCTCTGTTTCCATGAAGCTTCTTGCCTAAATCTACACTGTGGAGCACACGTAAGCTTTGGAGGTCTCTTGTCCAAACTCCTGCTGAGAGCTTCACAGGGAGATCAGGTTTTTCAGGGCCTTGCTTGGGCACATTCTGCATGTCTCCAAAGATGGAGATTTCACAACTTCCCTGGGCTGTAGGCCTGCTTCATCAAGTGGGATGATCCTTCTTTATGACTTTAAGTGATTGGTGCTGATCCAGGTTTTAGGCCTTTACAACAGAGGATGCTGCTATTCATTGCCTTTGGGGTGGGTTTGGGCTGCTTGAGTAGAAGCAGATGAAGGAAGATTTTCTTGGCTTGACAGCAAACCTCAGTATCAGCCCCAAGAAACTGGATCTTAAGAGGTTTCCACAAAGGCAAGCCTTAGGCTACCTGGCAGAGAGAAAGAGGATCCTGCAGGGAATAGTTCAGAGCACCTCTGTGAAGCTTCTCTTTTGAAATGCCCTCAAGAAGTGTTGGCCTATCTTCACTGATAACGGCAGGCATGCAGGAAGATTAGTTTCCCCCTAGCTTCCTATGTGCATCCCCTGTGCACGAGCCTTTCTACAATCAAGCCTGGAATTTGCACCCTTTTTTTCTTCATCTGGACAGGAAACTAAGGAGATCTGGAAAGCCAAAGGGGAGAAAGGTGCTGCTGAAGGGCATTGATTCAACAGCTTGGTTTCGTATACAAGTAATGATAAGGGCTGATGAATCATCAGCCCTTCAGCTCCTTATCCTGTGCATAGGTTGTGATTGTCCTTCAACTGACCTGGGAATTTGTTGAGCTGGAGAAATATTTGCGATCAACCACTGTTTTTCATCACCTGGGAGCTGGGAAGTCTTGGTCTTAAAAAGGATCTTGTGGCCAAAGTCCCAAACTAAATCTACTGCCTTTAAACCTGGTGGCTTTCCTCTACAAATACAAGTGTATTGGTGGTTAAGATCTCAAAACAGCCCATCAAATACATCCACACGTGTTTAGGGGAAAGCAGACTGGTGATCAGTTAAAAGACTTGCTACACTGTGCCCCCAGTCCCCATATAGTCAGACCCTGGTGGGTAGCAGAGGAAAAGTGTTCTGGTGGGTAGGCTCCTAAACTCTTCCTCGGCGCCAGGAGCTGTAATCTGAACAGTCAAGCAACAATTACATTAGATGGGGAAAACCAAAAACATTAACAATTGTCTAGACCAAGCACAACTCCATCAATTCTACACGATGGCATGAAAAAAAAAGCCAGAAGCTGTCTTGGAATTTTGCTTTCATATGCAAGCGTGATGCTCTGCTTGAGGATTGCCGTTGGCTGAGGAGACGCGTGGTGCAGTGACCCCCGTGGTGTGCTGCCCAGCTGTGGTTTAGGCCCCTCCATCCGGGGCAAGCTCCTGGCTGGGAGGATGTTGCAGAAATGTTTGCTACATCCTCTTTAAACTTCATCTGTGCTTAGTTTTCCCAGCAGATAGGGCTGAATCTCGTAACTATTCATTTTGAAGGAAAAATATAAATAGTGTGCAATGGCAAGATACTGACACAGGATGTTTCATTTTGTGTGCAACTCTCGCTTTGGTCCTTTGCTCCGTGTTAGGATTTGATCTTGTAATGAAAAATCATGACGTGCTGCCACATTACTGGAAAACAATGCAGGTCACCCAAAGCTAGTGGGCTACAAGTTACTCCTAAAATTCCCCACATGCCTACAGGTTGCTGGGTGACTGGTGAGCCTCTCTCAGACTGCCAGTGCAGCACCATTCCCCTTGGAATAGTGCTTCCCTTTCACTGCACTTGCAACCTGGCTTCTCAAGAGAGCAAGGCTCATGGGGTCTTGCTTCACATATGTGTGAAAGAAAGTCCCTGACAACATCTTGCAACATTTGGTAGATTTCAACCAAATTTGTCAGGAGGGTGGAGATCGCAGCAACTTTATGCTCTCTTAACAAGTTTTGTGAAAATAAACAGCCAGGTAAAGAGGAGACAAGTCCTCATTAGTATTCCTGTTGTGGGGAAGGCTAAAGCATGAGCTTGTATCTCCTTACAGCATCTGGATGGGAGACACAAAGCTCCAGGGTTTTCCCCAGTTATGGAGTTATTTTTTCATTTCCTCACCCCAAGTCCAGGCGAAGCACTGCATAGCAAGAGGCGGAGCTGGGGCTGGTTTCCCACCTGCAGTAAATATGGAAGTGCTGGAACTGCTGCACTTTGGGCTCAGTCAAGACACAGCCTCTTCCTGGGCCCCTTTGGATCATTGTCCACTGCGGCAAAGGCCGGTGTGTGAAATGTGTGCACGTCTGCTTCTGGCTGCTGGACATGTTTTTTACAATGGAGCACAAATGCTTACCCAGAGTCAACTGCCTCTGGCCTCCTGTCTGCAGAATCTCTTTTATGAAGTAAATGTTTATGCTTTCAGACTCCCTCTAGGCCTGTATACTCATTCAGCACATGGCTGCAGGATAAATCTGTTCTTGCAGTTAGCAAAGGAGTAAATGCATTCTCCAAAATCCTCAGCGAAACCATGAGAATTGGAGGGACACCAAACCCAAACATTCTTCTCATTTACACTGTTAGAGCTGCTGGGAAACTGGATATTTTGCAAAGGAACTGGCTTTTCTCCCCCTCTTCACTGCTCTTTTTTTTTCCCTTGAAGTCTGCAGCAATGGAATGAGTGAATTATTTCCTGGGGCAGCTGCTGTGTAACATCCAATACTTTATTCTTTGAGCTTATAAAAATAAGCGCATCAAGAAGAAGAAAGTGGCAAGTTGCTCACTGTTCAAGAGGATAGGGCGGCTCCAGAGATTTCATGTTTGTTTTCTTGGCATGTGCTAGATATGTCCATCTTTTCTCTTTCAGCTTCTGTAGGCACCACCTGCCCCTTGTTCTTCTTCAAAAATAGATGAAATAAATCTGAGACACAGGGCCTCGAGGGAGTGCCGAGGGAAGGAGAATAGAAAACAGTAGGAAGAGAGAGGCTTGTATCTCTCTTGAAGGGATGGAGATGATAGATTTAAAAAAGCCTTAAATGTCTGAACAGTTGGTGAAAACTGTCAGCCATCACGCCTTACTTGCATACTTGCATACTTACATACCTCCACAGGCAAATTTCCATCCACAAATTAAGGGAAGAGACATTATATAAATGTATGGCCTTGGCCCCTCTTATGGCCCCATTTTTCTCCAAGCCATGCAAGATGTCATGGTCCCACAGCAACGGCCAAAGCTTAGGCCAAACAACTGGCTGTTCAAAATTGCTTTGCTCATCTTACAGGATCCCTAATCCAAGCTGTTGGGGTGGAAAATGCAACTTTTTTCCCCTGGAAACAAAGGCTGAGCAGGCACTAGCTGTGGTCTTTGCTGTGGGATCTGAAACATCCAGGCTCACTGGGAAGGAGAAACCTCTCCCTGGCTTCTGCCTGCAAGGCAGGCTGGAGAGAAGGGGAAGATGTAACCAGCCAGCTGGGGAGATCAGTTAAGATGCATAGAAAAGGAAACTGAGGACTGTGTGAGCCATGCACATCAAAGTTAGCAGGGCATAAACTCATAAGCTTCCTTTTATCCGAGGCACACTTCTCAACCGGCTTCCTACCATAAATGTTATTGCAACATGCCCATCCAAATAAATAGCAGAGGAAAGAGCAAACCAGCGCTTGGCTTGAGGGTCACTTTTAAGGAGCTTACACCCAAGAGGCCCCCGGCATCACTGGTGTTCCACCCATGGTGTTGCCTGAAGTGCCGTAGACAGGGGACCCACATGCAGCAACCGCCCAGGGCAGCATCCTTCACCTCCTCCCCTCCCTCTCAGCAAGCAGCCACAGCTTCAGCTGAGGCAAAGCTGTGCAACTTGTGAAAGTCCACGTTGCTATGCTGATTCACACTCTCTGAGGATGTGGCCTGTCCTCACTGCCTTGCTAGCTGATCTCCAGATCTATATTATCCTAGGGATTTTGGACACACGTGCACAGGAAGCAGCTACGTGCTGCAGCTGATTGCAATTCAGAGGAACACTTGCAGGCCATATTTCTCTGGTCCTTGAAATATTGGGGTGGTCTCCACTATTTCATGCATTTTAGTGCAAAAAAATCATTCCCTCCTGCCTTCATCTTGGACGTAGGAGTGGCAGAACATACCCTTGGAACATTCTTTAGGCAGTTGAGAAGAGAACAACATATACGTGGATTGCTTTCATCCATCCCGTGCTGGTTTTAGGCCTTGATACACCCTGATATCACTGGAACCTTCTTGAGCATAGAGAAGGATGAGTGTGAGACCCCATGAGTCTGTTGAGCAGAAGCAGGGTGTGCTACCTTGCAATTCTCACTGAGTATGATTTGGGCCCCCACCCCCCAATCTCTCTGCTCTTCATCTTCCCATCTGTGAAATGAGACATCTCTTTGCCTTTGGAGAAGGCTCTGAGATACTTGGAGGAACTGTACTTTTTTCATTGCTCTGTATTTCTGTTTATGGGGTCTTCGGGGTTTAATGGTGTAAAGTGGTATTTAGTGTTCTAGTTATCTGTGGAGGCTGGGAAGAATGAGAAGGACATTATTTGAGGTGAAAGAATGTCTGTCTGTGACCTTCTAAGGCCACAACTCAGAGCACATAAAGAAAATGTACAGACAGGAACTTTCTGGCCAATGTATTTTCTTCCCTATAACAATGTATGTGAAGCGTTTTGAAGCAGGAAAAATACAGACATGACAAAAGTGATGAAATCAATAAATTAGTATCATATTAACGAAAAACCACTTCATCCACAGAATGAAGGTTTAAACAAACATTAAATAGGAAGAAAGTTGCCTGGGAGGAATACAGTGCTGGAATTAACTGTAACCAGATGCTAACTACCATTAGCTTTCTGAACAATGTGAATTTATCTCCAGCAACAGTCCAAAGTGCTGCCACTTACTATAATGCTGGCACAATTGTTGGGGAGTCTGCTTTGGCAAGCTATAGGCTTCTTTAGTTGTAAAAGGACAAATTCTTACATTATGGGAGGGATGTGCAATGAGACATACGTATTTTTTAAATTAAGAAAGTCCTTTCTTCTCTTCATGTGGAATTAACAAAAAAAAAAAAAAAGACAAACATGGAAACTTTCTTGCAATGCAAAGTCCTGACAAGCCAGAATGTCCCAGTTCCTCACCACAGGTCTGCCACTGCTTTACTGCACAGCCTTGAACAAGTCATTTACTAACATTGTCCTTTTATTTCCTCTGCAGAAGGAGTAAACTGTCCTGAAGCAGATGTTAGACCGTATGTTAAAAGCGGGATCCAGAATTGGCTACAACAAGGAAAGTACCATGTTATTACAAGAGGGTGACTTCCTTCAGGACAGAAGCATTAGTGATGGTCTGTGTAATGAAGAGGAGGTGAAATAATTAAAAGAGGAAGGCCAAAGCCTTACCAAGGACACTGTCAGTGAATTTGCATGGGCAACTGTCAACTAAGACTGGTTTGAGGATAAAGTCCACTGGTTCAGCATCCTGGCAGGCTTCCTAATCACGGTTTGAATCTCCTTGTGCTATTTAGTTTTCCTCCACAAGTAGTCCCATGGACACTGCTACTGCTCCTGGAGCACAGCACCACTCAAGATGTGCTGGGTGGTAAGAGTCTCCTCCTAAATCAATCTTCAAAACAGGGATAATATGCCAGAGACCTTTAGTGTATTCACTAAAAGTAATAGTTTTCAAATGCTTCCATAAAGTGGCACAGCTGGAGTTTGAGAAGGCTTTTTATACCTTGGTGTTTTGCTTTAAAAGTAAAGAGCAGGAAGGAATACACACTATGTATGGCTGGGTTTATAGGAGTGGAGAGATCTCGGTGTGTAGATTGAAATCCTGTGTGGAAGTGTGTGAAGCAAACCAAGTATGTCCTTGGGAATTAAAATAAAAATAACCCGTGACCTTTCCCTAATGAGCTGTGTGAAAGGTTGCTAGTGATGGCCAATAGACTGCACTTGTCATAACAGCATCTCATCTGCTGTTTCACAGTGGGAGTCACAGCAAGAGCTCACTACTCCTGATTTCTCCATCCATTTCCAGCATAGCATCCACTCTGTGCCGAGTCCTTTAACTACACTCATCCTTGCAGCTACAGATTGCTTTATGCGATATACAAGTGCTCATGGTATACTCAGATCCATTTTCTTTCAGTGTGTAGTTTGTCCCATCTGGTTTCCTCTCCCTATCCTGCATTTTTACATGGAGGTGTATGTGCCATCATGAGCCTTCTATTCATGGAGCAGTTCATTCTGCGCTGCCAGAGGGGCTGGAGTTTCAGGAAACATTGTGCGGTTGTCCACTAGCTCCCGATTCCCAGTAAGGGAACACTGCACAGTCTGTACTTGTGCATCTAATTTAGGTTAGAAATGAGTCTTTGGCCCACTTTTAGATGTCAAGCAAATCACCTCCAGTGTTTCAGGCCAGTGTTAAGTGAAGGAAATCCATGCAGTCCTTATGAAGGTAATATACTGGCACAGCATCATTAATAACAGACTTTTACCTAAATTGCCAATGTGTACTTGATTTTCATTCTTGATAGTAATTTTCTCTCTCTCCACTCCAGGGTGGTAGTATTTCATAACTGTGAGAGCAGTAGTAACTGTGGGGCCTTCTGGCTTTAAAGTAAATGCTTTCCTCAGTGGGAAAATGCCCTCTGGTTCCACAAAGAGCATGCATACCACACTGAAAACCAAAACAAACACTCATCAGATCTTCCTGTAGAAATTTGGGAACTTGGGTTCTCATATTTGTGTGTGTGTCTTTTTCTTTTTAAAGACTGATGAGGTTTAGTAGAAAGGACAATGGCCAGTGTGAGGGATTTTTGCTGTTTGCTCAGTGTGCCTGAGGGAGGGTGTGAGAAGAGGAAGGAAGAGTCTTCAGGCACAAGCACCAAGGCTGACCTCGCCCCACACCATTTGAGGCAGATGGGGTGCCTGTTGTGGGAGCAGAGCAGGGTGGCTGTGCTGGCACCGCCAGTGACAGCAGCAGGTTTGCTGGCAGCAGCAGCAAGCAAGGTGGCTTTAAACAAACTGAGCCAAGAAGTCTGTCAGAGCAAACGCAGCTCTTTTGCTATGTAAGGGACTGTGGTCCATCCTTGTGCCTCTTTGTGTTTCTTAGTGCTTATTAAGTATATTTGCACTGGTGGCACCTAAATATGTCCAATTCAGAAGGCAGTTTCATCTTTTGTCAGATGAGCCAGAGACACCATGCTGCCTCATGCAAGCTCTACATTCCCCCTCTCCCTAGCTCCCTCTGATCCCCAAATCCAGTGTGTTTTGCTCTTCCTGAGGTCCTGGAGCTGGTGAGGAAGGGGCCTGTGCCCAGAGAGCCTGGCTAGGGCTGGCTCCTGCTGGCATCCTTGGATGCTCAAGTCTGCCTGCCTCTGCTGATTGAGACCATAATATGCTGTGGCAAACACAAGAATTTATTTAATAAAATAGAGTTTATTGGAGAATCAGTATGAATCCATACAGCAAATGTAGCTTGCCCTAAGTTGTCTGAATCCCAGCCTTTGATGTTGGAGTCTCCCTGGTCCCCTTGGAAAAGTTTCAGGACTTGGGTTTTCAGCCTGGTGTCCACAGTATGGACCCTGGTGCCACCAAGACCCATCTCCTCTGTGGATGTGCTTTTGGAGTTCCCTGCATGAACAAGCTATGTTTGACCAACATGGCCCAGTTGTTCCTACTGATCCAAATCACAGGATTTCAGTGTTTCAGCAGTGGCTGTGTCTAGACAGTCAATTACTCTCTGCTCTCATGTCTCTTAAGAAACTTCAGTGTGAATGTCTTCTCTGACCTTGCATGTATAATTATTTGTCTCCCCTATAAATAATGGATTTCTTTGTTGCTGTGTGGTGCCAATTCATTAATATTTTGTTACCTTCTTGAGTTTCAAACACACTTAGCGTCTTTCCAATCTACTCTTGCACCAAAGCCTGGTCCTTTGCATGGTTCCTAGCCCTTCTCTCAGATGCTACTTGCAAGTTTTCCATAATCCCATTCAGTTTAACTGTATATCTTCCACTGATGTGTGCTATGACATCATCCTATCTTAGCTTTTGTTCATGAAGAATGGGATGATTGTTTCCCTCTGCTCATGTGCTCAGACTCAGAGAATCTCCTCTTCATTTTCATCATCTCCGTGTTGAACCCAGGAATCTCAGTTTTGCCCAGTGAGGGAGAAGGAAAGCTTTGGGGCAAAGTGGGACCAAACCTTGGGGACGTGCACTTTACATAATACGGAGGAATTTCCCAAGGCATTTAGTGCAAAGTGCCACGGAGGGCAAACCCAAAATGAACCTGATGAGCATGTGGAAAGTAAATTCCTAGAACGGTTGCAGTGACACTGGCTGTGCTTCCCAGGTGATAGCTGGCGGTCACGGTTCTTCAATTTTCCCTTCTGAAAACCAAGCCAGGTCAGGTTAGCGCTGCGTGTCTCGGGTAACCCCTCGCAGCACACGTGTGCTTCTGGGGGCAGGAACAGCACCACATGAAGCTTGGTGTGGCAGAGCTCCAGCTTTGGTTAAGGCCCCCTCGGGCACTCCTCTAATTGAGATGCTTAGTATGGGTAATTAGTAAGGGCGCTAATTGTCCGTTTTTAAGATCTCATCTTTCTCACAATGCAAATTGGCTGGTAGAGAGGAGAAAAGGCACAGGAACTGTCAGTACCTCTCTGCAGACAGCTCACTGCACTTAAGGAAATAGTCTTTGAGAAGTGAAGTGAGTTTACTGTAATCTGCTCAAAGGCTCTGTTGCTAAGTCAGCACCTTGTGAAAATGATAGCAAACCACCCTTTTCTCAGGCAGGATAGGAATTCACAGTGAGCTTATCGAGAGGAACTACAAACCTGACAAGGGCTATACCTCTCGGATGGGATCAAAAGGGCACGGGAAGGGGGGTTGGCGGGCAAGCGGGGCTGTGTGCTCTCAAATCTCTTGTAAAGTTCTCTTAGAAAGAGCACCAAGACTGTACTGTTAGGATGCAACTCACTCATCCTAGCCCTACATTTGCTTTGGGTCCACTGCTCCACCCCTTCTCCCTGCCTTTGGAAGAGCTAGGTGACTGCTTGGTAAGTGGCAGTAAAGGCACCCGAATGCTCAGGTTGCCTTTCCAGGGTGAGGGAGCCAGGTGAGGTGCGTGCCAACAGCCAGTCAGTGTACCCAGCTGACAACATACAGGATGGCCCAGGCTCCCCATCCTCTCTGTCCCGTGTGCCTCACCCTTGGCGATGAGCAATCCATCCCTGCCTGCCCGGGGGCACAAGGGCAGCACTGCAGCACCGGGTAAAAAAAGGCAGGATTGGGTTAAAGTGGTTGAGGCAGGGATCTCACTGGCTGTGCACGCTGGTCTCTGTTTACCACTGCGAGTGTGATGCACGCCAGTGCCTGTAGTGGTTCATACTTGCTCCCACCCTCCTCGCACTGCAGAAACCAGGAAATTGGCCCTTTGTGGCTGTTGGTGGGGGTGCTGGAGCGTTCCTCCCAATGACGGAGTATTGCACAACCACACAGCTCCCCACTGCTTCCCTGGGAGTTAAAAGAAGCTGAACTTTTTCTCGGTTTTACTGAGATCAGCAGGAGACCAATGCACAGAGATCAGCGATGCCTACCCTGTGATGCCAATGAGTTCAGCAGCAAGGAGAGCTGCGTCAGTGGCAACTGCTAATCATGTGTACCCTCATCAAGATATGGAATTTCCTCCCACCTGCATCTTGCTGCTTACTTGAGCTCTCCAAAGTTGTTGCTGTTTCCCACAGTGTGCGTGCAGCCCCGATCTTGTAAACTCTCCAGCTTGCAAATACCAAAACTAACAACTGTGGGAGCAGTGCATACTCTGCTCTGAGCACTGCTCACTGGGTCCACATCCCTGCTCAGGCTGCTGGACTAGCTGGTGGCTGGTTCCCTTCTTCTCCAGGGATGGTGGGAATAATTAATTTATTCCTGCTTCTCCTTATGTTGAGGTATTGGTAGGCTGATGTGGGGTGAACAGTGCATCACTCTCTGACATGAGCTGTGTGAGAGTGTAGCCCACTGGCAGGCAAGTAGTCTGATGTCTTGGGAAATAGTCTTCATTTGGCTCCTGCAGCTGGCTGGCTGGTCTGAAATGCTGATGTTTGCATTGTTTACAGGAGGCCCCAGCTGCAGACTACAATTTCCCAAGATTCAAGGTATTTTAGATCTGTGGGTTTGGTTTGGACTCTTGTTGAGAGGCAGTGACCAGTTGTTTTAAGTGGAGAGCTGACTTCACATGATAAATCTGCTTCCTGCAGTTTTGGGCAGTAGCTGGATTCATCCAGTGCATTTGTGTACAAAATACCTAGATTTCAGAAGTCTTTTCTTCCATCAGCTATGGAATTTAAAACCCCCTTTTTGTTCCACATTTGTGTCCTTGGTGTTCTGCACCCCCACTGAAATATGTTTGCTCCCCCATATCCCCCATAGCTTTCTCCACCATTTAGTATTGTCAACTCCTTCCCACGTCTCTGTCTCCCTCTAACTTCTGGTTGTCTTCCACCTTGTAAGTTCTGTCACCTCAGCTCTTTTCCATGCTCCCATGTCCCTGTTCCCAACATCCCCTGGCACATCTCATGACCTATTCCCTTGATAAATCTGTCTGAAAAGCAGATCAAGGCTAAGCTAACTGGATCAAAATTGTATTTTTACATTTTCTGCAACTGTGGCAGTGTGGATTTTACTGGAAATTAAGCACACTTCCTAAGTCTTTGCGAGGCCATCCACTACCTGGATCTGGTGCTGCACCATTGCAGCAGGGGCAGGGCATCCTTTGCCATGTGCAGACCTCAGGCTGCAGTGTTGGGCTACCATCAAGCTCACTTAAAACCACGCTGCCATCACCAGAGGGTCTTTCTGCATTTTCCCTGGTTCATGTGCCACGGAGTGCGGTGTGAGCACTCCTGCAGCCACACTGTGTGTTGGAACAGTTTGTTGTTCTGGATGGAAACGCATGACTTAGTGGGCAGTGCTCAGTCTCTGCAGAGTGGATGAGTAGAGGCAGTTCACCCCACAGCTTCAGGAGCCCTTGGTCTGACACCAGGCAGGTGGCAGGAAGGTAGGAGCAGGGATGAGAGGCAGGATAAGACCATAAGCTTTCAGCAGTGATGCTGTATTAGGTCACTGTTAGGTTGACCATGACACAACACATCCTTCATTCCAGCAAACCTGGGAATGACAAGTTCTGGGTGCACTAGGCTAACATGAGCTTAATGCTTGCGGGGAGGAGGAGGAAGAGGATGGGAGGTCCCGTTTTGGGGCCTGTTCAGGCAGTATAAACTCCCTCCTCAGAGAAGGGGGAGCCACCACACTGTAAATAAGCTACTGCTTCCCTTTAGACCTGTGCAGTGCCAGGAGATATCAGCCCTTCACTGTTAATACTCTCTTTGTTCCAGAGCAGATTTCATCAGTGCCACTGGATGCCTCTTTTCTCTTTCAACAGAAGACACCCAAGTGAACCCAAACCCCCAGAACTTCCACTGAGCAATGGTATCATATTAAAAGAAAACAAACTAGGGTGAAGAAAAGCCCAGTTATGGCAGCTTGCATCAAGATATGAAGACAGATTTCCAGAAGGCTGTGTGCACAGGGATTGCAGAGTGATTTGGTGAGCAAGCCAGCGCTGTCAAAATGGGAGGCAACGGTGTCAAAACTATTGATGACAGGAGCTGTGCTCACACAAGGGAGCAAATCCTTCCTAGCGCAAGTCCAGGTGCCTCAGAAATGTTCTCAGCCTATACCTCTTTTCCTCCACCTTGGACCAACTTGTTTTTTCTTTTCTACTTCTACAAACTGCAGCAAGCTCATCCAAAAACCTGTCATCCTTTTTAACAAAAGGGTGAAATAAACTTCCCAGCATCATCCTCGGCAACCTGCCACAGAGAAACTGCTGCAAGATTTGACAAGATGAATACTGCCTTTAAATGTGATATGAAGAGGAAATGAATGACACCCACTTGGAAGAAGCAACACTGAGGCCCTGCAGAACTGATGTGACGGTGGCAGGATGGGATGCCAGGGTCTCCTCTCTGGCACAGCATGTGGTCCTTGTGACCCAAAGGGTCCACTGGTCACAACTAGGGCCCTGTTTTAGCTGCCCCCATCAATCCAGGGTGGATTTCTGTTGGCCTGGGCAGATAGCACTGCCAGGGCTCTCCCAGATGGTGTGGAGACAACATTAGGGCAGCTGCACCTTGTTTTGTTCGGTTGGCTGTAGAAAAGGCAATGCCCAAGGCAAGCTGTTTTGTTTTTTTTTTAAGCAGAAGGTAATGCTTGTGGATCTAGACTGAGGCAAAAGGAAAAGGCTAACTTTAAGCTTGCTAAAGAAAACTTCTAGGAGAAAGGGAGCCACAAGGGAAATAAGTGCAGTAGCAGGGAATGAGGAGAAAACATTGTGTGCAGGGCTGTCAGTCTGGAGGCCTTTGAGCCTCCCAAGGGCTGTGCAGGTGCTCTGTGCCCAGCCACTTGGCCTGTAGAAATTTGGTGCAGAGCTGTACCCACATATCAGCAGCAGGAGACACTTGCTCCCGGAGATGGGTGAGGGGTGGTCTGACTGCTGAGCTCTACGCCACGTTACCCTGCTTGTGTCTGTGTTCTGTGCTGTGCAGCTCCTTCTAAGGCAACAGCACAGCAAATGCAATGCACTGAAATGTTGCCACTTAAAGGTGATCTATGGCTTGTCCTTCTAGTTCTTTGCTTTTAAAGCTTCTCACTACCAGGAACCCACCATAAAACACAAAAATATAGCATGCTCTTCACGGACAGACTTGAGTTATTTCGACTCAGTGTCTCTAATCTCAAAAGCACATCAGAGGAATGTATAAAGGATGTAGTCTTTGCCCCAGAGATATGATCTAAACATAGATAAAGCATAAGTAAAAGGATGACATAACAGGAGGCTAGAGGGAAAGGCACCGAGATGTTGTATCTGGGGTATTGCAGCCTTTGCTAAGTTTATGGAGGCCAGCGACACAATTCTGTGTGTGTCTACGCATGTATACACACATGTGCATATGTGTATTTACAACCATTACTTTAGCTCTAGTTGCTAAAAATTTATCCCATAAATGAAGTAAAAAAAGTCCTTAATGATGCATGGTGGTCAAAGGGGATGAAGACAAAAAGAGGATAGAAGTGTAAGAGTTTTCCATGGCCACCTTGTTTCCCTTCTGAACCCTCCAAATGCTGCTGAGCTCTGTGTACTAAAATTGCAACTCCCACATACTCTTACATGTCTTCCAGGAGCTCAAGTTCCTATCTCTACCAGTTTGTTAGAGGGCATTAGTTGCAGTGACGGTAAAAATTCTGCCTGGAACATGTAAATCCTTGGCTTTCACAATGTCCGTGCTGTGGTTCACTAACTCAGAGCAAACCTTGGGTAGCTCTTGTAACCATGACTTGTTACAAAAATATTCTTGTTGTCTGAAGAATGGGGATAATGCTTGGCTATATTTCTGCCAGGAGTTCTGATAATTAATTTTTTAATCTTTCTAGAGCACTTAGATATTTGGATACCCCTTGACAGAATCACATATTCCCTTAGCTGTCAAACCACAATAGCACCTTTTCAGCCCTACTGGCGATGCAGAGAGAGATAGTAAAACATCCCCAGTGCCTGAACACACTGAGTGACTGGCTCTACCTTTATCAAAGTAAACCACAACAGGTTTCACTACTTGAATGAAATAAAGGCTGAAAGGAGATATGAGAAAGAGACAATGAGGAGATGAATGCTAGTCTTGATGGAAGACTTCCTGGCTGGCTGCTGTTGCCCAGAAAGTCCCTTAGAGAATAGAATTAGTGGGTTTCATGTACCCATTAGCAACATTTCTTTGTCCAATGCCATTCATGTTCTCTGTGCTCGCTTCCTCTCTTGTGGCTCCCCATGCTTCGTGTTCATAGTTTTGTAACCTGGGTCACCCTTTCTTTTGTGTCCGTGCGGATGGGCTCATCTGCAATGTACTGTGAAGGTAGAGCAAGGTGGGGGAAGCAGACAATACCCAAATGTCACTGCTGTCTGGATGAGTGTTGGGCTCTTGGAAGGCTTGTAGCCTGCACGGGAACCTGCAGTGCTCAGACATCCAGTTTGGTGACACCGAGGGACATCCCGTGGGCACTGCTGCCATGTGCGCCCAGGCTCAGGTCAGGCCGGGTGCTGAAGCAACCAGCCTGGGTCACTTGCTCAGTAATTTCTAGTCCTTGTTAGCAAATGGTCATGGTGCAGTGTTCCTCCCAGCTGTAAGCTGTGTCAGTACAGTGCCACCACAGGTGACCTCCACCTTGTGCCGCCATGTGGCACTTGGAGCAAGGCAGGCTGTTTTTTCTCTTAGAACAGGCACAAAATGGCAGATCTCAGTACTTTGAAGCAAAGCTGGATTTCAGTGCAAGTCAGACTTTGTGAACTTCAGCAGAACTGAGTTTGATTTAGTATCTCAAATTCAGGCATGGATCTGTTCTGAACCTCAGAACAGTGTCTGTTCCCTCTTTACTCTTTGGATGGATTAGATAAACTGAGGTCATTGTGATTTTACCACTCTAAAGAGTCACAAAATCTAAGATTTTCATCCAGACCATGCAGAACAGACTTTGATGACTTCATATATATTGAAACCCAGCTTTAATCTGTTTATGTTTTTTCAGAATTATAATATAGGTTAACTAAACTTGGATAAACTCAATACACAAACTCTTCACCTTATCTTGGTTTCTATTACCTATCTTAAAAGTGGGATTTTTTTTAAAGTCACATTGAAGTACAGCTTCAATTACATCCTGTTAATAACTAATAATTTAATTGCTACTTAGTGCAAGATCCCACCCCACCAAGGATTGGCATTTAAAGGATTATGCCTGCAGGGATGAGGACAGTTTGGTTTCAGAGTTGTATCTCCTTGGTGTGACTGATCCTGATAGATTGTGAAGAAAATTGTATTGTGAAATACATGTCCTTATTGGAATTGCTGTTAACTTCATAATCGCTCTGTAATTACTAAAGAGAGAGTATCTTACACTTCTGACAGCCAGGTGCTTGTATTGCTTAATCTGTCTCCATTACTGACTTGGCTCCGTTCCTGGGGGTGCTTTCCTATTCTCTTTCAGTTGTGCAATACCAAAACTGACTAAATGGTGCATCTGCTGTTTTGTTCCTGCTTTGGAGCTAACAACAGGAGCAAGCAGAGGTGAACTTTGAAGAAGCTGAAGCGTCTGGCCAGCCCCGAGCTGCCACTGCTGCTCCTTCCTTGGCTGGAGGCCGTGCTGCCGGCCCCGTGGCAGGCTCCACACAGGGCAGTGGGGAACAGAGCCTGGCTCAGCCCCATCGCTCCTCCTGCCCTGTAAGCACAGAGCAGTGCTGCAGCATCTGACAGGCAGCTTTGCCAGCAGCTGAGAAGGCTACCAGGAGGGAGGTCAAGGGTCTTTCTTCTGGAGATCTTCAAGCTGGAATCTGGGTTAGAAAAAGTTTCATCTCAAACAGTGATTAAGAGTGGGACTGAAATGAGATAAACAGTGAGTTGTCAGCAGCTTCAGAAGCAATTCCGGCCCTAGGGGAAGTGCCATTCGTCTGTTTTGCTGTATACTGGGTCAGAGCTTATGCTAAAATATTGCAGATTGTCAGCTTTGTCTGTGGCTTTGGGAATATTTCAGTGGGCCTCGCTGCATGCACTGGCATTCTAATAGAGCTTTATGAAAGGGCTTTTTTTGGTGTAATCCGTCAACAGATAAGCCCAGGGAGAAGGAGAAAGAGAAGGAGAATTCAGTGCCTCTCCCAAGAGAGGCAGCAATGAAGATGCATGCATTAAGCATCCTCCTCTCCCTTTGGTACACCCCACATAGCAGGGCCTCCAAGGATCTCGTCAAGCACAGTGCTAGCTGAGTGGGTGACTTGCCTGACAAAAGCTTTTCTTAATAACCTTTTTCACTTACATGTAGAGAATAAAGTTCTTGACTTTATCTTTTTTTTTCCCCATAGAAATAAATGTTTCAGGTATACGTGACCAAAAAACAACAACCCCATGAGGGTAAATTGTCAATTTTTATTGACTTTCCGGTAGAGCAGAAATCAATGAAACAGGTTACTACAGATAAAACTTGCTTGTTACGCATGTGACAGTCATACCAAGCTCTGACCAGGCAATAATTTCTCCCAGCATCGATGTTATACCTCCAAGGCCATCAGCAGTGTTCAGTTCTCAGGCAGCAGGAGCCCATGGCGGGCTGCAGGACACGCCAGTCCCTCTGCAGCTCTATCCTCTCTCTGCTAACAGGCCCATGAGCCTGCAGGACTCAGATGCTTT
Source organism: Dryoscopus gambensis (assembly GCA_013389985.1). Classification (NCBI taxonomy): domain Eukaryota; kingdom Metazoa; phylum Chordata; class Aves; order Passeriformes; family Malaconotidae; genus Dryoscopus; species Dryoscopus gambensis. The sequence continues at coordinate 52,935 of WEIT01007256.1, read as the reverse complement.
TGCTGGCATCCAGCTCAGGGGGCTACTTATGCCCAACACCTTTGTTGCCCACAGCCCAGGCTGCCTGTGGCCTGTTTTCTGGGCTCATTACTGGAAACCTTCTTGCATCTCAGGCTGACAAACTGGCTTTGTGCTCTCCTCTGCCAGGAAGATGGAGGTCCTCTTGGGCTATGGAGGCAAATATTGCCTCTTTTTGAAGATGTTACAGGTGTCATATTTCTCTTCAGTCACTGTTTCAAGGTCAGATGATGCCAGTGTTGCTTTCTTACCCTCATATGAAATCATATGAAGCATCTGGCTTCCCCTGCCCTTTTTTCAGTTGTCTGCTTATTCACATAGAGTAGAAGTTGTCTTTCCAAGAGCCAAGAGAGCACTTTGTGTTATAATAGGTGAACTTTTCAGCTGCCACAGCTCCCCTTTTCCCATTTCCTCTGTTGTTAGTATCCCTTTTCTGCTGAGAAACATTTTAGACACGAGACACCCAGCAAAATACTAACATTTCAGGAGGTGCTGCAAAAGAGCAGAAAAAGGAATTTTTAATTTCAGAAAACAATTGTGTCTTCAAGGCCTCACAGTCAGTGCAGTTCTAGGAAACACTTTGAACTAGAGAAGGATATGAGATTTTTTTTGAGTGACTCATACTTTTTATAGATTACCAGTTTCACAGCCTTGGAGGCTGATAAGTCTGTCCACAGAGCAGGTGCAGCAAGCGCCCTGTGGAGGCCTTGCCGTGTGTGCAGGGGGGTTGTGCCAGTGTTGCTGCAGGGAGATAATGGTTGTGTGGATGCCCTTGACTTCACAACCCCGCTGTTGTGCTTGGTGTGGGGGCTTCCAGGGCTTTAGGATGCACAACCATCTGTATGGGGGCAGGGAAGAGAAAGTCGATGTGGGGAGTCTTGAGGAGAGACCTGCACAGAAGCAGCTGCTTGCCATGACATGGCAAATTGAATTCCAAGTGCCCACAGGTACATCATGGCAGTGGCCAGAGTGTGTCTGAGTGGGCACTGAGCTCTGCCCCTCAGCATCTCAGGGTCTGAAGGGAAGCCTGATTGGGCTCTACATACAGCCCACCTTGTTCACAGTGTGTTGTTATTGCTGCTGTACCTTCCTTTCCAGCAAATTTACAGCTCCTCGTAAGACTTTTGCCAGTAAATGGAAGTTGAGGAGAGAGGTAAATGCTGCATGACTGTGCTTTATTAGACACAGTTACTAAACAGTTATTGGTCCAGCTTGGGGTTGAGGCCTGAATCTAAGTGTGACCTTGCAGTAATTCACAACACACTAGCTTTTGGAGCTGTAGCACTGTTGTCTTTTCCTCTGGCTGTGGATGTTCCTAAATGTCCTCCCTCCAAATACCATGTCCAGGTGCTTTCTACACATATGCAGAGCAAATGCGATGTCTGTTTTTTCTCCAGGAAGACATCTTGGACCTTTGGTTCTGTCATCAGTCAGATGAGAGTCAGCTGCTCTAGGCCTGCTCCTATTCCCAGTCTGCTCTGGAATGCATATTCTCCCAGATGTTTGTTTCTCACTGGAAACAAATTTCACATAGGAGCATTTTGTAGTAAGGTCCTGCCAAAATTTGGTCCCATGGTTAGGCTAAGTGATAGCACGAAGTCTCCTTCTCTCTGGGTGCTGTGTCCTCGGCTGTGTGGCTCTGTGGGGCGTTGTTGGCTCAGCATTGCCCAGAGGTGATGCAACTCCTGGTATCAGGATGCACCTTGGCCCCGGCAAATATAAAAGGCCTCATCCTGCTGGCCTCAGGATGAGTTACTGGCAGGTAACTCTGTCTTTATAACTTTCTTTATAATGTTTGGAGGCAGTGGCTTGTGTGGAGGTGGGAGGATGGCACACATTTGTCACTGCCTCTCGATTACATTGAGGCAGGTTAGCCAGGTTGTAGATTAACTGTACACAAAAGCCCAGCAATTACAGAGTCATTACAGATAGGCCATTTATGTATATCCTTATGTTTATGACTTCATACTTTCTTAACCCTATTTCCCAAAGACAAATACATTGAATGTGTGGTGTTTTCTCAGCCTGGGTTGACGCACTCTTTGTGTGACCTGCCTTACTTCTGAATGAGATGTGGACTCCTGCCTGCCCGGCTTACTATCTGCTGATCCACCCTGGGTCTCAGCAGGATGACTGGGACTGAGAGACCTCAAGGGGATGCCCATCAGAGCTGCTGGGCATGGGCTGTGGAAGCAGAGGGCCTTATTTGTGCTGCCTGCAAGCACCACACGCTTCCGTGTGCCCTCTGAGCTCAGCTGAGAGCTGCCTGCTCTGCTGTGGTCACAGGGGCTCAGCTCCACTGGGGCTTGTTGAAACCAAAACACAGCTCGGTGTCAGGAAGGAAGGCACGAGAACAGACACTGTTTTGAAACTGCTGAGCACTGACTATGGAGGAAGAAGGGAGTAAACAGCCCCTGGGCAGAGGGAGAGCAGGGTGAAGCCTGGATCCTTGCATCCTCCCCATGGAGGCCCCCTGCACAAAAGGCAGGCAGCGTGTGGTGTGGGCATCTGCAGGCGCACCATGGAGAGTGAGCTGGCAGGCTGTGTGCATGCGATGCATCTTGGCTTGGCAAGGGGAATAGCCACCTCTCCTCCCTGCTCTCTGGCTACCTTGCCTGCTCCTGCTGGGCCTGGTTTGCTGCAGGCAGTCAGGAGCAGGGGCAGACTGGCCTCACAAGAGGGCCAGGGGTGTGCTGGTGCATGGGGTCACTCCTCTTGGCTGTCAGGGAAACCAGTGCACTTCAGCTGGCAGAGGTGCTTCCAGTGCCTTCTCATTAGCTGGCTGAATTCTCTCTTAATGCATACATTATATTGGCATGGCTGTTGAATGAATGCAGAAAGTGCTGGGAAATGCATGTTGACTTACAGACAGCTGGAGATTTAGTGTGATTCACAGAAACACCCATAGCTGAGAAAATACTCATAAAAGCAACCAGCCACTTACTCTAGCTTAACACTTCCACTTCTGGCTGGGATGAGGAAGTGCCAGCTCCTCAGGAAAGCAAATGGGCAGGCTCACTCAGGTGTGTCTGAAGTGTGGGAGGAATTTGCCTTGAAAACATTTCTGATTCAGCCTCGTAAACCCAGTCCCTCAGACCTTGTGCTGGCTTCAAATGGCCCAGGTCAAACCCATTGATGACATCAGGCAAGGGACTTTTGGCACACTTAGGAGAGTAGTAAGAACAAAAGGGGAAAGACAAATCCAGACCCAAATTTTGCAACACTTTTGAAAAACCCCACCGAACCCCAGAGCCAAGCATGGCTAAGCTGGGGAATACTGTGAGCACAGTTTGCCTCTTGGGCCTGTCTCCCATGTTCTTCTTTCTCTCCAAAGGTTTGCCACTGAGATTGCAAACAGAAAATAAACTCAATGTCATTGACTTCAGCAAGTCTCTGTGCATGTGGCAATGGTCCCGTGTGTATCAGCGGGACTGCAGTGCTCAGGAAAAGTGGCTCTGACATAGGCTGAGGCTGGGAGGCACTCGTGAGCCCTGGGCAGGGTAACCCCCCTGGCTGTCTTTAGAGCCAACCTCAACCCATGGCTTCCCATTAGAGTGGTAGGCAGGGCAGGGCAAGGGGGGCTTCAGAAAGAAAAAGCTTTGTGGGAAATCCTCCGTCCTTCTCCCTGGTGCTGTGAACTGCAGTGGGGGCAGGCTAGCAGATGTTTCACTGACAATAGCCTTCCATGGTTTCAAATTGCCAAGTTCCCCCCTTCTTTCTCCCTTCTCCACTTCAAAACAAAGGAAAAGTCCAAACTTTAGAGATTTTTGGGAGGTGCAGAGTTAACAAGGTGGATTTTGAAATAAGATGGATTTTGAGCTTGAAAAAAAGCAGAAAACACAGGACTGAACACTGAGTGCAGCCTTTCTGTGGCACATCCTCACCTGCATAAGGGCACCCTGCTGTTAGAAGGAAACACTCCTGTGCAAAGTATACACTGACACCCTCTCCCTTTGCAAGCAGAATTAATCATACTTATATGCCATATTCCATTTTAATTTTTATTGCACAGTCCAAGATTAAAGGTTAATGTAGTACATCTCCCCATCTCCACTCCCATTACAATGGAGTGCTTTGAATAACTATTAACTTCTCGGTTAACTGAAAGAAAATTGTTAATCATCTACAAGCTTATGTTGCATAAAAATCATTCTCTCTAACTTTCTCCTGACTGTGGGAGAGCCCTTTTCTCAACGCTGACCTTCAAAGACACCTGGTACCTGCAGCCTGCAAAACAGAGAAAATCAGGCTACATGGGCTTATCTGCCAGCCAAGGTCATAAACTGCGTGAATCAGTGGAGTGCAACTTATGTTTCTTGGTGTTGTTGTTGATCCAACATCCAGTTCTTCTGCCAGCAAAGATACATTTCTTCAGAAAGCACCTCATGAGTTGCTTTGTCTTGTTTTTTTCTTTTTAATTTAGCAAATTAAGGCTAATCTGTGAAACGCTGGGTGTTGCTGGGACACACACGGGGACAGTACAGGCTGTTCTTCCCACTGCACGAGACGCGTGCAGGTCGGCAGGCATGTGCACTCTGCGGGTCAGCGGCAGGGCTAGGGCTGCCTGCCCCAGGGACCAGCTCTCGTCCGGGCACCAGCGATGTGGGGCGGGGGGCAAGGCCCTGGAGACTTCGGCATCCCCCCTGCCAGAGGAGCCTGTTGGCACTGCAGATGGGGGTGGTGGCTTCTGCTCCTTTCTGCCTCCTCATGCAGCTGCTGCAAGTGGCCAAGTTTGGCTGCAGAGGTGCAGCCTCCCTGTTGAGTGATTACATGGAGGAGGCTTGAGTCCAGCCATTTGGGAAATAAATCACCTGCTGTTTGTGAAGTAGGAGGGAAGCACTTGGGACAGTGAAAGATTAGACTGTAAGCCTCACAAAACTCCCCTTCTGGCTGTAAAGATGGGCTGTGGATGTTGTGTTTTTCAGCTCTTTAAATGATTATTTCTGTGCCAGACTTATTAGGCAAGATATTGTTGGGATCTTGGCAAAGAGATAAATACGGCTGCAGGCTCCGCAGTCGCTCCTCTCCACATCTGGTCACTGTCAGGCCTTCAGCTAATAGGCTGAGGACTGTGTGCTACAGTAAACAGCCTCTGCAGCTGCTAGGGGCTAAATGTAACTATATATTGCTCCAAACACAAACATTTCCACATTAGGCATTGCATGTCCTCCCCCGGCACAGAGCTGCAGCCACTGACCTCGGAAGCCTGCACTGCATCAGCTTGCCCTGGCTTCTCCTGGCCAGCAAAATCCGTCTCTTTTTAAGGCTGTGGCTCACGAAAGTGAGAGCAACAGCCCCTGCTTGGGTCAAGCTGAATGTGGCCAAGCCTTGTGCAACCTCCTGCAGGTGGTCTCAGCACTGAACAGCCAGGAGCCTGGCCAGGAGAGACTTGTTGGGGACAGAGGGCAAGGTGGGGAGAAATGGGTGGTTCCAGCATCAGGGAGCTACAGAGGGAAGGGTTTTGGAGGAAGGGACAGATAGCTCTAAGATCTCCTGGGACTTTCTAGGCATCTCTGGGTGGGTCCCCCCCGCTGCCCCCAAGCCCTGCAGAGAGCTGGGAGCTGCTCTTGACTGGACTTCAGACAAGTTTCCTTGCATGCAAACATGAGGTTTCTGTGTACAGTGGCCGGCTCCCCCAGTTGTGTGCTTCCTCCCCTCTTCCTCCTCCTCTGTACTTTTCTCTGCTGTCCAAGGCTGAGAACAATTTGGTCAAGACTGCTTTCAGCAAGGTGTTTGCTACACTTGTCTCGTGAGAAAGACAAACATGTCTCATCAGCTGGAGCCTTTGTTCACCCCATGATAAAAATAAAATCCACTTCCATGCAGTATCTGCAGGAGAGCTCAGTCATACATGAGGGAATCTGTGAGTGGAGGGCGTTTGGTGTCGCTGTTTTCAGGTCTGGCCTGTTCCCAAGTTGTTGCAGAGTTCAGTCCCTCAGTGCCTGTGCGGGTGAACTGGACAGATGACAGGGCTCAGGGAGGCTTTGTGCCAGTGCAGCAGTTGGGTGTCTAAAGCAATCTTTCCAGAGAAGGCTTTTCCGAGACCCGGCATCCAACACAGCAGGTGCATCCCAGGCACCAGCCCCAAGTCTGGAAATTCAGCGTGCCGTGCTGACTGGGCCCTGCTTAAATACCCTCTGATTAATTAAGTGTTAGCCTATTTACATCAGCCCTCCAGCCTCCTGTCCACTGCACAGCACTGCTTGGTGCTGCCGGGAAGAAAGACGCCTTTTGCTGTTTGGTTGACTCCAGGCTGGATCAGCTGGCCAGGTGCATGGCCAATTTCCACTGCCACTTTGAAACTGAGAAGTATTTTGAAAAGAGTAGATCCTTTAGCCTTGTAAGTAAAAGCCATTTATCTTAGGATGAAAAAGTGCTGGCATGGAAAAATTCCAATGCTATGAAAGTCTTTTCCTGAATGTCTTGGATACTTGCTGGATTAGGTTCACTGGTAAGGAGCTCGGAGTTATGAATGTGTCTTTTACAGAAATGAGCTGCAGAAGGAAAAGGCAAGCACTGGCATGCTTGTAAGTGGGACAGAGCGAGATTCCCTGTGGACCAGACATTTCTGAGATTGCTTTTAGAGGTACGGTCAGTAGTGCTGCAGCGAGCTGAGGTGGTAGTAAATCCCCTATTGTAACCAAAGCTGTTACCATTTCCCAAGGGTATAGTATCAGCAGAATACCTTGCATAAACAAAAGCGAAGCACTGTTGGCTTTGCTCTGCGTGGCTGTTTAACAACGCTTTGTGCTCCATACGGACAGCATCAGAGTGTTTTATGGATGGTAATGAAATTAGCCTCATGATGGTCTGGCGAGGTGGGGATGTGTTATTAGCCCTTTCCCTGGGCTCAGGGTGTGTGGTGTAGGATTCCCAGCAGCATGGGGTGCTCACCCCTGCGCTTTCCAGCAGGAAGTGCCTCATTAAGATGGGACCTTCTACAGCCCTTGGTCTGCTCCACCACTCCCTCTTCAGATAATTTCTGACTCCTGGTGCCAAGGATGGGTGCGAGAGGAGGTGGTGGCAAGTGTGCTGCCGTGCCACCCCCCTGCTAGGCACAGACTTTCTCCTGGGTCAGAGCAATCTTCCACCGCTCAAGGTCTGCTGGCAGGGGCAGAAAACTCAGATCCTCCTCTCGAGTGTGTCTGCTACATTTCAGGACCTTATGTCAGCTTGCAGTAGCTGAGCTCCAGGACTTTTCCTACATGGCCAGTGTGGGATAGTGGAGATGCTGGAGAGGACCTGTCTTGCTTGCATTGTGCATGGCTCTGACCTCTTTGGGTGGGAGATGGGGTGTTGTCTGCAACAGCTGTGCAATGATCCAGCCGTCCTCATGTGCAGTAGCCCCAGTATTGTCACAAACACCAGTGCTGACCCTGGGGTTGTATTGAAGCTACCACTGATGCATTGCTTTAAATAGACCCTAAGCAAACCTCTTTGTTTGTTTTTCTTGACATGGTACTGACTGGTGCTTTCCAAGAAACAAGGAAAAAAAGGCTGGGTCCACACTGCTGACTTTGATTCCATCTGGCAAAAGCAAACTGATCTCCTAAATGAGAAAGGCACAGCCATGAATAGAAAAAGTAAACAGGTCGCTGTGAGAAGCAGCCTGTTCCTTTCGACCCAGTGGCTGCCAGTGACAAAATCACACTGGTACTTGGTTAGAAGATCCCCCTACTTTAGGATTTTCTCTGTCACAAGAAAGCCAAAGGTCTTTCCAGGTACATGAGATCTGCATATGGAGTTTAGTATTGGATTTCATAAAGTTTGCTGCACTTTACCCTGCTCTGCTAGGTAAATATTTTGCTTCCAAATCATCATTTGCCTTTCTGGGTCCTGTGGCCTGTGAGGCTGGACCAAACTGGGGAACTATCATGCATTCTGCATGGAATAAACTTCTGTGAAGCCCTCAGAGCCTTACTTAGCCACTCCTTTGCTGTGTTACTGTCTTCTAGCTGAATGTTCAGCCTGCAGGAGCTGAGAAACCCCCCTGCCTGTGCAGTAGTTACACACGGGCCATTGAAAGTGGTCTCTGTAACTCAGAGTGGAGGGAAAATGCCATGCTCAGGCTGTGAAAACACTATGCTGGAGGTAATTATTTTCATGATGGGCAGAGCCAAAACCCATATTGCAACACAGGCTTAAATATTGATGTACTTGAAGACTTTGTCAGGTCTTGAAGACTTTGACAGGTCTGGATCTAAATTTCGTGACTGATTCTGTCTTAATGACTGGCTGGGCCATGCACTCCTGAAATCCAAACTGATTGTCCACCTTGTAAAGCTCCACCTCTGAACAGAAGTTGCTGACAGGATTACCTATACACAGCACATGGGGTGGGCTTCTCTTTGTGGGGGTGGTGGTGAAAAACGCACTTTAGTTTTATTTTATGGCTATGTTCACACATCTTATTAGGCATACAAGCACTGATGAGGAGAGCTCAGGGCAGGTTTTGTCTTCCATGCCAGCTGATGAGCTGTGGAGAGAGCATGAGCACCCTGGAAAGGCTCGGCCGTACTGGCCCTCCCCTTCCCTTCCTGTTGCTAATTAGAGCTCAGCTTAAGCCATGAAGCTTGAGTTTAAGGGCCACTTCTACAAACTCTCTTATTGTGACATATAACATTGACACCAGTAGGCAGTCTTGGTGTGTAGGTAGAAATTCCATCCTCGTCCGAGCTGACTTCTGGCCTTTTGCAACTCTGCTTGAAATTTGGGCTCTTTATAATCTGAACGATAAATCTCTGGTGCTTCCCACTTGGGTTTTTTTCTGCTGCCTGTAGTGCCCGGAATACATGTTAACAGTCTATTGATGGAAATGATAATTAGGAGATTTGTCATGAGAAATGTGCATGAACTTTTCAAGCTGTCATTCAAAAAAAGATTTTTTACAGTCAACTCTCGATTATCTGTGGGTGCATTCTCTGAGCTGCAGATTAGATGTGCCGTGTTTAAAAAATGCAGAACTCTTTCAGAGCCATTATAAAGTATAATGTACAATGTTTTTTTCTTTTTATTTATAACCTCATGCTGCATCTTAAACTTGTTTTTCTTCAAAAGTAAAGGTATTAAAGTACTACATTCCTGAGGCCTTATTTACATATATTTTGTATTATTAGTTTTGCTTTTCTTTCTTTGCCCTCATTACCCCGGATACTGAGAGCTGAACATATCAGCTTACAGCATCTGTGGAGGAGGGCATGTGACATGGTAACCTTTCCCCAGCTGTTTTCTTTTCTTCTGGTGCTGCATAAGAGTTTCTGCAGTGTGATGCTGCACAGCCAGATGGGCTGGAGAGGAAGAGGAAGTGCTCTGCTGTGAATGAAAAAAAAAGGTCTGTACCTGAAGGAACATGAGTGAGTGACAAACAGCTGAAAGAGAAGGGATGTCTTAGCAACCATTTGTCAGGCTGAAGAAGTGTCAGCTTGTTAAAAACATGCCTGTTCAGTTAAAAGGATGAATTGACAGACGAAGGCTCAGTGCAAATTCAGCTGCCATCACTTCAAAAGCCCTCACAGCTGAATCAGCAAATTTCTGTTTCCATACATAATGGATGCAGCCAGCGTGCCATTATGATGCCCACAAGAAGACTTGTGTTAAGCTCTTTAAATTAGCTGTTTGTGGTAGTCACACTCTATAGCTGTAGCTTATTTTTTTCCTGGGCCTCCTTCTCATCTCATGCCTTTTGTTTCTGCAGCCCTGGGAACAGCTGCCTAAGCAAGGATTTAGGGAAGGGAGCGGAACTGACTCAGTGATACCATGGCGAGGTTTTCAGCCATGCCTTTCATGCTCTCACTGGCCTGTGCGTTGCCTGCACAGTCCCCTGACTCGTGCTGGTGCTGCCGGTCCCACCATGAGCCAGGGGCCAGGGTCCAACAGTGCCACTGGACCAACCCGCAGGGAGCTGGCCTGCAGGGGCGTGCAGCCACGGCACAGCTCCCTGTACTCGTACCCGCTCCTTCCCTGGCATCCCTCATTGCCTCTGCTGCCAGAAGCACCTTTCCTCTGCCACCACCTCCTCTCAAGAGTCCCTGTGTCACCCCAGCCTGGAGCTGCTGCCCTGCCCCCTTCCTGCTGGGCTGCGGCTTGGATTGTGTTCCTCTCCTGCCTGGCTGAGCCCTGTCCGTATCAGCAGTGGGTACAGCTAGTGCTAGAGGAAGACCCAAATTAACCCTACCCAGGCTTTGACAACCTTTGGGTCCAGATCCCTGGTTTGATTATAGAGCTTTCTAAGAATTGAGAGCTGTCTTTTTTTTCAGTGTTGCTTGAAGAGTTTGAAAGTAGCTCAGGATCTTCACAAAAAATCCTGCTGAGTAAAGTATTATTGAATGATTGTCAACATTAATCCAAAACCTACTGCCCTATGATAGATTTACTCTCCCATTTTTGGGGGGTTTTTTTGAGCTGAAGGGATGAAGAAGAATAAAGAGTTAAAAAACAACAACAACAACAAAAAAAAAAACCAAACCCCCACTTTTTCTGTGAAAACAGAAAAAAAAAAATATCAAGTTGGCACCTTTTTATTCGAATCAGAAGATTTTCTTTTTGAAAGCAACTTCTGGCTGAATTTTTTTTTTAAAGTGTTGGTTGAGAAATGTAAACCAGGTCTAGTATCTTATGAAAGATGTTGCACTTAATAAAACTGCAGGCAGGGAGGCAGAAGCAATATACCCATTCATCTCTCTTAGCCCCTCACTCCCTTCCCCTGCTGGCTCCCAAATGCATGAGCTCTATCAGGTGATGTGAGCCCTTCCAGCGGCTTCAGCGTGATTTCTAGGCTAAGCAGACATTTTATAAGCCACAGCTGCAGGGCAGCTAAGGGAAGCACACATCCCTGCCCGGGGGCATGCATGGCATCTCTGCCACGGGGAGGTGGGAGCTGCGACACTGGTGGGTGTGCTGTGTGGTGGCCAGCAAAGCACAGGGAAGCAAGCAGCAGTGCTGGCTAATCCCTGTTTCCTTACACAGGCTTTTTGCTTCCCTCTCTTGACCCTGGGGAAGTGTGAAAGCTGTGTTGCTGGTGGAGGAAGGATGGAGCAGCGGGAGCTCCATACAGCACCCTTGCAGTGGCAGCAGCAGGGCACAGCTGCCTCCGGGGGCTTCTCCTTACTGCTCCTCTCCAGAGGTGGGACCAGTGGGGATGGCAAAATGCTTATGGACCCCGGAGGCACAGGCAATGTTTCTGTTTGCTGTGCTATTTCGGGAAGTTTTTATAAGGTAAACAAGGGCCTCCTCTTGATTCATTGAGGTCATTAGTGAGCCGTAGGATGGTATTTACATTGCTAAGGTATTTGCACAGGCTCTCTCCCAGACGGCAGGTTCACTGGGGAGGAGGTGACCTTCAGCGTTTCTTGTTTTGCCCTGCATCTGGCATGCAGGGGGCCTGCCTGTTTGACTGGAGTGCCTGGGTATTGTAACCAAAATAAATCATCCTTATCATGGCTGGTGGCAATTCTGCAGTGGAAACAGAAATAGGCACCTACTTTGCACTTTGTGAAAATGGCATCACTGCGAGGCGTGGGATGGGAGGTTGGAGGATGAGCTCCAAGCGGCTGCAGCCACCACCTGTCCTGAGCAGGGCTCTCCTTTTAGGGGCCAGCTTCCCAGCTTGGCATGCACGGAGCACTGTGCATGACAAGGGAACTGATCTGCTGTCCAAATTAAAGCAAATAACATCTGGGGAGTATTTCTAATGAGAGAAAAGGAGAGAGTGTGGTGATGTTCTGGTTCAGCCTATCACAAACTGACAAGGGAACCCTTCAACCTCTGTCTCTCCCCTCCCTGGGAAAATCCCAATACACAACTTTTCATTTTGGTTTCCTAGTCTGTTCCGATGAGTAGTGGAACCATTTAAGACTGTTGAGTTCTTTTCTTTGGATTTATATGGTTCTCTCAGTGCTGAAGGCTGACTGACTGAACTGTCATAGTACAGAAGAAAAGGAGCACTTGGAGAATTTACTCAGACCAGCAGTGCTATGAATACCATAATCATAGGAAAAAACTTTACAGATTGCATTGCATAGAGTTGCATGCAAACCCAGCAACTCCATATAAGAGCAGGCCATGAGCTGAAGACTGAATTCTCTGATGCTCAGTAATGTGTAATAATTCTTTCCCTTTGAAGGAGGAGGATTTGTAGAGACCCTGTCCAGCTGCATATTTTCATGAAGCTTGTAGCAGCAACTTCCTATCTCAGAGGACAAAATGTTTCAAAGAGGATTTTCCGGTTGGTGTCAAGGAAAAAAGATGTGGGAAAGGTGGGGAGATGTGCAGGGAAAAAAGGGCTTGTGCTTGAAGCAAAGCCAGGTGAAGCAGGTCCTGCTTCCTACCATGAGCAAGGCACACACGCTACTTGTGCCTCCATGGCCTGGCCATAAGGCAGGATGAGCATGAGTGACGTGGGCATTCAGGCTGTTGAGCGCTTTGGTCTCCATGGGTATGAGATGTCATTCCCTTGCTGCAAGCCCTTCAAACCCCACGCAAAGGCACTGACTCCATCACCTAGGAGAGGGAAGTCATGGGCATCTCAGCTGCAGGGTCACCCAGGGCAAGTTTCCGCCTTGAGCTATCCCATGTGATATCCCTGGCGATGCTCTGCACCCTGGCAGGACAAGGCAAAGGGCTTTAAGATGAATTGCTTTAATGCTTCCACACTCCTCCTTCTCTCTCTGCCTCAAAGAGACAAACCTTAGCTTTGAAGCCTTTGAAATTACATCAAAGGATGAGATTTCCAGAAGAGCTTAAGGGAGTTGGGTGCATTTGTCCCATTGATGGTCAACAGGAGATGCGGAGATGGGTGCTTAATCCCTGGAGGTGCTTTGAAAATTTTGTCCTATGTGTACATCCTTGCTGGGGAGGAAGTGAGAAGCAGCTGGCAGCTCATTGGCTTTGTAAAAGGTAAATCTTGCCTTTTTTCTGAAGATAAAACATGATGGATTTGAAAATTATGTCCAAAACTCAAGTTTGCTGTGAAAACTTCCGACTGTTTTTTAAAGAAGAAGGATCTAAAAACAGCCTGTGATTTTGCCTGATACAAAAGATGGTGTCTGTTGATAACTGAGGTGCTGTTACTTTCTCTCCCTTTGCATCACTGCGGGCATTGTGTAACCTTGCCGGAACCTTCTCAACGTGGAGGCTGTTACCCGTGTGGCTAGTGCCGCTTCTCTGCCTCTCTTGGTGTCATCTGTCAGCAGTACTTTAGTACTGTGTTACTTTTTGACAAGGGTATCACCACCCCTTTGCTTCTGCTGGTGAATATTAAACCCGTGTGGTTTAACTCCTAACCCCCTGGAGCGGAAACTGCAGGAGCAGCATGCACTCTTGGGATCTTCTCCTTGCTGCCAGCACCAATGCCAGATGGCTGCTACCAGGCTGTGTTGGGACCCTGAGCTGTGGTCAGGACTTGCTGGGAGCTGTAAATGCTGTTTTGGCCAAGCCAGCTCAGAGTGATGAGCCACTAGGTGGGCATGGGAGGTGTGGGGCTACTGCTGGTGCCTGTCTTTGGGACTAGTGATGACCAAGAGGAGAGGCGGTGGGAGGAGGCTGTGGCTGGGGGCTGTGGCCGAAGGTTGGTGTTGATAGACTCCTGCAGAAAGGCAAAGGAAACTGGGCTGCAACCTTGCTGTTGTGCTATTTTTGTTCAAGGTAATAACAGGAACTCCACTGTAAATAAAAATAGACAAGTAAAGAATTTCCCGAGTCTGTCTCTGCTCATTTCTTTCTTGATGAGGAATTATCCCACTCCAGAAGAGTAAATCCTTTCTGTCTGCTCCTTGGAAACTGGGACAATAACACTGGAAGTGAAAGAAGAGATTATGGAGTTGTCACGAGGGCAACAGCAACATATTGTACACTGGGTGCCAAAAATGCATTCTTTAAAGCAAATAATAGCCGTGCTCTGCGGGGTTCATCCTGACAGTGTGAGGGCAGGCAGAGCCAGTCTCTGCCGCTCTTGGTGCCAGCTGCCTGCCGAGGCTGGGCTGGGTGAGGGCCCTATCTCTGGTCTGCCCCGAGGGGCCCTGCTGCCGCCAAGAGCTCTTGGCTTGGCTCCACCACATCCCTCCCTGTCTGCCCGTCACCCCCACTTGGTGGCACCTCACCTTTGGAAGCACATAGCATTCCTGCATCAGCTGACAATCAAAGAAGGTGTGGGGGGTGTGACCTTCTTTCCCTGATGATATCAAGTGTCTTTTTCACAAAACACAACGTTTTGCTGCAAAGTCTGAATTTCTGGGGGTATTTTTTTCTTACCATATGATCCAGGGCTCTGAAAGTCTCCCACTCTTAGCCCCTGAATGTGTCTTCTGGTTAATAACTGCTGCTTAATCATCAAAGTGCATTAACTGCACTATTCCCACAGAGCCAGGTGACTCTGACAAGAATTGGACTAACTGACCTTTGTCACAGGCTTCGTGCTCCTCTGATGGTGCTAAACAGTGATTGCTTGCTCCTTTTCAGGTATCCTTTGCATCTGAGGAAGTCCTAAGTTGCCAGGAAATGCAAAGGCTTTTTAGCAGGAATCCCAGCAGATGCTTTGGGGAACCTGCAGATGTGCTGCAGACCGCAGATGGGATGTGGCAGAGTCAGAGGCAGCGTCACACAACCCCAGGTGAAAACTTCTCCCTGCCGGAGGGCTCTGAGCAAAATGCATGCTCATGCTTCCCATCCCAGACGAGGTTTGTAGGGAGAGTCAGTGACTCACTAGGGGTGGGAGTCTTGTTAAAGCTGTCATATGGAGGGAGCGTCAGAAGCTCACCCAGTTTCAGATGTTGATTTTTCCATTCTCAGCTATTCATGGCTACAATAACAAGATGGATAAGCCCACTGTTATTGTCTGTACAGAAAGTGAAGGACAAGTGACATCTACTTTCAGAAGCAAATGCAGGAATGTTGTTGGATCTTTCTCCCCCAGACTGTAAGCAGTGAGATAATGTTTTCAAACCTCTTATTTTTGAGAAGTTTGATTATGCTTTAACTGAAACCAAAATGTCAAAACATTGAAGGTGCTATATCTTCTCTGAAAGTGGGTTACCCTTTTTTTATAAAAACCAGTCACTGGTATTGATGGATAGATGCTTTGAAGAGAGACGGGAGGTTCTTGTTTCTGCCCCCAAATCCCAGCCACCCTATGATCAAACTTCTGATCAAAGTTTACAAAGTTTGAAACTGCAGAGTAAAGAGAAATGCAAAGCAGCTTGTGAATGGAGAGGTGTGAAACCGAGGGTGTGAAATAGCAGATCTGATCTGCCAGGTTAGCTTTCTCTCTACTGAGATGTAACCCACAAAAGATCAGGCAACTCTGCTGTACAGGATTTGAACTTGAGAAGATTTTAAAAAGGCCTATATGAGATGGATACCCAAAGAAAGAGAGATTTGTGTGCATGTGAAACCCTGCTAGCAGAGATAACTAGTTCTGGGAGGCTGAATACAGCCTGAGAAGCTCAAGTTCTGTCCTTACTCATGAATACAGCTTTTGTTGACAACTGTAGATGTTTGAAGGATGAAGCGCACGGATGGTCTCACCCCCTCTCCACCTCCTGCTGTCTGCACGACTGACAGAGCGGATCTGGTGTTAAAGTTTTTTAAGCAAACATGAAGCTCCTCCATGCCTCTTACCCAGGTTGCCTTACTGAGGAGCAGAAGATGATTGAGACTGACAGTAAACACTGCAGGAGAAAAAGTGGGTGGTGGTTCTAATTTAGGGATGTTCTCTAATTTTACCCTTGCTCTCTAATTCTACCTCTTTTCTCTCTAATTTAGGGATTCAATGCACATTGTTTGGCTAAAGCTCAGTAAAGATTATGCAGAAAGTTGCTGTATTCATCCACTACCTTGCCGAAGCCTGGATTTTCACAGCAGCCTGCTACCAGCACTGCTGAGGAGCAGGATACTTACTCAGAATATTACTTCTGTGCTTGTCAAACATTTCCAGAAAATTTTTTTTTCTTGTAGTTTATTATTAAAAAATATTTTCAGTTCAAAGCTTAGCCCTCTGATGGTTTTTCATCATGGCATTAGTCTAGCCAAGCACTTACATCCATGCTTAAGTGTAAATGCATGCCTAATAGAGTTAAAAGGAGCTTCAAGTGTGTCCCTTGCTGCCCTGCTGAACAGACATAGGCAATGTGTAAATGTAGGTGTCTTGCTGAATCAGAGCTAAGTGATAATACGCTCTCACTAGCTGAGACAAAGCAGTGAACTGCATGTGTTAACAAGGTGAGACTTCAGGGTGGAAGTGACATTAGAGGACAGGGAAACCAGTTTTTAATAGCATCCGCTGCACCTTGACATTGCTGCAAGACAAGAGTCTGAACTGAAACAGTAGGACTTTGAGACATAACTTGGAAACGGTCTGGATGTTTTGCATCTCTGTTGGCTTTCTGTGTGGGCATACAGAGGGGAGGATTTCTTCTGTTCTCATGTGTGGAGTCACGCACCTTACTTTCTCATGGTAGGACAAATAGGCCACCAAGAAAGTAGGACACTTGGCCTCTCTCCTCTATGGGAGGTGCAGTGCAGATTGGCTTCTGAGAACTAGGACAGTGCCTCCAAAAGTAGAACAGCTGGTCACCCTGTTCATGTGGTTGTTGACTTACAAATGTATCCTTTAAAGCTCAAGACCTAAGAGACATTTTTGGCCTACTTAGGGACATGTTTTCTGAAAATAGGGACAGATACACTGGAACAGACCCAAACTTATGCTTTTCTTCTGGAGCACTGAGCACAGCTAGCAACTGGAGGATCCACATGCTGGGCAAATAAAACCAAGAGGTGGGTGTGTCCCTTCTTGCATATCAAGCGATACCACAGTGACAAATCTGCTCTCCTTGCCCAGGAGGTGTTCACTTATCAGTAGCAGAACATGGGCAGAAAACTTGCACTGCAGTGTGCGATGATGCTTCGCTGCAAGAAAACTGTTACCAAATCAAACTTGCGTACATGTGTATGCTATATATATATATATAATATATGTATATATATATGTATAACAACATCTATTCAATCAGAAACAAAAATCTGACTTCCATTCAAGAACATAGAAAGCATCCACAGAGGGTTTAATTGTCCTGCATTAAGGTCTTTCTCTAAGCGTAATTAGGTCCATAATGTCTACAATCCCATTCGAGTTCTAACAGTGCCAGTGGGATGGTAGCATGTTGTCCTGGTCAGTAGAACGTGCCTGGGGACCGTGCAGCAGCCTGTGTGGGTAAACAGGAGCAAAGAGTACAAAGCAGGTCAGCTGACATGGTTCTTGGAAAGAAGCTGTGCTCACTGGTTGAGAAAAACTCCTCCATGGCTCCTGTAATGATGGCCATTAATATTTCCACCTGGTTGTGACTTGGACTAATCCCATGTGAGTTCTCACCTTGAGCCAGAGGTTACTCAAAGTCATTGTGCTGCTCTGAAGTCTGGGTTCACTCTCTTGGGACTCATCATTAGTCAAGTCAGGGATGAGGCTGAATCTTAATAGTTAGAGAGGGAAGCTAATAGAAAGGGAAGCCTTCCAATTTTTTTATCCAGTAAGTGTGCTATGGTAATGAATTTGGAGCCTAGTGGCTCCAGTTGGAGTGGGAAGCTCACTGCCTTGAGAACAGGTCTTTAATCCACATAAAGAGGTGTTTCATAAGCCATATGTGATGCTCTGCTTTGAATATTAATACCCAGAGTACTTATTCAGCTCACAGCCATTTCATGGAAATGCCATGCCTCTATGAGGCCAGACAGAGCCCTTGGGTGCTCCAGTTCTGGCTCTTTTTGCAAAGGCAGTTTCAGGTTGTTCTGTACTCTTAATTCAAAATTCTCATTCAGCTTAGAGTCTCTGAAACCACTGCATTTATATTACATAATATTAACTGATTTTAGATTTAATGAAAATGTGAAGGAGACTATAGGACAGCAGGTTTGGTCTACTTAGCCAAGTGACCTGTTAGTTATATACTTCATGAAGTTACTTAATCTTCTACAGGGCAGGCTCTTCTAAAGTGAAATAATGCAGGAGGCGGGGACCGTTCTGGCAAGCACTCGTGTTTTTACAGGCCTTCTGCAAAAGCTGGGTAATGAATATTCAGTGTGAACTGAGATGCATTCTAGCTGTGTCAGCCACGCAGCTTTTGTTTTTTGCATTTATACCTGTGGGCAGAGCTGGGGAAATTACAGGTACAGAGCCCCTGGTGTAGCACTTGCTGCCACCAAGTGCCACTCATCCAGAGCTGGGGGCACTGCACCTATGGCAGTGGCAGGCTCAAAGTGAAGTGGAGCTCTTAGAAGTGGACATGGACAACCCTGATTGTTTTTAATATTAGCATATGCCTGTGATCATGCCTGGGGAAGATGGTTCGGGCTGCTATGCTGGGCCATACTCCAGCTCAAGCAATCAAGAGTTCAGCCCAGCCAGCTGCCTTGTGGGGGATCCTTCCCACAAATCCAGACTCAGTGAGCAGTGAGTGGGTTGTCACTTCTCTGCATCGATTGTTACAACTGTTTTTCTCTCCCAGTGCTGGAAAGGGAGGATGTAGCACGTATTGCTTTTCTCTGCGGGTGGTTACTGCATTTAAATGTGCTCCCTATTAAAGAGGATCATTGTTATTTGCCAGTTACGGTTGCAAAGCACTCTTGTTCTCTGGTGACCAGCAGGACACAGCACATGCAGTGCAAGAATCCTGCTCTGAGGCAGGGCATAAAGTAATCCTAGTCTTGACATTGATTAAGAAAATAAGTAAGAAATAGTTATGGAAGGAAACATTTGTGTGCAAAGCTCAAGGACGTGGACCTTGCAAACTGTGCTCATCAGCAAACCATCTCATCCTCTTTACTGTATTTTTTCATGGATGAGGCAAGAGGCTCACTTACTGCTTTGGACCAAATCCTTCTGGATTTCAGTTGTGTAGCCTATGATAGAAGTGGTGTACGTAGGATCACGCAGATCAGGTACCATCCAGTGACTCTTCCAGATGACTGGGGAGGGCATAGCCACACCACTGGCCTGAAAGACTTCAGCCTGGGTGGATAAGTGCTTGCAGAGACGGGGGCCTGGAGCTTCTGTGTGAGCAACCACAGCATTACTCTGCTAAGCTTGATAAGAAGTCCTACCTGGGCCATGGACAGCAACATAATATGATAAGGAGAGACATGAGTAGCCTCCAGGCATTTCTAGGCACACAGCATGGTGTGGAGTTGTCCTGGGCATCTTCATTTCCTAATCAAGATGAAGGTGTAATTTGCAAAGTAGTCTGTGGGGTAAGAAAGCAGAAAATAAAGAATGAAAATGTCTACCCAAACCATAACTGTCTGCTGATGAATTCAAGGAGCATCAAATACCATCCTGAATTTTTAAAGCATGTCAGATAACCCAACATGAATTTCAACAGGAGAGTAAGTCACTCACAGCAGAGAGGGATGAAAACCTCAGGTGTGCTGCAGGCAGAGGGAGTTTCAATGCCGCTACACCCCAGGGAAGCAGGTGGGAAGGTGAAGTGGGTGCTGGGTGTCATAACCTTTGGAATATCCCTCTCCCCTACCTGCCACTGTCTTGGATATGATCCTCTGCCCCAGCAAGTCCCTTCTCCTCACCTGGTGGGTATATTTCAATTCTTTGCACCTTGAGCTTGTCTGGGAGATAGACCAGCAGTGCTCTCAGGAGGCAAGGAGGCTGTGCAGAGACAAAAATAGGCAACAGGAGTTTGAGGGAGGGGGAACAGTGGTCAGAGACAGCTGAAAGGCTGCTGACCCCCTGAGAGGGAGGGTCTGACCTCCTGGAGCTGAGAAGTGCTGGAAGCTGAACAGCTGTGCTCTTTCTCCCTGCTCGTGTGCTATCGGCTTGAGAAAATAGCCAGGGTTGTTTGTCTTATGACTGTCCCTCATCTGGACATGCAGGGGAAGCTGTATCATGTGGAACAGAGACGCTGCCCTCAGATAACTCCCCCTACCTGCAGCGGGGCCAGTGCCCTTGTGGCTTTGCAGCACCACATGGCATCCAGAAGCTGAGCCTGCCGTGGCTGCAGCATGAGCAGAGTGGCCGCTCTTCTCTGTTACACCCAACTGCACAATCTGTTCTCCCTTCCCTGTCTGGGGTTATCCGTCTCTGTGAGCTTTTTCTGGGTTTCAGGGGGTTTGCTCAGCTTTGACCACAAAAGTACTAAAAAGAGATGGCTGAAAAGGCTGTTCCTGGTGAGGGAGAGAGTAAGGTGCTGGAGGAACTGATGAGCAAGGAGATTGAACTGGGTGCAACAAACAGGTCTAGGATGGTGAAAGGATCACCTCTTCAGTTAAAGAGAATTTGAGGTCTGGGAGCTCATGTAGAGGGTGTGGGACTGGGACAGGTCGGCAGTCAGCCCAGCCTTTAGGCTGGAAAGGATTTAGGTCTTTCTCCCTTTACTGCTCCAGGGAGTTTGTATGGTTCCAGGGAGCCATGCATAGGGTGGGACCGGCAGTGGGAGCACTGGACAGGGAGGAGAGAGCGTGGCTTTCTAGCAACTTGCCTATGCCCCTGTGAAGGCAGTGATGGAGCTTCCAGGAAAGCAGAGGCTGTGCTCGCGGTGGCTGGGTGGCGAACCAGAAGTGTCAGGAGCTCATGAGAAACAACAAATCTAGGGAGAAGAATTTGTTTTTCAAGACTGAAGGAGGCACAGAAAGTGGCACGAGGGTGAATTATGTACTTAAGCAGGGTTTTGGCATTTGTGCCCAGCTTTGTGGTTCATTTCCTCATTCACTCAAATGCATAAAGACTGAATAAATGTTTGGTAAATAGGAACCCAAGGTTTCAGTGATGAAAAGCTTTAACTCTTGCCCGCAGAGCTGCTTGCAGCATTGGCTTGGAGATGTTTTTGAGAAGATGATGATGATTTCCTCCTCCCCACTCTCATGACCGGGGTAGTTGCAGCCGTGACCGCCCCCCACTGCCTCACGGCTGCACCCCCACCAAGCTGCCAAGGGCTGGAACGAGCAATAAAAGTGTGTGGTGAGGCAGGGCCCTTGGGGTCAGCTGCCATTGGCGCTGCCAGCTCGGAAACTTGCACAGCTGCTGCCCGGGCTCGATTTGGGCTATGAATAACTGGAGAGCTTTCCATCACCAGGGCTGTCGGTTCAGGTATTTGCAAGCACTTTCTTTGGTGGTTTCTTTTTAGTGTGGTTGCTGGACAGGGAGGACAGGATAGAGAGAGGAACCTTTCATGCTTCAGCTTCTGCAGCATCCGGCGTTTTCATGAAACCACAAAGGACGTTAAAGAAAAAAGAACAAGCACTCTGTTTATAGGGATTTAGACCGTCAAAACAAAGAGGGGGCTGTGTTGTTCAGTGATCACTCAGAGTCAAGGAGCCAGAAGACATAGGTTCACAGGAGATGGGCTTCCAGGCTGAAGCACACCCTCCTCGAGCTACAGTTTGCTGCCCCTCGCCTGTGCCGCTACAAAGGCTGGCAGAGCTGGCTGGCACTTCGTATCCACTGTGCTGCCCAGCATTGCCGTGCATATTAAAAAGTCTCTCAGGATGATGACTCTAGGTTTCTGCAGCTGTCTGGGAATTTGTCGTGTGCAGGGCTTTTCCACTCAGAGCCCCTTGCAGGACATGCTGGATGCAAAGGAGAAGCGTGCAGCACCCAAATGAGGAATGAATGGGGAAGGGAGTTGGGCAATATGTAGTCCACACACTGACATTTGCTGCTGCACTGATTGAGAACCAATGTTTCTTTCTACCACCTGTGTTCAGTGCAGATTTTTGTGCAATCAGAATAGTAGGAGGTAGCACAGAAACAGGTCTGATGGCAGTAGCAGAGAGACTTCTGCTCCCAAAGGTAGTCTGGATGCTTTTTTAGGAGCATTGCACCAGGACAGTGGCAGTGGGAGGAGAAGGGTGATGACAGCCTGTGATTCTTAATCTCTTGTTCATCCCTCCTCAGTGTCCAAGCTGACTGAAATGCAAAATGAAAGCAATTGTGCAGCATAAATCAGATGCTGGAAGTCCTTTTCATGATCTACACCCAGTGTCACCTCCACCGCTCCTGGGCTCTGTGCTGAGGTGGCCAACAGGGTGTGACGCTGTCCCAGCCCACCACTCACCCACCACTTCAAGCCCTTGGAGGAACAAATTGCAAACCAAGAAATGGCCTGTAAACATCCCAAGCCACCCAGTGCTCTTTGGTAGGTATTTGTGGAGAAATGCATTTTGGAGGGATGCAGTATGAATGGCTGCAGTGCCACTGCAGACTGAAGCTCTGACCAGTCAGTCCTGGTGGTGGCTACAGGAGCCTGCCTGCTCCCACACCCCAGTGGCTGGCATGATCCCCAGAAAAGCAGTGGCAACACAAGGGTGGAGCATGAGAGAGGCACAACTCTGCCCAGAAGTGGGTGCCCTGCACCAAGGAGCATCCACACTCTGCCTCCAGCTTGGTGCGTCAAAACTTTTCCATCTGATTAAAAGTTGCTCTGTGGTCCTAGATAAAGAGACCCCTGCACACTGCCAAAATTCCTGGTTTCTCCTTGCTGCTGGAGTGCTGGTATCTCTTAGGAGAAAGAGCTGCAGGAGGCAGAAAAAATAAATAAATAAATAAGTTCTCACTAATATTTTTAGTCACCCAGCGGCCATTGGACACCGCATTTAAGTATATTATTAGCAACCCGGGCACTTCAAACACAAGCAGCAAGCAGGATGGTGTGTGTGTGCTGACTCCAGACGCTGCTGGCACGTGTCTGATGCGTGGGTTTTGCACATCCCAAAAGTGCCTCCCAAGCCAGCGGGCAGGGACAGCCAGGAGGGTGCCAGGCAAGAGCCCTCCTCTGCTTTGCAGGGAGGGTGTGCACCCACTTCTGGACCTCCCCAGTGCTCAGCCCCCTTCCAGGGTTCAGACTGCCCCGAGTCAAAGGGGCAGTGGCCATATGTGGTGCTCTGTTTCAAATGAACTATGTCCAAATCATCTCCTATTAACCTGTGAGGAAAATATTCGGCTACGAATATTTTAGAAGCCTTTGGAAGGGTGAGGGCTGAATCAAATGCTACTGGTTTATTATCCAATTTTCTTTTAACAAGCTATCCATTCATGGAGTGCCAGTGAAATCTGGAAGTCCTATTTTGGGTGTGGAAGAGACTTCATAATTTCTAGTACGTATGGAACCTGTGAAAGTTATTTTCTGTTTGGGTTTACGTAAAAACATTCCCAAAGTCAAGCATGTGGGGTTTTTCTGAGGAAAAGGTGTGGAGATACAGTCTAAGTAGTCTCCATGGTTTTCATCAGCTTGGTAGAGAAAAAAAAGCACATGTTTTACAAGGGTATTTTTTCCAAAAAAGGCTTGATTAGGAGTCTCCACATTACATAAGTGACTTAAAGCTGAAGATTCAAGCTATTTAAACACATTTTTGGTGTACCATGCTGTCTGTACAGATACTAATTAATCTAGTC
Source organism: Dryoscopus gambensis (assembly GCA_013389985.1). Lineage (NCBI taxonomy): Eukaryota > Metazoa > Chordata > Aves > Passeriformes > Malaconotidae > Dryoscopus > Dryoscopus gambensis. Next base: position 29,531 of record WEIT01007256.1, on the reverse strand, counting down.
TAAGACTTTTTGGCCTCTTTGTAGTCAGGTATTCTTGCCAGGTGATTTTAGCCAATCAGATTTCAGCACTGATTTTGTGAAAAGTTTGAATTTTCTCCTAGAGCTTTCTGTTGACTCTTATGGACAGTCATGCTGGTCCAAAGTACTTCCGCAGAGCTACCAGAGTAAATGTGCAAGTGAGTTTTGGATGTGCATCCCACACAATTGTGTCACCCAAGTGCATGACTTGGAAAACACACATAAAGGCAGAATCTTTACTTGAGGTTCCCTTACAATTAAATTACTTCATTAAATGGCAGATATTCCTGTCCACCAATAGCACATACCAAATCATCAGCCAAAGGAGTTCCTAAAAGGCTGTGGGACTGACCACGAGGTAGCCAGAAGGTCAGTGAGGTCTCAGATTAACAGCAGCACGGGAGGGGTAACTCCAAATTCAGCAGCATCATCCCAGACTTACAAGCTAGTGAATCCCATCAAGCTAGACAATACTGCCAACAGATTCATTTTCCAGACCTTCCCATTGACATTTTTCAGAGCTACATTTCTGTAGATCACATCTTTAGTGTTATCTTGAAATATATTTTGGTGTCAGGTAAATGTGTTAACACTCAGAGACAACACAAAGTGCCTTCAGACACTAGGCAGAGAGCCAAAACCTGTCCTTGGATGAATATTTGCAATTCCTCTTGACTCCATGTTATCTGAAGGTCAAGTTGGACCCAGACTGAAATGTTAAGTCAAAGCCAAAGAAGTCTTAGGAGGACAAAAGTAGTTATCAGTAGTTTCCACTTGCTTTTTTTTCTGGTGATAGGGAGGTAAAATGTGAGTAAGACGAGGCAAAAGGAACATCCCAAATGCATCTTGTAGGATTCTATGATCCCTTGGTTTCTAGCTGTTAAAGTGCGAGATACTTTGCTCTTACCTTATAATTTGTGCTGAGCTTTTCCATAGCCTTTTTTGCCAACACTGACCCCAACTGTGTCTTTAACTGGGTGCATATTTTTTGCTTCTTCTACTGAGTTTTTCTGTTGGGTCCATCTTGCTGGGTGACACTCCTGTGCAAGGATAGGGGTGCTTGCAAGAGGCCATGTTGATGTTGTATGTGCCAACATCAGTGAGTCTATGGCACTAAATGCTGTCTGCTAAACACTGACGCTGTGCTTGGCCAACATCTTACGGGACTCAATCCTGTGCATGGAGGTTACAAACTGGAGAGGTGGGGCTGCCCATGGTTCCCCTTGGTGCAAGCCCTGGCAATGTGCCTCTGCCTGGGGCTGTCACAGGGAGAACCCCACTGCTTCTGTCCCCATTTGTGGCTGGGCTTGCTCCCACACCCCATGGCATGCCAGCTGGGCACGGCTTCTCTCACCAGGAAAACACTTCCCTACCAGTTGCTGGCCAGGGACCACCAGCATGTTCCTTACTGGTCTTGAAGTCATCTCCAAATTGCAATGACTCCTCTGGAGTCCACTAAATGAATTTGCTCTTTACAGATAACTGGTTAGCATTGGGACCTGGAATATTGCCTTGTGGTTGCTAATAACCTGGGTCAGAACTGAGCTGGTGATTTATTCAGGAAAGGCTTTATATCTGCCTCCTTAAGTGCCTGCCTTGCTGCTTTGCCTCTCTCCCTGATCTCTCTTCCGATCCCCTTACTCTCACATTCTGGGTATTTCCAGCTACCTCTGAATGAGGCATTAATGCAGATAAATATTACTGCAAGGAAGTAATGGCCAAATACTCCCTGCATCATCTATATGCATTGGTTGGGGAGTGATTTTTCATTTCATACATCATTTGCTATTTCAGCATGTGGCAATTCTGCAAAATAAGGAAGGAGAATTAGAGAGCTGAAGAGCCCACACTTTGTTCTTGCTGTTCCCAGCACTTGCAAGCACAGGCACAGGGTGACTGCTGTGCGTTTACTGGCCTCAGATGCCTGGCCGAGCCTGAGATGCATTTGGATGAGCTCATGTGAAACTTGTCTGGACCCTGTATTAAGACACCCTGCACAACTTTATTCTTGTTTTCCTCCTGTCTTTCTGCCTCTCTCTCTTCTTTTCTGGGCTTTAACACAGCCATGTAATTTTAATCTTGTCTCACTCACCAAACCTCCCCTTTGCTGTATTCTGCATTTTTCAGTGTAATTGGTCCCAGCATATAACACAGAACTATCATCTCTTTCCCCTAACTCCAATAAGTGCTCGTACCCCAGTGAAGTAATCTTTCCCACCTGGGCTGCTCCAGTGGTTTCATATCACTTAGTTCTCCCTTATGAGCTGAGGACAAGTTCAAGGCAACATCTGCTCGGCTTTATGTTGGTTGTGTTTGTACTGGGGGTCCCTCGGTTCCCATTGTCAAGCAAGTGAAAGGAATGGCTTTGCCAGAGTCCCACATTTTCTGGGAGCATTTTTGGGAAGATAACCAACTCTGCTGGGCTCACCCTGCTATTAGAGCCTCCATTAAAATCAAGGATGTATGTTCAGTAAATTTATTCTTCTGGACCTCTGTGCTTGTTCCACCTTCCTATTTTTCCCTTGAGTTTCTTTGTGAATTTGTTTCCTGCCTGCTTTTGGTGGCACTGGGCTGTGAGACGGGAGCTGAGCCACCTTGCCCTTGGCAAGCTGCAGGCTTTGGTGGCCCTGCACCTTGCTGTAGTCCCACAGCTGGCAGCGCTGGCCTGTCAGCCACACTGCTAAGCCTTGTTTCAAGTCCTCTGCTGGAAAGAGCTGCCAGATTTGCTTTGTGGTGACTGCTCCTCAAAGGCAAAGTACACCCTCATACAACACTCCACCATCAATGCCCACACTCCCTGCAAAAGCTGTGGGCCACAGGGTTCTCCTGCAAAGCATTTCAGGTGTCTGTTGATCCTGGGGATGTACCTGAAAGTCATCTCCTCTGTCATATTGCAAGTATGGTGGGAACTAAGGAGTGTCTTTCTGAAGCTCTCTCCTCCTCATGGTCTCACACACCATGCAGAGCTCATTCATCTCTGCAGTGTGCTCCTGAACGCCTTGAAGTGAGCCATCATTTCATTTTCGGTGACTTCCTAATGTGTTTGTTCCTTTTTTCTCCAAGCAACAGCAGAGACATTGCTGTATTTGGCAAAAGAACAAAGCCTTATTGTTCAAAGCCTGTGCACTCCAGTATCAACTGGGACAAACACACCATTGCACTCTTAGACTGCCATCTCAAAAGCCAGCTGGACAAAGAGCGAAAAAGCTTAAAATCACAAGTTAGAAATGCCTTTACCTTCATCTTCTCTCTAAAGGACTCTGACAAGTACAGTTTTATACCTGCTCTTTCTTTTTGTTAGTAATATCTCTCTAGAAACCTGAAAATAGCATCTCTTTCTCTATTGATCTGTCCCCCTGAGCAGCACAGATTTTTCCTCCTCCGTTCGACATGGCTCATCGTGTTGATTTGCTTATGCACCTCTGTTATCAATGAATGTCAGTGTGGCTCTGGTCACACAAAGTGGACATGTTATCCTTTTCTTTGCAATTGCCTGGCAGGAACAGCCCTTCCCAGGAGTCTCCTCTGCAGGTCCTGCCTCCCGAGGCAGGTGCTGGGGTGATGCCTCAGCTCTCGCACAGCTCAGTGCTAGCCAGGACCCTGGCAGCCAGCAGTAACCCAGGGGGCTATTGTATCACTCTGTAAGTGCTTTGTGGCCAACCAAAACGTGCAATGCTAGTGTAACATACCTCATATCGATACAATGCCCAATTTTCCTGTCATAATTATGCCTGGTAAAAAGGGCACCTTCCCCAACATATTTTTCTACACCCTAGAAGCGTGAACCTGGTGTTGTTTGCCACAGAGTACCTACATAATTCTCTCTCCATAAGCCAATCTTCTCAGCTTTCAATTATTTTGGCTTGTTTTCCCAGCTCCTCCTCCAGGCTGGCAGCCACACTGGTCAGGAGGCACCCAGAAAGAAAGCTTGCACAACAGTGATCAGACAGTTGCTTATCTCTCTGCCCTGGGGTATGTCATGCAGCCCAAAGCCACACTGAGACTTTTTCTGTTGACATGACAAATTGTAAACTCCTGTTCAATTTCCTGTATGCTAACCCTGCAAAGTGTTTCATTGCATTTGGGTCTCCTTCTCCCACAGAGTGTCTTAGTTTTGGACTACTTCTTTCCTAGACATATTATTCGGTGTGTCCTTTGAGCTAGGTCATTTTCTCCCCATGTCACACATCTTTTTTTGTCCTTTGGTGTTATTTTCCACTCCTGGCTGGTGATTGCATCTCCTCCCCACTGTAGTATCAGCTGCAGTTTTAATAAACACACTGTCTAATGCTTTTTCTAGATCATTAATGAAGATGGTAAATAAAACTGGAGTTAACACCAGTTTCTAGTAATAACCCTACTGGATGCCTCCCCACAAGCTGACAGTTTTGTCGCTGATCACTATTCATCACCAAGCCTGAACGTCAGTATCCCCGTGTGAGGTAATTTATATTCATTTAACACCATTCATCACAAAATTGGAGAAAAACATGGCTAGAAAGGACCTCAAGAGGCTGATTACAGAAATAATCCAGAAGTTTCCAGCCTGCTTTTAAATACTGGCAAGGATAGAGGGTTTATATCCTTGCCAGGTAGGTGGGTTTAGTGTTAGTTAGCCTTCCCCTTTGCCAAGCATCCAACGTTAACCTCTCTCGCTGCAATTCAGGCATGTTGTTTCTTACCACACTCACAATGGATATAGAGAACTGTCTGGAGGATGTTTATTCCCTCCTCCTCTGGAGATAGTATTGTGTCTCCCCTGGTCTTCTTCTTTCTGGAGTAAACAATGCTTATGAGTAAGTGTTTCTTCCTAATTCCTCTTCTCTAGACCTCTCATCCCACTTCCTTCCAGAATTCCCTGAACTGAACAAGGATTGTAGCAGCACTGAGTAAAACAGAGGGCACAGCCGTGTATTTTCAGGCAGAGCTTTTCTCTGAGTGCACTGATATGGTGACTGCCTTGTGAATGACAAATGGCACTTTTTATTCATTTCAGGTTCCTGCATTGCTGCACTGCTCCACACCTGCCTAATCATGTCTCTCATTTTGTCCCTGTGCAGCTGACTACGCCTACCTCTGTGCACAACTTTGCTTCTCTCCTTATTGAATTACATCATTTTTTTCAGACCTCTTCTCTAACATGCCAGAATGATTTTTGATTCTAATCCTCCTTCAGGTCTTTGCAGATCCTCTCAGTTTGGTGTCATCTGCATAAGGATGCCCACTATCTCATAATCCAGTGGCTGGACTTCTGTTGGACCCTACTTAACCCTTCCTTGTATTTTTACAAAGACTTTTTCTGAGCATGTTTTTCCAACTTGTTTTGCACTCCTTACTTAAGGTAATTTGTCTAGAGCATGTTTCCTTAAATTTACCTCTTGTAACATGAAGGGACATGGTACCAGAGATGTACCAAAATCAAGATACAAGAAGTATCCTGTTTTGTCTCTATCCACATGGACCTGTTGCAGGATTAAATTAGGCTGATTTGACATGATTTGCTCCTGGCAAATCAGCACTGGCTGTTCCTTTTCTCCTGGTTGTTTCCTAGGTGCTGATGATTAATTTGTTTAATTATTTGTTCCAGTGCATTTCCAGGAACCGAAATAGAGCTGACTGGCCGTAGCTGCCTCACTCCTCTTGTTTCCCCTTTCTGCAGCCAGGCAGGGTGCTGCTCTGCGAGGAGCCCCGCTCCCACACGCTGCTCCTGAGGGTTCAGGGAGGGTCCCAGCCTGGGCTGACCCTTGTGTGGGGTACTGCTGCAAAGCCACCAGACTGATGCTTTCCTCAGCCTTCCTCTGACCACCAATCTACAGCCAGAATGCTTCCCTGCTCGCCTTCCTGTCCTGTGCTAGTTACGTTTCCTTTATGTCTTTCTCAGTTTTATCCACCATAGTACGTGCTGACCTTTGATGTCAGCCCTGAGCCATTTGCATGTATCTCAGCTCTTCTGTTTGCTTCCTCCTTCCCTGTGAGACCCATGAAGACTGACTGACACAGCCAGTTGATCTTTCTCTATGTTTCTTAATTTTCAATTTTGCATCGGCATGACTTAGGTTTGTGCCATAGCGATTTCCTCCTGCAGACAATTCCGACATTCCTGAAAGTCTTTGTCCTTACTTCCCTGAGTGGTTGCTTATCAGTGCTCTGTGTTGCTGAATATCGGTGGTGCTCAGCACAGCCTCTCAGTAAGGAAATGCAGAAACTCAGACTTTCAATGAAATTATGAACTTCACCCAGTTCCAACTGGACTTTCCCAATCTGCACAAGACTTCTTGTTTTCGGTAAACTCCTTATCTCTTAGCAAAAGTAAGCACAGTGAGCCAAATTCTGACCTCATTTACACCAGTAAAATCTGGATCTGTGCCAGCAAACTGCTGAAGTTGTTTTGGGCTTACAGTGATGAGAATGAAAGCAGCATCTGCCTCATTAATTCCCCCAATCCACAGAAAGTAAATGATTCCAAGACGAAATAGCTCCACAGAAGGGAGCCCTGGAAAGAATTAGAGACTGACTTAATGGGATTAAGGGGGAAAATGCTTAAGCAAATTCAAATTGATCCTCTCTTCAAAACATTCAAGGTGCCAAAATAAATAGAAACACTGTTTTGGGAAGGAAAAGGTTAAAAAGCTATGAAAACAAAATATCTCAGCTTCTTCTGATGATGTCCTGTAGCAGAATGAGCACAACCCAGAAAGGGTTGCTGAATCAGCAATAGCCACCTGCCACTTGGCGTTTATCCATGGAACTCTAAGGATGGAGGCTCATTTCCCACTATATCCATAGGGCTCATTCTGTATTTTCAGATTTGATAAAATACCCCTGGAAGCCAGATGGCATTCCAAGTAGGGTTGGGTGAACAGGCCTGGCAAATGGAAACCCCTCTCAGATGCCTCACCAACCTGACATCCAGCCCCTAGAGCCATCCTCCAGTTGTTGCTTTGGCTTTTTGTTCTGCAGTTAATTACCATCTTTGCACATTTCTTCACCCATTCCACACTGTGCATTGCACTAGATCAGATGGGCCAAAAATAAGTAAATGTGTGGAAAGAGCCTGCTCCTGATGTGTTGCCAGATATACCAGAAGCTGCATGCATTCAGCCTGCTTTTGCACAGTGATGTGGAAGGGGAAATATCTTGAGCAACTGGCAAAAGCCAGCATGATTCAGGCAGGCAGGTGGCCCTGCATGCTGGCAGGGAGAAGGGCAGGAAGGAGTGTGAGGCTCATGCTCCCTATTAGCAACAGCTGGAGGCAAGCAGGAGCTGTGACCCGCACATGCAAACTGCCTTCTGGCGTCTCCTGCCAGCAAGGTGCTGTCCCCATTCACACAGCCACCCTGATCCACCCGCCAGAAGAGCTGGTGGAAAATGTTTAGAAAATGGTCAAGACCTCTGAGTGACATGGACATTTCTTCTCCTTTTAGAGATGAGAGCACACCATTGCCAAGGGCAGTCAAGTACCAAGGACACAGACTGTCTCCTCTGATGACTTTTGAGGAAGAGCAGGGCTTCATGCAAAGACCCTAACACTGCAAGGTGAGCTTGGCTAAATGAAAGAACATAGAGGGAATATGTGAAAATGTACAAGGGCCAGGAAGCACTCTCTGTGATGGGAGACTACAGAGTGATCTACTTCACATAATTCAGAAATTATAAGGCAACTTGATAACAGCGCTGCAGTAGGAAAGAGATTTATGAATGGGGACTTCCATTTAGGGGAAAATGTACAATCCAGTGGGTAGAAGCAGAGGCAAAACAGATGCAGAGGAGAAAAAGAGGGTCTAAATGTTATACTAGGGTAACCAAATTAAAAAAAAAAAAAATATTTTTTAACATCCTAGTTAACTCTCCAGACCTTTCAGTCTTTATGCCAAGACCAGGTGACATTCTAATAGATGCATCTGCGAATCTGAAAGAAGTTGCAGGCAAGCCTCAGAAATGACTGGATCTCTTATGCTATAGGTTACACTTGATGATCATAATGGTCTCTCCTGACCTTAAGCAATGAATCCCTGACAGTCAGCTATTGTACAGTACTTTTGGATCAAAAATAGCTGTTATCAGTGAAGTAAACAGAAAAATTAACAATGTAATTGCTCCAGCACCCATTGTGTTCCTTAATTTGTTGTTTCTTTATTTTACGTTGTCCTTAAATTTTTAGTGTGCTGCAGACCTATGTATTGGATATGCAGAAGCACATTACAGGGGTAATTACAAGGCAGCTGGAGGGTTTTGGCAGCTGGGAAGGGAATAACAAGCACTCTTGGCTCTTTGAGAGGCAGTGTGGGTTTGTGGGAGAGGGATTTTAGCTGAAGGATAAGGTTGTCAGCAGGGAGAGTCAAAGGGGTTGACAATAGTATTTGCATCATTTTGGAGTTAACCACTTCCAGAAAAGAACATCAGTTTGCAGCAAAATAGAAGCTATTGTTTGCCCTGCAGACTGGTAATCTCCTGAATCTTGCAGCAAAGGGCTTTTTTCAGTGCACATTTAAACCTGAAGTACAGGGCGTTTACAGAGGTTTAAAGCCAAACGCTTCAGAAAAGCCACTGTCACAACACACGGCTGGCTCTCGGTGCTCTGTGTGCTGTAGGAGTCCGCCCTGGTGCAGAACCAGGGCCCACATCCACAGTAGTGCACACCTAAGGGAGACCTTGCTTCACTTGCTTCACTTTGCCACAATGAATCCAGCTTGGGGTGTTTGTTCTTCCCTTCAAAGCGCAGGTACCACTACTCTGCTGCCTTGTTGCCTGTGAAGAGTTCAACCTTGCAGCTAGGGAAGGGTGGTCCACATACAAACCTAGCTTTAGGGAGGGTACAAGCAAAGCTGGGGCCAGGGAGGCAGGACCAGGACACATAAGGTGCCTCCCACTAGCATTTTAGTTTGGATGAAAGAAACACACCTCCTGGTCAGGCCACATAACTGTGGTTTGATGATTCATACTGTGAAAGAGGATTGCAGCAGGCAAGCTGGGCTCCTCTTGGGTGACACTGTGCTGGAGAGAAGATGCAGATGTTCACCTGAGGTGTTCCAACCTGTGGCTGTTCAGTCACAGGTAAAAGGGACCAACAGCACACCAGCACTGTTCTTGTGCTGCCCTACTTGCGAAGACTGATAGTCTCCTTACCTTCTGTGACTGTGTCAGTCAAAATACCCAGATGTCTCTTGTTTCCCAAGATCAGAAGTGATTAAGTTCATATATATTTCAGAAAGACCCATCAAAGGAACAGTCTTGGTCATTATGTGATCATCAGGAAGGCCAGAGTGTCTAGCCTCTCTTCTGTGACTGAGGATGTGAGGTTGGGTTTCTACTGAGAACCAACTCATGGCTATCTCTCAAGTTCTCCTGCTTCATATCCCTGCCCTGAACCAAGGCTGTGCTAATTTTTCACTAACATCTGAGTAATGGTGTAGGGGAAATATGAAGTGGTGAGGTTACAGAACAGTCCCCAGCGTGGTTGTCAGAAGCCAGCACAACCTTTCACTCTTCCTGGTCAACATTGCCACAGAGGTGATTTCCAAGATGTGCCTTAACTTCACATTCGTAGGACCATTAGCTCAATTTATTTTAGCAAAATCCTCTCTAAGATGATCATACTTCTACAAACTTAAAATTTCCCCTTGGTTTTATGAGTATGAACTGTTGTTCAAGTTGCTGAATGTTGTTGAAGACTGACCCTCCCAATCCACGCCAGTGATGGGCAAATTGGATCCTAACTTGTATGTCGTTTCTCCATCAGAGAACAAAGTGCTTTGGCAGTCTAGATCGAAGGCACTATGTAAATTCAGGATTACTGTTGTTATAGTGAAATGAGCTCCTGGAAAATCATGTTGACTTCTCTTTTGAGATTGCCTATAACGTGCAGCCTTTGATGTCTAATGGCCTAGCACTGTATCTCTTGTAGGTGTAGCCTAGAAACAGAAATTTATAATGAATAAGTAAATTATTATTATTTTTAGGACCTCAGAACACAAGCTTATACACATGACACAATGTATAGACAGGGCCCAAAGGTGTTAGAAAGAGACTAACAGGTGAGGTGCTCTGTTTAATCCAACATGGACATCTCTTATATACTCTCCATCCATTATAGATGGACATTCAGTCAGCAAGATGAGGTGTTAGTTTGGATGGTACATCTTCAAATTGTTTGTTGTTGGCAAACAAAAAGTGTGAACAAAAATGATGTTCTGTGTGAATTCCACAAAAGGGCTAGGGATTATGGTCAAGGAAGAGTCAGGATTCCATGAAGGTTCTGGGGGAAACTTCCAGACCTCCAGTATGTGAAGGGAGGCCACAAGAGAACTGGAGAGGGACTTTTTACAAGGGCATGTAGTGATACGACATGGGTAACCACTTAAAACTGAAAGAGGGCAGGGTTAGGTTGGAGGAAGGAATTCTTTACAGTGAGGGTGGTAAGGCACTGGAACAAGCTGCCCAGAGAAGCTGTGGATGCCCCATCCCTGGAAGTGTTCAAGACCAGGTTGGATGGGGCTTCGAGCAACATGGTCTAATTGAATGTGTCCCTGCCCATTGCAGGAGGCTTAGAACTAAATGATCTTTAAGTTCACTTCCAACCCAAACCATTCTACAGTTCTGTGAAATTCAGTTAGTGCTTTACATTATTCTTCCAGGCCAGAGGCAATCTCATGTGAGCTGTGAAATACCCTTACTTATATTCCTGATTCCTCCTACATCTGTAAAAGACTTGGGGAAAAAAACATTTTAAAATGGGTTGTTTTTTGTGGTCACTCTTCTGTACAAGGTCCCAGCAATGGTGCTTCTGCCCTGCAGCAGCGCCAGCTGTGGCTCCTACAGGGACAGAGCCAGAAGAAACCTACTTCACCTTCTTGCCTAGTCAGGCTCCTTGTGACTGTCACAGTTTGCCATGTCCTCATGTTTCTCCTTGTTTTCTGAACCTCTGTGCTCCCCAAACGACTCCAACAGGGATGAGCATATTGCCATGGCAACCAAAATACAGAGGCTGGGCAAGGTTTGTTCCCCTGACCGTCCCCGGTCTGTGTCTGTGGGAGCATCTCTGGCGCTGGTACAGGGAGTGGCTCTGGGAGGGAACCTGAATGGGGCTGAGTTTCCTAGCAGGAAGCAGAATGTGCAGTCCTCATGAGGCACCTCTTATTAACTCTCCAGGGTGTACAACAGATGAGAGGATGGACAGAAGGTTTCTTTCTCTTCCCCTGCACATGGGCCAGCATGGCACAGGTGCTGCACACAGGACACAAAGGCTGAGGCCAGCCTTGTTGCCATCAATACTGGGGCACTGGTGGAAAACACAGCTCAAAGGAGGAAGCCAGCACCAGCATGGGGTTCCAGGAAAGAAGCACATGCTCTTGCAGGGCAAGTTTCTTAGCCCAGGCTAATGGGGTAGGTTGGACCTCACATCTTGTTTGTTTATTCGCAACATCAGACAGTGGAAGAGGCACTGTCCAGCACCTCTGGAAGCCTCTGCAGACCCTTCATCACCAAGGCTTTTCTAGGAGGTTGATATGCCCCCAGAGGACTAAAATCCAGGCTTGGATAAAATCCAGGGGTATGGTTGGAGCAGCCCCGACCCTCCCTCTCCAGGATCAGCTGCCACAGCACATATGCACGTCAGGAGAGAGGAAGTTAGCGGGGAAACATCGTGAAACTTCTGAAGGTGCTAATTAAGCAACTTTACATTATAAACATTTTTAATTGGACTCATTTTTGGTGTCACATACTATCTCTTGATGAGACAAGTCCTAAAATTAAAGCTGTTTTAATCTCTCTTTCTCTGCTCCTCCTCTCTACCCTGGTTGTCTTTCTGGTTGCAAAGTAGAAAGAAATCACTGAGGCTTCTGGGCTTTGCTGAAGACTGCTATTTTTAAGGTGTTATATTTGATTTACTTTAAATCTGACCAAAAATTCCACCTTGGGACCAGACCTCCTTTATCACTGTTATAGCTAACTTTCTGCTTTTGCATGTAGATTTTTAAGGAGGAAAGACAAAAATTGGGCTTGTAAGAGATGCTAGCTCACCACCTTAATGATGACAGCATCATCCTTTAGTGTAACCTTTGCCCAGGGATATCGCAGCATACCACTGTCTCCTTGTGATAAATGATACGTCATCATCTCTTTTTCTTTCTTTCTTTCTTTTTTCTTTTTTTATTATTAAATGTTTCTTAAATTACAGAAATGGGTTTGTATTGAATTACAGGATCCAAACACCATCCGGTTTTCCTGCGTGCTCCTTTGTCACTGTCATGGGCCAACCAAAACTCTCTAGCCTTTAGGAGAGTGGGGACTGTGGTCCAGGCTGTGCAGGTTATACCCTGTTCTGCCTTGGGAATAGCTAAAGACATCAGATTTCAGCCTGTCTCTTAGGAGCCCATTGCTGCTTCACATGTGATCTCTATTGTGCAATACCGATTTTAAACCCAGGGTCTTGAAATTAATGACTGTCTATGAGAGCCTTTCTCCAGGGGCTGAGGAGGACAGAGATGGAACGGGCTGAAGATTTCACTGTCAGTCTCACCTTTTCTTTCCTTGTCCTGCAAGTGCTCCTTAACATGGAAGTCTGCTGACAGCAGCAATATTTTGGTCAATGTGCATGTACAGAGATGTCTGTGCATCTGCTGAGCAGCCACCAGCCAGGGATGTGCAGGTCAGAGGGGATTTACACTGGAAGGGTGCTTGAGCATCCCTGTTGGTAGCAGCTGGTGCAAGTCAAGGGCTGTGGTCTCCACTGGGCAGCTCCTGCTTTTTGGGAGAGGTGGGAGGAGCAGACAGAGCTGCCCTAGGACTGCCCTGGGCTCAAGGTTTCAGCCTTGCAGCTGAGGTTTGCTACTTTTACCTCCCCACTGATGGGGTCTGTACACTAAACTTCAGGGGATTTATAACTGCCCTGCCAAGAGGAGACAAATATTTCTGGAAGCAGCAAGATGAGGTCCGGGCAGCTTCCTCAGTTCATCACTGAGGTTGGGTATTTCACAGCTTGCATAACCCCAATTTGCTTTGGGATTTTTGCTGAGGGGATATGATGACAAGGGCTGCATTCTAGAGGTTTTATTTCACTTTCAGGAGGCTGCCTGCCATTTCTATATTATCTCACAGGGTCATGGAGCACTGCAGGTAATAGAAACCTTTAGTTTTCATTGATTATTCACGGCACAGTGTGCTTTGCTAGGCATCCTCATAGGCCGCAGAGCCTGCAGCCTCCCAGCATGCGTGAGGGGACACATTTCCTTGCCGCAGACAATTTGGCTTGAAAATTTCCTTGAAGTGTTCCAGTTCTGCAGATAGTGAACACTTGGGTGATTTTGACTTGGGTTCACTCCTCACCAACCGCTTATGCCAACTCTGGGCCTCCTGGATTCCCCTGGCCCTGCTGCTGACCCTGAGAGAGTCTGGTAGCCCCTTTATGCCAGGACCTTCCCTCCTTACATCCAGCCATGAACTCCATTTGCTAATCCTGATCTCTGCCCTGCAGGGAACTGACTTGGGTCCCTGCCAGTGTGAGCTAGGACCTAGCGAGGCCAGCAATGAAATGTTGAAACTCAGACATCTCCATTTCACTTTAAATTTTGGGGGGAAATCCCAAAAAGCTCTTTATGGAGATAAAATTTTTGCAACAGCCTGTTTCCTCTTTCCCTCTCCTTCTTTGCTTTTCCCACCTCTTTGTCTGCTAAATAAAACAACCTACATTTTTGACCTGAATTACTTTATGTGTCCCTGAAGGCATATGCAGCTCCTAGGACTGTAGGAGGGTTTTCTTCTATGGTGTGGTCAGATACCATCATTAGAGATGACAGTCAAGCTGGATCCCCCACCAGTCTGAACATTGTATTTTTATTTTGCAATACAAACAATAACCCCTCTGCATTTCTCTAGCACTGGCTGTCAGGAGAAGCTTGGGCTGCTTTACAAACAGGCAGGCATCAATCCTGTGGGCAAAATACCTCCCTGTTTCTGCAGGTGAGAACCAGAAAAGTCAAAAAACTGCCACCATTGCTCAGCAAGGACCTGAATCTGCCTGCACCTGGATTCAATTAAATCAGCAGTAACTCCAATGTTGTTAGCAGGGGAACCAGCAGCACACCAAACCCAGGACCCCAATGTGAAGATGGTTCCTCCAGCCCCTGCAGCAACTTCCCCTCTGCCCTGCTAGCGCCTCTCTCTGGCCACCAAACTTCCCCAGGCTCCCCAGAGGGTGTCCAAGCATGCTTGGAACAGCAGCAGGAGAATGGGATGAGGTGTTCTGTCCTTTGTCCTCACCTGTCTGCTGCTGGAGCTGAGGGAGCAGCTAAACTCCTGCAGAGAGCCTGTGGGTCAGGCCTTAGCAAAGCCCCACACAAAGCAGAGGTTCCGAGCATTTTTTTGAAAGGACAATGAAATTTCTCATTCTAGCTCGTTTTAACACTCTTCCTATAACATGCATGGCAGACTTGCTGAATTAAACCAGCCATGCTAATTTCTCTTGTTACAGCAGCCCTGCGTAACACACAAAACATTCAGCTTTGGAGGATGATATTATAAAGAAGGACACTGTAATTTAGTGGCTCATTTAATGTGAACCAGGAGAAATATGAGGCATGCCAATGCCGCACTGGGGCTCTATTTATATCCTTTTTGGTGTGCAGTATGATTTATAATAAAGGAGCATTTTTATATAGTATTAGCATGGTAATGGAACTTACTGGGTTACCATGTCTGAAGTTAGAAAATATTGTATTAGAAGAAGCTCTGCAAATGCCGTGTAAGAATAGCCCTTTCTACAATATTAAATCATGATTCCAAGCTTTTTAAAATAAATATTAATGTACTCTATTTACCTAGGAATCCAGGCTTTTATGAGTGCAGCAGGAAGATCTACATCTTTGAGCTCAAAAGATGTGTGCAGCTTCACAGAGTTCATTTTGTGTCTCCCAGACCTGCTGCTCAGCACCCTGTGGCACCCTCTGGCACTTGGGAGCATCCTCCTCTGCCAGGAGCCCTGGAGTGGGGCAAAAGGCAGAGAAAGCCAAAAAGTCATGTTTTTCTGGGGAGCATGGTATCACAGCTTATGAGAAGTAGGCCAATTGCACTCTGTTCCCCTGTGCATAAAGCCCTGTGTCCCCCCACAAGTGTCCCCTGCCTTGGGGATGTTGGTGGGGAGGAGGAAGGACCAGGATTCACCCCCTCAGACTTTTTTTGGAGGCCACACAGTAAGTAAGTGGTGGAGCCAGGATGAGAGCAGAGCCACTCCTGGCACCTCGCCCTCTGCATGATTCAGAGCTTGTTTCAGAAGCAAGAGGACTGCGTAAAATTTCATTTGTCCATCTAGAAAGCAACATGTTCTGCTTCCCATTTAAAGCTCTGTAACCTCATGATGATTCAGAGCACATGCAGGAATGTGCCTCTATGCTGATTTTTAGTGCCAGGTACTACAGTGTGTGCCAGTGATTAGTTCTGCCATGCAGGTGGGCAAAGGAACAAAATTTGGTTTAAAAACAAGGGGGAACTAATCAGCTGGAGTATGCCAGTGAGAAGGAGAGCTTGCACAGGCAGAGCACTGCCTTGGCAAACATCACTTCCACTGGAGCTGAAGTGCAAGGTGGGGAGATGTGGAGGGTTTTCTTTAAAGCATGCAGGTTGCTGGTGTTGCTCACCCCTTGAGGAAAGATGCTCAGGCCTTCCGCTCTTCCCTGCTGGGCATGGAGGAGCTGCAGGAGGCCGCAGTGCCCCTGCTGCCATGCCCCAGTGCCAGAGTGCCTCTGACCAGCTGCACAGCTGAGGCTTGGCTTTTGGGGCACAAGGTGACAGTTTGATTCTTTTCAATGCTGATGAGGCTGATGGCTACTCTGGCCATCCTGGAGCAACCTGCAGGAAGGGCAGCCGTGAGGAAACCACCTTTGGTGCCATTCATAACATTGCATGCAGCTGCCAGACTGTGCCAGCATGTGCTCCCAGTGCATGCTCCCTCCTGGGTCATGCCAAGATGGATGTCACCCCGCAGCTGCTGGCACACACTGTCTTGCTGGAGGGAAGTCCCCCTGCTCCCCGTTCTCCCAGCCCTGTGGGGATACAGCCACTGTTGCCAGCCAGGAAGGTGACATGCAGGAGCAGACAAAGCCAGAGCTGACTCTGCTTCCCACTGAGCCAACCTCAGGGAAATTACCCAGCCACTTTGAATAAAAGCAAATTAAGCAGCCTGGCAGTAACTCAGACCATATTTTATTAACTTGGCCAGAACCAAATAACATTAATCCACCACTCTGAAATTTCTTTTTTTACAGTCATGCTCTAATATATGAAAATGTGCTGGCAAAATTTTCTATAGGTTACAACCCTCCAGTTAGCAACAATCACACAGTGGGAGGGTTATCCCTTAGATAGGGGCTGAGATGCAGCGTGGAGCCCCACATAGCCCACCTGAGCACCAAAGAAGCAAGTGACGGCTTCCCCTGCTGCTTGCTCTGCCACCTTGGGGAAAGCCCGAGTGGCTCATCACTTTTTAGGTGAGGGATGCCAGGTGCCTCAGGGCCTTGGTGGTCACTGAGAAACAGCAGGCACTGGCTTCAGCCCACAGGAGTGAATTGCTTTGCAGAGGTGCCTCCCTCCCTTTCTCCCTTGCCTGTGTAGGAAAACAGTTTTTCTTGGCTCAGCAAATGCTATGTCTCAGTTCTGCAAAACTGGGGGAGCATCTGCTCAGACTGCTGCGTCTGATGCCTCAATGCCCACCCTTGCTTTAGACAAGGTGCATCCCAGAAAGAAGTCAGGCATCTAAGGAAAGGCAAAAATCACCTCCTGCACAGTTTTCCCCTGCTGGGCCACCCACAATACATGGTGGAGTTCTGGACGGTGCTGCAGAGCAGGCCTCCGCTCACTGGTGTCCAAGAGCTCCTGCCACTGGCCCCACAGGGGCTGCCAGCGGGTCAGCACTGCTGGGGAGGTCTCCAGTGGGCTAGCGACCCACCAGGATCCCAGGGGGTTTCTCTCTGTGTTTTACAGATGCTGCCTTTAGGCTCAGCACTGGTGAGGGGGTCACCTTTGGTACAAATTAACATCTTCCCCAGTCTCTGCATTCTTGTGCTCTGTGTAAGCCTACCAAGAAATAAAATTGCCCTGCCTTCCTTATTTATTAGCAATAATAATCCTAATAATACTTCACACATCAGTAGGAGCTTCCATCTGAGGAAATGAATGCACTTTACTGACATTAATGATTTAAGATGCTTACCCATCTCTGAGATACAGAGGAAAACCATTCTTTTTTTTTTTACAAATGGGAAGCTGAAGCAAACCGTAGCTAACTAACTTATTGCCATGCAGGAAGGCAGCAGTGAGGCAGGGTGGGAGTCCAGTCTCCTTCCTTACCGCCTGTGACTGTGGCTGCCTTTTTCTGCATTTCAGCCAACCTCTTCCCCATGCCCACAATGCTGCAGTGGTGCCATCAGAGGAACTGCTGCAGGCTCTTGAGGGCCAGACCCAACTTGCTCACGGTTCTGTTTGGGGGCTGTTTGCCTTCCCAATGCTTGCTTGCTGAAGGTGGGCTGGTCCTTGGGTGGCTGCAGCTGCTCGGTACTGTTTGGATTGCAGTTCCTACATTTTGGGGATGCCCTCTTAGTGCGGCGACGTCCTATGCTCTGTTAATGTCCTTAGGCCAGGTGGGTAGCCTGTCAGGGGGTTTGAAGAGGACGGCACACCAGGAATGGGCTGGGCTTTGCATCCCATCCTGGGCAGTGTTATCTGCCCTTTCACTGCAGCCTTGCCTGTGAACACACTGTGGCCATACCGGCTGCTGGGCTGGCTGCAAACACGGCCACTATTGCCCAGCGACTGTCCCCGTGCCTGTAGGGTGGGTGTGCAGAGAAGGGACACGATTATAAACAGTCAGATGAACTCCAGCTCACTGGGCAGTGAACTTTTTTGTGTATAGCCGCTTTGTAAAATGAAACTAACCCGTGCCTCTCAGGGTGAAAATAGAAAGCGAGCAGGGACCACACCTCTTCTATTATGTGCGTAGATCTGCCCATCAGGGTCTGGCAGCACTTGCATAGTTATATGAAATGCTTGCTATAAACATGGGACTACTGGGTGGCTGGTTGTTAACTGTTTAGAGCATAACTCGAAATAATACCACTTGGCCTGAACCAGAGGCCGAAATGGGATTTTCCGCCTTAAGACGCCACCAGATCTGGGTTGTCTGCTTCCCTCTGCTATGCAGAGCTTATAAATAACCCCCTTCTCATCCTCAGAACAGCTTCTTCTTTTTTTTTTTTTCCTTTTAACACATGAGGAGGAGGAAAAAAAAAAAGGCAAGCAGGCAAGCAATAGTGAAAGTGCCACCATGTTGTTCTATTTTAAACCCTGTTTGCCTGCAGTTTCGGATGCAGGCAGGGGAGGAGACCACTGGGTCAGCCCACCGCCGCCTGCCCAGCCGCTGTGGTGTGCATGTGCCTGTGTGAACTTATTGTTTTATCCTCACGTCACCTTTCAGCCTGTGCTGCCCGCCCTCCCTCTGTCCCCGAAATCTTTGATTAATAAGTTTGCTTGCTCTTTATACCCACACATGTGGTGCATCTGGAGCAAGGCGTGCCTCTGCTTTCTTGTCGGTTTTTTATCTCCCTCTCTATCTATATGTGCGCATTATTTTTATTTTTTTTCCTGCTTTACTTGCGACTGCCATGGCAACTGTTACATGTTTGGCAAAAAGCTTACGGAGAAGAAAAGGGGCTCAGCGCTCAGCTGGCAGATGTCCAGTGTAATCATGCTGCAGCGCCGAAATGAGGCCTTTGGCCGGCTGCCGAGCTGGGGAGAACAAAGATGTCAGTTCCCCGTGTTGGCGGCGGCGCTTGTTTGGCACCCTTATATGGTTTCCCAGAACTCCTCGCCTTGGCGGCTTTCCATTCCCTTTAGGGCAGCAAACAGGATTAGCACACACAGACTTGTTTTTCTCTTTTCTCCTCCAACTGTTCCAATGACATCATCCCTGCTGCATTCAGCTGCCAGCAGGGTGACTTTGGGGGTGGATTTTTTTTTCCCTCTTAAAAAAAACCACCACCGCGCACACACCAGCAAGCACGATGATTTAGGTAATGCTTGCACACCTCTCTTGTTAAATTAAAGCCCCCAAAGTGCAGAAATCTCAGGCTAACCAAGCCAGATGTACTGCATTTTTTTCTCTTTTATTTTTTTTTCTGGTCTCATAATTGAATTCCTGCAAGATAAAAATCTCCTTTTCCTCAGTAGGCTGTAATCAGTGCTCGAAGAGCTGTGGTTTCCAACTGCCCTCGTCATGTGCTTCCTTATGAAATTCCACAGAGAAATCTTCTTGGCTTGGGCACCGATTTAAAGGGCCCTGGAGTGGGATGCAGCCCCTGTTGGTCGCCCAAAATTGCAGGGCTGGGACCACCCAGCCAGGCATGCAGGGGTACATGGGGGCCCACAGAGCTGCTGTGGGGTACTGCAGGAGGAAATCCTGTCTGTAAAGGAAGGACTTTGCTTAGGAGAGTTTTTTGTTGCTGCTAGCCATGGGGAGTGGGGACAAAGACGTACAGGAGAAAATGTTGAAATGTCTGCCTTTTCCCTCAAAGTCCAGGCCCATTTTCATCTTCTGGACATTTTCTATCCTGGGCATTTTCCTCTTTCCACCTGGTGTCTTTGCCAACCAAACAACAGAGTCATGTCCTGTTCCCAAGGGAGCCCCAAGGGGTGCCAGCATCTCCCCCCAGCAGGAGGTGGGCAGCCCTTGGTGGGGAGGCCGAGGCCAGCTGGGGCATCAGGGCTGCCTCCCCACTCCCACACCTCCTTCCCTCCCGGCAGTGCTCCTGTTTTCCTTGGCGCAGGCCACAGGATGTGATGCTTGCTTCCTCCTGTCGATGCAGACGCAGGGAAGGGGCCCAAAGGGGATGGTGGGCTTTGCATGAAGTGTTGCTCAGTGATGGAAAAGCTCCCCAGCTCAAGGCTTGCCGCAGACCACTGGATGTTAGTCAGCATAGGAAGAGCTGGCCAGTCCAGTTCCTCATTGGGTCGTTCAGTTTTTCCACTGCAGATCTGGACAGAGAGACAGATGGACAGACAAATGTAGATGGCAAAGCAGGGTTGCTAGGAAAGCTTTATGTAAGCGGCTCTCGGCCGGCAGCTGACAGTGCAGCAAGTGTTCAGCTCCCAGAGCTCCACATCAAACCTGGCAGCACATCAAAACCTCTGTTTCATAACCCACTAGAAATAGGATTTTCTAACAGCGCCAAGAGGACTCGCCTTGTTGTGCAGGGACCTGGGATTTTACCAGTTGTTAATGGTTAACTAGTCAATGGCCTAAAAAATTCTGTAGTGCCCTTCCCCACGATGAAGTACATGATTTCACCAGGCGCTGCTGTGCCTGGCATCAGCCATGCCACCCTGGTCCACCTGTTAATAACATAACTCTGGAATTAA
Organism: Dryoscopus gambensis; assembly: GCA_013389985.1. Classification (NCBI taxonomy): domain Eukaryota; kingdom Metazoa; phylum Chordata; class Aves; order Passeriformes; family Malaconotidae; genus Dryoscopus; species Dryoscopus gambensis. The sequence goes on along the minus strand of WEIT01007256.1, from coordinate 9,113 downwards.
TTAGCAATTAACAGCAACCAAATAATTACAGAATCAGCTGTCAGGAGAGAGGCCATGATGCCATGAGTGGCTTTCCCAGAATAGGAACTGCCCTCTGCTGGGTGCATAAGCCTGGCTGTGGAGGGACCAAGCCTGGAGGGGGCGCTTCCCCAGGGAAGCACAGATTTCCAGACACAGATATTTCATGGGAAACAGAAGGCACCAAGAAACAAAACTGATGTACCTCAATCCTGACAGCTTAACCCCCGTGCAGTGGCAACCCTCACCTGCCCACTCCAGCTGAGGAGGCTGGGCTGATATCTGGGCTCCTCTGGCTCCCTCCTCTGAGGGAGTAAGGCAAGACTCAGCCATGCTTTACAGTGCAAGACAAAGCTCCTTGAGTGCTTTGCAGAGCAGGGTTGGGGCTTTGGCTGTGGGCAAGGGGCTTGCTGCAATGCTGAAGGGCAGAGAAACCAGAGCACTGCTCGCATTCCCTGCCTGCTTGCAAAAAACCCCAAGTTCCCCTTGCCTCCTCTGCTCCCAGGCACCAAAAGAGATGGTTGTGTGCTCCCGCCTAGGTCTCTACCCATCCTGGTTCCATGCTGAGATGTGCTGATGGCACAGGAAAGGCACTTACATTTTTTTCAGACGTTGAAAAAGCAGTGAGTGCATTAGATACATAGATTCATGGAGATGGAAAACACTCATGTATTCATCTTATTCACTACTCTCTTCTTGCTGATGAAGAGTTATCCCCTCTTGGACATGATCCAGTACTTTGTCCAGCCTTGTTTCCAGTGATTCAAGTGATGGGGCTTCCTTTGGGAAACTTCGTCACTGCCTAATGCACTTTGCAGTTAGGAAGTGCATCTTGCCCTGCATTTGGCTTCAGCAGTTTGTCTCTAGGCTCTAGGCTTGCTTCCCAATGTGCCAGCTGCTTGTGGGCTCCTGATTCCTCTAGGCAAACTAGATGTCTTGGGCTCACTTCACTATCTCCATAGGTCAGTCTTAATCCTTTAATAATTTACTGCTTTCCTCTTCTTGCTGCCATCTGCCCCACATTGGCCTGGTTCTGCCATACATGGGCGAAGTATCTCTAGGTGGAGAAAGCCTCCCTGGTGCTGGACTGAGGCTCTGTGGGCTGTGATGGTGGTGGCTCCCTGACAGCTCTGTGCTTCTCCAGCTCTGGGCCAGGGAGCGTGAGCTCAGTGGCTGGCACAGGAGAACACAACTGGAGGGATGCTCTATTTAACACCACTACTAATGGCCCGAAGGGGTTGTTCTGGCCAAGTAGGACTGCTGAGGCATAGAAACACCCTGGCTACACAGAGCCTTTCCCCTGGCCATGCTCCCTGCATAGGAGCAGGCAAGAGGTTTGGGTGAAGGAACTTCTCAGTGCAACTCCAAAAGGGCAAACAGCCAGTTCAGTTTGAGAAGGGCGTTCTCGATCCTGTCCCTCTAAGGAGCATCACCAGTGCAGTCAGGATGCTTTATACCCAGCCGGGGGCCTGAGCTGGATGGAGCAAAAACTTCCTGTGTAGTCAAAATAGCTGGACTGGCCCAAGTTGTATATCCCTGAGGGTACCTCACATAAAGCAGTCTCTTCCTCCATCACATTCACAAAACTGGTGTGAGCACCCCCTGTCTTTCATGGAAGTTACGATCTGCAGCTGATTCTCATGTGAGTGTCCTCTCCTGTTTGGAGGTGCAGGGGTGTCCCTGCTCCGCACCCATCACCTTGCAATGACCCCAGAGGAATACATTTTTGTGGTCATATTCCAAGTCTCTTTTTGTCCTCTCACCCCATTTCCCTTCTTTTGTGTCCCTGTACTTGCAGCTCTTGATACAGAGCCAAAGAGGCCATGAGTGCCTCCGCCCTGTGCTCCCAACCGCAGCAGGGGCGAGTCCCAGTCCCTGGCTCCCCACTGGCTTCTTGAGTCCCCTTGCACCCTGCACCCCTCTGCCTCAGGCATTCGTCACAGTGCTCAGCACAGCTTGGCCTGGGTCAGATGCCTGCATTCCTCCTCGCCCTGGGACCCAGCGCTCTTCCTCTCTTTTTGTTTCCTTTTGTTTATGGTACTCAATTCAGCTCTCAGGCCATGCGCAAATGCTCTGCTCTTGGCCAAGTTGAATTTGTTTCAAGGAAGATTGCACAAGAGTTCAGGGCTGGTGCTCGGAGCCAGGCCTGCTGGGCTGGATGTTTTGTTCTCTCGGCCCCAGTCCTGCTGGAGGACCTGCTGGCATGAACTCCCGCCAAAGCGGAGTCAGCAGGATGCCTCACAGGCTGCCTGGCTGGTAGGAGCCAGAGCAGCAGTCCTGTGAGGTCAGGGACAAGCTTTTCAAATTCAGTTTAAAAAAAATAAAAATAAAAGAAAGCAAGTTTGTTTGGGATGTTTTGCTCTTTGTTAAAACCATGTGGACTGATGGTAAACCCAGCTTCCTCCAGGTATAAATATTCTTGTTCCGGTGTCACACTGGGGCTGGGCAGTAAAAGCTGTACTGGGTGTGGTAGAGAAGCCAGGCTCTGAGTGGTGAGGAAGGGTCTGACAAACTGAAATAGCTCCCTCGAAGTCAAAGGGGGTGAGGTGGGCTGGGCCCAATGGTGCACAGCTGTGGTTGTGTCCGGGAGCCTGAACCTCCTTCCCACAGCTCAGGGCTGGGGTACCATGCAGAAGCAGCTTGCTGGGCTGCCGCCCGCAGTCTGGCTGGCCTTTGGTGAGGGAAAGCACTTACTACCCCTCGTCTCTCAAGCACAGCTTGTATTTCAAGTGATGTGAAAACCTTGCTCCATGGGTTTAAAAAAGCTGCGGCGAGTACTAAAAAAATCCTTTTTTTTTTTTTTAATGGTTCCTAACTTTTTTTGAAGGCGGGTTTGTTATGTGTGGTTGTTTGGTCTGTCTTTGTTGACCTTGTCAACAAAGATATCAGCAAAGAGATGATATGGGAATACTTGGAAAAATCAAACCTATCTGCAAGAGCAGGCTGCAGTAGGGTGGACCCTGTGAGAGTTAGCTGACCTGCTGAGCCTCTGTCAATTATTTTTGAAAAATCATGGGGAACGTGAAGCTTGAGGGCACAGGAGGTTCCTCAGCAGCTTGTGCTGAGATGTTGAAGTGCCTTGGGACACCCATTGCCATCACAACTAAGAAATTTTGTTTACTTTCCTGACACAGGACCTCCCCGCTTTGAAGGAATTTGGAGTGACTTAAAATCCCTTGGCAAATCTCTGTCTTTCTCAGAGGTGGTATTCATCTCAGCTGACTGTAGAAGTGTGAAAGTCACACAGTGATCCAAGCTAATCATCCTTTCTCTTCTCTCACAGCATAAGGAGCAACAGGCCTCTCACACACACATATATACATATATATATGTGTTCAGTGGGGCAAATCTCTTGCTGAAAGTGCCCACCTCCTCTATGGACCATAATGGGAGCCTGGGAGTTTTGGTTAGCCATAGCTGTCCACTGTAGAGAAGATGAGCACTAAATGGTGTGCCCTGCCCTGGAGAACAGGCTTATTTTTGGTCCTTTGGAGCTGCAGAGGAGGTGCTTGGTGACTTACGGTGGCTATGCAATGACACGCAATTCTTTCTCTGGCTCCTAGGTTCTAGCGCAGCTTCTGGGCTGTTGGCAATCTCATCAAAAACCCTGATGAATGCAAAGATGCAGCTCCTGAATTATTCTCACTTCCACCAGTTTCATTTGAGAACATGGCAATATTCTTCCCATACTTTACAGTTTAACATAATGCTGATAGATGATATGACAACGATAAATTTTCATTTTATTTAAAGCTGGTTATCATCCATATCTGTTATGGAAAGTCATCAATTATGCAAAAAGCATGAATGTTTTAAAAGCCACTAAAGTGTCTCTATTTATGGATTGTATGTTGTGTATTCTTTACTCCTTGCTTGTGCACACACTGGAGAGGCTCCTCCATTAAGTATCATTTTTGCACAAAGAGCCTGAAAAATGGAACTTGACAGGGCAATCTTAGACAAGCTGGAGGCTTGTCACAAAATGTGACGGAGCCATAAAAATTCCACATTCTTGGGAAAATCCCTCAACGCTTGAAGCTGGGTCTAAATCAGAGGAGCAGTGAACTAGATGGATGCAGTGTATCCGGGGTCAAAAAGCCATGCTCTGTGACTTGCCTGAAGTCACCTTCCATAGCTTAGCCTGGGCCTTTCAGCGAAGGGGAAATAAACGGGTCCTTCAAAAGCTCTCATTAGCAGAGGGGTCCACACTGTTCACAGCCCAGTGATTTTTCCAGTCTGTGGCCCTTCATAAAAGCCACAGGAACTGAATCCCAACAACTGGCACGTGTGTGGACCTTGCTGCAGAGACTTGTGCATTGCAAAGGTGTGCTGCTGCTCTGGAGTGAGGGAGGAAGATGGATGAAATGGCTGAGGTGTCATAGGTCAGGCAGATACTGCTCATCTCTGAGTTTGCACAGCAACCTTTTTGCTATGGAGGGCCAGATTCTGCTCGTGGGCAGTGTCTTTGGAGCCACCTTGCATTAAGACCAGTGTAATGGGCAGCTTGTTTTGGCATGTGCATTAAATCACATGAACGGGGAGCTTTTAAAGCAAGGAACGCAGGTCAGGGAGCGAATACCAGAGACCCTTTAAAGGAGTTGAAGATGTTGGCATCTTGAATCTCTTCTTTCTTTCCTTTCAAGATGCTGGAGGGACAAAAGAGTTAAAGTAAGGAAATTAGATCACAAAAACCAAATTAACTAAACAGCACCATCCTGGCCTGATGCTGATCTCGCACATGGTGTGCCAGTAAATCCCAAGTAACCCAGCACACATCTGGGTGTTTCTGGGGCGGCTCTGTCTATTCAGGCCTGCCAGGGTGTTGGAGGGGGCCCGCAGCTGCCAGAGCACTCAGCAGCGTGCGACAGGAAAGGGAGAGCTTTCTCACACGTCTGACACAAGAGGTTGATTGTGGGGATAGCTGACGGGTGACCTCCCTGTGCCACCGGTGCTAGGGCTGCTGGCTCCTCTGGCACAGGCACCCACCAGGAGACCTTCTGCTCTTGCATTACAATGCCTGCAGCGTTGTAAGTGTCCTGTATCTGCTGAAGACTCAGGTACTTAAACATCTCCCTGAAGTAATCAGTTGTGTTTTTAAATTACTTACAACCTATGTAGTGCTGTAGGGGATGTGACAAAGGAGGCAGCATGAAGCCTGCGGAGTGGGAAGTACAGTGGCATCTGCTATTTTTAAACATGCCATGCAAGGTCACCTCCACAGTATCCCTGCACCCAGCGCCCGTGCCTGCCACCCGTCTGCCCTTCAAGGCGCTTGGTGGTCTTTGCCATGAAATCTTTAATTTTCTTTCATTCTTCCTTCCCCCTTGTTGCCCTCAAGAGATACCTGTTACAGTGCCATGCACCTTTCAGCCAAGTAAGCAGTAACACAAGAGAGGACTTGCAGCCATGGTGCCTTTTAGCAAGTGCATGAAAGGCCTGGAATCAAAGGCTGGCTACATCCAGCACTAGAAGGGTTGCAGTGACACATTAGTATGACTTTTTTATTCCCCCTTCCAGTTCAAACAGCCACACAAATTTTCCATTTTCAGCTTCTATTTTTTCTCTAGATTCATGGGATGAGGATGAATGCCCTCTGAATCCTAGCTTCTCCCGTGGCAGACACTGCCTCTCACTGCTTTTGTCCTGATCCAACCTGGCTGTCACAAGGCTCACTGTGGCTCTTGTACCCAGTGCTCTGACTATTGGGCTGGTCCAGAACATCACTGCCCTGCCAGAGAGGGATCTTTTGCTTTACAGTCATGAGCAAATCAGTTTCTCTTGTGCCATACAGAGAAATGTTACTGTTCCCGTACATGGTGATGAAGGGAGAGGGGTTCCCTTGGGCAACTCCCCATGGCACTCAGCATCTCAGTACCTATCTGTGCATGTCAGCATCTCTGGTTTTCACCTCCTCTGCTGAACACACTCTCCAGCGCATCCTGGGATCATGCTTGTCTTTCCATAACTGCATCCTATTGGTGCCCAAAATAATTAACTACCAGCATGTCCTTTTCCCCTTCAGCCAGTTCCAGATGAGTTCCCAGTTCACAGCATCAGTTCTCACTCTTAATCCATAAACTATAACCTTTACATTGGGTACTGTTCAACATAATTAGATTTCTATTACAAGATGTTTTTTCCTGCAGTTAAACAAGACTTACCTTACTTAAACAGCCAGCCCCAGGTGACATTTAACTGTAACCTTAGTGTTAAAGCTCTGTGCTTGCACGCCATTCTCTCAAAGCCTCCAGTCCACCTCACCATAGCCTGTACTTTTCTTGACATGACATGTTAGCAATCATCTGTAGCTCCTCCGCAGTGAGACCCGGACTCGTCCTGCAGGATGTCAGCCCTCTTCCAAGAATCCACTCTTTACATGAAGAGAAGAATAAAACCAGGATGGCTCTAAGTCAGGTGACCCCAAGTGCGGTGTTAAACACACTACCTGCTCGGGTGCGAGCAGGGGTGGAAAACAAAGGCACAATAGACCAAACAAGGTCATTAACAACAATTTGATCCAATTACACATCTGAACCCAGGACTCTTTGTTTGATCATTTTTATTTTGTGCTGAGAGGGAGGGAAAAAGAACCTTACACATAATGGAGTGGCGCTGGGTACTGAAAGGCGTCTCCTCTCACAGAAAGTCGCAGTAATGCTTCCTAAATCCACCTGTATCTTGGCCGAGTGCTCATTTACCCGTGCTCTCACCACTGCCATTCCCTGTGGTTAAAAAATGTTGGTATGCAGGAAAAGTTTCCTCCGACAGTGAGAAGTCTGCGGCCACCCCCCTGCCTGAGCCCAGTGGCTGCTTTGATGCCACAAGAGCATGACAGTAAGAGAAATGCCTGGGGAAGTGAATCAATAGCAGCAGGCTGGCCAGCTGCAGGGTGAGGATGGGGTAAATTGCTGGAAGAAACTTTCCCAGCCACTGGAGGAGTTGGGAGAACAATGCAGAGAAGAGGATGTGAGGCACTTCCCGCCGCTGGCCAGCCCTGCGCCAAGGAGTGCCGCAGCCTCCCGTGCTATCTTTGTCCCCCTGTCATCCTCTGGAGGCGGCTGTTGCTGTTGGCTGTGGGTGTCTACATTCGTTGTTTCTTTCAGCTCTCTCTTAGAGATCTAACTGTCACTGCAAAACAAGGGGACTGTTTTCCCCAACCTTTCTGGCTGACATCCACTCAGCCTGTCTGAGGCAGGTCTCTGGGCCAGACTGGGAGTGTGCTGGTTCCTCTCTAAGACCTGGCTGGTAGAGCAGTACTGATGCTTTTTTTCTTTTCCCATCTCTCTTTTCCTCCTCCTACTCCTGAGAGATGGAGATAGTGGGTTTCTTGTTTGTTCTGCTTTCCCATCACATTTGTCTATTACCAACCACTTGAATCTCCCTGTCTATTTCCTGCAGAGCTGCTTCTCTCCACAATGTTCAAGTGCCTTTTGCAAGTGAAAAAAAAACCCAACCAAATAACCCAACCCTGTGATTTTCCTCCCTGCTATCAGGAAACAGGTTTGTTTGTTTTTTAATGAATGCAAAAGAATGCAGATAGCGGTGAGGAAAAGCTTGGGCATGGAGTTCAGCACTTCTTTATTTAGGCTCCTCCATGTATATCATCTGAGTTCAGCAGGAGACAAACCAAGAACTGGATGTTATTTCAGGAAAAGCCTGGTCTTTCATGCTTGAGACAGAGTAGTGTCCCTGGAGGGAAACTCTGGGCTCCTGTTGTGCCTGGGTGATTTGGGCAGAAAAGGGTCAAGGAATTTCAGCAATGCTGCTTTTCTGCTCTGTCTTCCAGGCTCTTTGTAGCAGGTATCCCTAGGGCTGCCCACTGCCACTGTGACAAGTTGGAGGGGCTTCACATCTACAGCTCTGCCTGGCCTCATATTTCTCAGTACTGTGGTGCCAGACATTGGTGGCTGCACAGGACTGGAGACAGAACAGGCAGATCCATGGCACGATGTGAGAGATGGACGGTGCACGGAGGTGCTGGGGATTCTGCCACTTATGCCACACGGGCAACACAGCCAGTCTAGGTGGACTGAACACTAATAATAGGTTCATTCCAGCTGTGTGCTTGCTGGAAACAATGGACTGAAATCACGGTCACACTGATGTCCACAGCAAGAAGAAAAAAAATCCAAAAGTGATGTGGCAGATAAAGCATATTTCTCTTGACTTACTGCTTGGCAGTTCATGGTGGTTAGTTTAGGTGTTTCTACCTTACTCAGAGTCACATTTCAGTCTTGAAGCACCACTTTAGCACGAAAAGTAGAAATCATTACAGAGAGCAAGATGCTTAGACTTATAATTTAATTCAAACAGCATATATATTTTGGCCATGGCTCTTTGCTAAATTCAGCAGAGATTCAGGCTTGGTCAGACTGAAACTGCATTTTTCAGTGCATAAAATATTAATTGCACTTTCTTTACCTGGCTCTAGCCATGATATGGTGCGAATCACATCTTTGGGATACCTCAGTATTTAAAGGCACATTTGTTCTTTGGTATCAAGCAGCTCTAGGACAGGTCATGTCTATTTCCAATCCTGATATTCATTTTCCTGTGGTGTGCATATTTCTTCCTTAGTCATGCAGGAGTTTTGCTTCCTTCAAAGTATGTCTTTTGTAGCAGATTTTTATGCAGATTTTTATGCAAGAGCGTATTACTAGGTTGTTTGCTATTGATGCAGAGAAATCTTTCATGCAATTTGCATCCCATTAACAGCTTCATAAGAGACGATCCTGATTCTAATGGCTCTGCACAATAAGCCAATAAAGCCAAATATGGAAGGGATTATGGAGTACATTGCTGTTATACCCACAAAATGGTTCATATGTTCCAAAGAGAGGCATCGACTCATCTGACACCTAAGGTTAGTCCTAAGAGTTACTACAACTGATATTTTTCAGCAGTCTTTTGTCTGTGTTTTATCTCCTGTTGGTTTCCATCTCAATTTTCTTGCACTGGTAGCAGAAAACAGAAAAGGAGCCTCAGCCTGCAGCCTTGCATGTGGACATCCCATGCAGCCTGATGGGTGGATGCTTCTGGATTCCAAAAAAGCATTGCTGTTACATCATTTCTCTAGTGTTGCGGTGCGATATCTG
>WEIT01007255.1:0-16513 GCA_013389985.1 Dryoscopus gambensis | reverse complement strand
CAGTCAACACATTTTTCATGTAAATAAATTGAGGTGGAAAAGAAGATACTCAGACAGGTTATTTAATTAGCCAGTTACAAACTGTAGGAATAGAATTAATATCTCTACACTGGAGAAGAAGGAGAAGGACCGGGACATTAGAAAGTGTTCTCAACTTTATTTAAATCTTCCTCTGTCTGTTTGAGTAATATCTATTTTAAATATTTTTATTATTATTAGGTACAATCCTAAAAAATGGCAAGTGAAAATACACAGAAAGTGAAGCAAAACCATTTCTTCAAGTGAAGAATGGTGATCTAAACAGTCTTGGACAAATGTAAAGAGAGAAGATGAGTAGATGACTGAGATTAATATAAAGACTCAGAGGCTTAAAATCAGTGAATACCAATGAGTACAAATATATTCACACGTCTCATCACTGAAGACCATCATACACGTAACTTTCCAAACTGACAGAGGCCAAGATACTTGATAATTCAGCCACCTAATCAGCCAGTATCATTTAGTTTTTTGAGCTGCAATGAGACAAAATGCGTTATTTTTACTAGATTAGGTCCACTGATCTTTAACCCAGTGAGATTAGTTTTCAAGCAAGTTTTAAAAGAGGAAACTAAATAAAGATTTTAAAATATTGCAAAAGGAGAATGAAATAAACCTTCTCCCAAGCAAATAAAACTTCTCTAAAACATATGACCTCATAAATACTTTGTCCAAAAATATGAATGCACAAAGAGATTTGAGGGAAATGGAATCGCAGAATCCTACAAATAGTGAAGATGAAGGAGAAACTTAATTCCACAGGGATAAACTGAAGGTAGCTTGGAAATGAAAATAACTACGTGCAACTATTGAGTTGAAACAGGTCTGGGCGAAATATTGTAGTAAAACAGGGCAGTTCAATCACTGTAGAATTAGCCACTATAACACTCATTTTGATTTCAAGACACAGCATGACTTGAAAAACGTGTTTCCAAAGCACGCTACTTTGTACACGTTACATTTTGGTGCATTTCATGTCTGATGGCTTTACACAATAATTATATCTGTACACAGAGGTAACACAGAGCTGATTTTTACTTCTCCAATGGTGTTGTACAAGAAGATTGCATTGTTTTAAGGGGTTTAAGATACCATTTAGTTCTCAGTATGATGCAGAAGATTTGTCCAAAGGCATGCAGTTACTGGCAAACCATCCTATGCAAATTTTCCCTGGAAGGAAACTTGACCTTTGAAGGACTCTTCCCAAATTTTCTGTCAATACGACAAATTAATAATATGGGTCAACTGTTTTCAAGAGAAGTATTTTCTCAGTTGAAATAAAGATAAAATCCTGGCTATCTGTCAGTGATGATTGCTAAATTAGGTCAAGGCTATTATTAAAGCCACTGCAGTAGTACAAGGACTCATCTTCCTAGCACTTATGGAATATTGGTATGCATCAGCTTAGAAAATGAGAAAATTACATTTAGAACAAGCACTTATTTGACATCTACATTAGTACAACAATGCTGTGTGCTGGCAGAAGTAAACTAGACTGATTAAAAATGCCTTCTTTTAGTTTTCTAAATGTGTTCAAGATAAGCAGGAGTTCTCATGGAGATCCTAATGGGCCTATTGTCCACACAAAGTCTACAAGCACAGCCTGAAGGATGAACCCATTTAAACTTTTCTGAGTGTACAAAACCCAGCAAGCACAGAGATTTTCAGCCAGGTAGCATGCTGACAGTCAAGGGCAGACTGGCCACAGCTGTTTGATTGGAACAAAAGCGGTGGAGCATTTTGTGCTAAAGCTTCCTTTGGAAAATTGCACCTTCACAGCAGGACAGACATAAAATATGGGTCAGGTCTTTAATTCATACAAGTCAGTGTTCTATAATGGAATTAGCCTTTAAATGGAGATGTCAGCTGTAGGGATCACAAGGTCCTCTATTATGCATGTATATATATGTATCTATATATGTATATATACACATCTATGTATGTATATATTTATATGTAAAGTTGGTAATATGCAATTTAGATTGAAGGTTAAGTTTGTTCCAAATGAAAAGCCATAAAAATCCTGTTGCTGGCACAGATGAGTATGTGGCCAGCAGTGTTTAGCTTTAAACAGGTAAATCTCTGTTTTGATTTACACTTGCAGCACTCAAAATGGCAGAATCAATTTGCTTGAAAATTGGTAAAACAAATTTGTTGTGGGCTATGACCTTGTATGCTGAACATCATCCCAGAAGGATTTTTTCTTTATGTTTGAATTATAAATCTTGGAAATGCAGTTTTTTATTGTGGAAATATTGACAGAGCTTTAACTATAATGGTGTGACTAAATTTCTTAAACTGTAGGTATGTGTTTTGCCAGTAGTTAACTAATATTTTTCAAATAGTCTTGGATGTTGAACAGAGAAGCCAAATTAAAAATGCAGTACAGGCAAAAACCAGTAAGTCATTGATGTGAACAATTAATAAAAGGGAAAAAAAAAACTACTATAGAAATGACCAAGGATGAAAATTGACAGTTGAAATTGCTAAGAGTATATGTGGAGATAATCAGACATGGATCTTTATGGGATTGTATTTACTGTGTATTTCAAGACTCAGTGTTGTTAAGAGAATACAAGAGCAAGATATATAAAATTATCAAAGGCAATAAAAGCAATTATTGTGGCTAACTGCCACGCCTTAACATCTGAGTGTAATTTTATTACATACTGCATTATATTTGTGCTTGAAAAAAGCCTATTGAGCTTTTTCGATATGAAACAAGCATTGCTCGTTATCTCATGTAGAATACAGATACAAGGATGTCTGATCCTGAATTATTTGCTTATGGCAAATACTTGGTTTCACCTGTGGTGCATTCTTTTTAAGATTCACAGATTTTATTGGATGTCATTTAGTTCAGATTTAAACACACTGGAACTAGTTGAGATTTGTGTTTCATTTATATCTTCGTCCAATAACTCTTGTTCATTTTAAACTTAGGCAAAATTTACTAGCAAGGGCACATTATTACTTAATGAAGTACCTTTGTAATGATCAGATGAATTCTCCACAAAGTTTTGTATGCGCTGATGTCATTAAGATCTTGTGTTGACATAAAACAAACACAGTTAAATTATATCTTTATTCAATAGCCCTACAGTTTAAATGAAATATGAAAGGGTGAGATTCTTTAAAAACCTAGGGAAGAAACAAGCATCTACATTGAGGTTGTTCCCTTTGGTAATGTCAAATCTGTAGGCTGGTAAGCATTCCAAGGTCATGATTTTATTGAGTGACATTTGCTACCTAAAAGGGAAAGATGACATGTTAGAGATAAATTTTCTTTCACAGGAAATCTAAGACTAAATAAATTAAAAGACTTTATCATTTTTCATCTCTTCAAAAATACTAGAAGATTATGAAGGATGAGGAACGAGCCACAGATGTGAGTGTGATGACAGGTCTCTGTGTTAGCCACATCCCTAGTTAGTGTGTAATCACAGGGCTGTCCTGACTATAGGCTCCACATATTTTCAAGAAATAGAGTAGTTAAGATGAAAATGTGATTAAACTGGTTTGTGTTTCAAGCTGGGTCAACTTTTGTTTTGTTTTGTTTTGTTTTTTCTAAACCATCTTAATCCAAAGTGCGTTAATTTCAAAATCTAAATCCAAAAGTCTGACATCTCTGTTTATTTGAAGTATATGGACTTCTGAGGGAGTATGTAGTCAGGAAGCGTACTGCATGAACTGTTCTGTGAATAGCCACAACTAGCTAACATTTACAAGACACCCCCTCAATTGCTGGCTTTCTGCTCTTTCCCTGGATCTGCACTTTCTTAATTCTAGGCAGGAGTGAAATTGGAGGGTCTGTCATGGTAGGAATCTCTCTGTATTTATATTTCTGTATATGTTTCAGCAAATTCTGACCTGTTTAACCTTTAGACCATATCAAATTCTACTCTAACATCTTACCCTTCTTTTTGTGGTGTCTCATAGCAACTCAGCAAAACCCTTTTTTTAGCCTTCCTGACACCTTCTCATCCGCATGACTTTTTTCTCTTGAATAATTTCCTTTACTTTTTGTTTCCATGGTCTTCTGGCCTTGCTATTGACCTTGTACAGCAGAACACAAAGAGAATTCTTGAGCTTTTCCTGCCCTTAGTGACCATTAAATGTTGAAAAGAGAACTCTTATGTCCTGTGTTGATAACAGAGCAAGCTAACAAATCTCTTAAATCACAGCTCTAAGGTTCCGTTGGTCTGAGAAGTGAGCATCCTACAACATTTAAGTACAATTTTACAGCATCATCAGCTCCACTGAATTCCCTGCTTGAGGCCGTTTGTTATGTTCTGTCAGCTCAGCAGCATATTGTTTGACTTGCTCTTCAGTGCAAATCTAATGGGGATTAATGGCAGCAAACTTGAGAGCACTCAGGGCCTTGTTCACCCTACTTTGACACCAAGCAGCTCCCTGGAATGCTGAGGAAAGTGCTCCAGTTTGTTGTAATGTCTCAGTTGATTCAATAAGAAGTGCTTGTTTTAGGGAAGCAATATTACGTGACAAAAAAAGCGCTTGCTAAGCATGAAGACACATTGTATGTCTTTCTAGTGCCTAGTGAAATTCTGTCAAAATTTTGACCCTGTGATCCAAAAGTGGAATAATTTACTCTATTTAGGAGACTGTCCCTTTTCTCCGCAGGTCCCTAAGTTCCATGTGGAGTATCAGTTAGAAATCTTGTGCATTTTATTTCTTATCATTTTCACAGAAGTATAACGTCAAGAAACAGATATTAATGACAATTGGTTTGAGGGAATGTTTCACTGGGAAAAACTAGTTAAATTCTTTTTTTTTTTTTCCATTTTAGTAAAATGAGACACTTATTCTTCCATTCCAGAATGCATCAAGATGCTTTTTTTAACTTCAATAGGAACTCTTACTAGGAATGTAATTCCAGAGTCTTCATTTTTAGGTCAAGGTCCAAAGCGGACAGCAAGTACTGCATCCCAAAAGACAGTGTTATTTTCCCCCTTTCCCATCTACCAGTGTAGATCATACAGCTTGAATTTACAAAGCTGGAGTTCAGTTTTGACTCCCAAGTTCAGTTGTTAGTGCTTTTGTAGATGTTCTACACTAACTGTGTTAGTGCAGAAGAATACCCCCAAAGTAATTCAAATCACAGAATAAGAGTAAGAAAAGCACCCCCTTGTGTATCCAAGTCTGATTACCCAAATACAGGAAAGTTCAAATGTTTAGATGAAACAGAACCAACTTTGTCTAAAAGTACATTCTTATCATATACGAACTGTCCACTGGTAAAATTAAATTGATTGCTATCAGTTCTTTTATTGCCAAACAATACTCCTAATTATAAATATGTATTTTGGTGCTACTTCTCAGAAGATTTTGGTTAGTGCATGTCCTTTACCACTCTGATGTTTCAGAAATCATCCCAAAAGGTTCACCACATATCAGAAGCCTGTAGAAAAGGAAGTTTTTTCACTGTAGATGGCAAGCCTGTGCTTTTTATCTCCTTTAAGGCTTGCTCAAGTGGACTTTATTTTATGATGAAATTTGTAGTGTTTATTTTTCCTACATCTATGGCAAATTATTTTAGAAGTGTCCACTCTGGAAATCATGAGGAAGGAGATGGATAGACACGCATTAGTTCAGAGTGAACGCTTTCCAGACGTTACATTAAAATACTACTCCTATGTTCATACATGATATTCAATTGTGTAATCTTGAATTTTCACCAATATTTAAAAGAGCACCAAACAGTGTAACTCTCCTTCTGAAGCATGAGTTCCTACTTGTTATGTAGTAAAACATCTAAGATGAATGAGTCATTGGATCAATTAAACAGCAGGTGTCTCCCTGTCTCTCTTTCAATTTTTTTCTTTCTTTTTTTTGTAGTTTTGTTTTGTTTTGTGTTGTTTTGTAATGACTAAGGCAGGGACTCACACCGGCAGGGATACTGAGACATTTATTGAGAGAAAAGAGCTGGTTTTATACACTTCCTCAAGACCCAGTATTTCCTTATATGGTATTTGTCACTGACCGACCTATCAGACGTTGCCACGTCAGCAACACGCTTTCTTGTGTCCTTATCTGGGGGTGATCACGCGCTGTTCAGGTGTCCGGCAGCTGCCGCCAGGCTCCTCTCCGCAGGGCGTCTGCCACATCGCATGTCCTCCCCCCAGGTCAGGTGGGCACAAGCTTCTCTGTGCTGCCACGGCATTCTGCAGGCGAGTCCCACAGCCCGCAGCTTAATTCCATCCTAACTCTCCCCACACTGTTTTGTTAATAAATACACATTTGTGAGTTTTGCATGTTTTTTCTTCTTGGAAAATATGGTTTTCATCAAAGCAAAATTCTTTTTATGCCACCATACCTATTCTGAGAATTTTTCTGAAATCCAGGTAGTTGTGTTTTGATCCAAAAGAGAAAAGCTTCACTCCCCTACTCTGTGGGAGATGCAAAATCAGGTTCTCTTTTCAATTGTTATTAGAGATAATGATTCAATATCAGATTCTCTTATCAATTGTTATTAAATATAATGATATATATTTTTTAAAAGAGACATTTTTATAATTTATCAAATTATAAGTGACTGAAAAATGGTTTGCTATATGAATAGAATGATTTCAGCAGTTTCAGTGGGGGCAACTAAGAGATTCTGCCACCAAAATATTCCAAAGCGGCTGTAAGGGAGCTCTCATTTAGCATGTGAAAGACCAGTAGATTGAGGGGTCTGAAGCTGATATTTGCTACATACAAGGTGAGTATCCTCATTTTGCCTATAATGAAAATCCCTCTGGCTCTCTGTTTCATCCTTTTATATCTCTCTCTTTTTCTTTTTTCAGAACGTCATATAAAAGGTTTTTGGTTTCATTTCAGCAAATATTTCATATTCTTGATACTTCAGGAAGAGTTGTGTTATGAAGAAAGATTTCAGACACTTTAAAATGAAGCACCTTCTTTAAATGTAATTTAAAACATTAATATTAGCAGATATTGAATACATTTTACAAAATGCATTTGGAGATTAGATACATCTTTCATTTCTCATCTGTTCAATCTCCAAAGTTATATGTAAATACACTAACTGAATTTTGGTAAAACTTCATCTTGCAAGAGAAGCTGCCTCTAAGTCAAATAAGGACAAAGATTAAAATTTATTTTGTCACGAGAAAGGATATGGAACTATTGTCTGAACTATGTTTTAGTTCTTCAGTCAATGGATGGCAATCCATGGCAATCCAGGTCATTCTTATTTAAAACACCAGGATCATCTCCATTTTGTTTCTCTGCTTTATGACACAGGTTGGCTGGATCATCATCTAATGACCAACTAATCACCAGCTTGGTTGTTCACAGATAAATTATGTCCAGAGATATGCTGGATAAAACTTAAAGCCTGTGAAGGGTATGAATCTGCTTTCTAATCTCAGCCTATGTTATCTGAGAGAAGACTGTGGATGGTGAGAACTATTCTGAGTGCTTTCAGATCTTGCTGTTGATGTTTTGCCTTGCCAAGTTCCATTTTACTGAACTGCATGCTGTGATTTAATGATTTTACTTAAGCTTAAGAAAACAAGGAGATGGGTCTGCATACAAGCAATGAAAAGGAGATATAATATTTTCTATGGCATCTTCTTAGACTATCTGATCAGGTTTCCTAGTTTGGGGGAGTTATTCAGTTGCCAAGAGAGGCTGAGACTTGAAGGGCTTTTCAGAGTAAATTTTTATAATGATGGGTTGATCTCTAGGAAGAAGATAGAAAGCAGTTCAGCCTTTTTACTGATTCTTGAAATTTTTAGGAACAGCTTAAGAAAGACTCTTGATAGTTTGGTGATTTGTGTATCTGGACCTAATAACGATGTAACTGGTAAATGAGTTTTGCTTGAATTGCTGTGGTGTGGATGCCTGTGTTAATATCTTGGGAATAATCACCAGTGAAAACCATGTGGAAGGGATAGTAGGCTTCTGTGGAAACCAGGAGGCTTTGAGGTTCTGCTAAGGATGTATTTTGTTTGCGTGTGTGAATGCTTGGGTTATTTCTTACTGTTTGGCTTGCTGCTCAGAAATACAGAACTTATTAGGATACAATTCTCAGATAATAGAGAAAGCAAAAGTCACACCTACATGCAAGAAGTATGAAATTACCATCAAAATAGATTTCAGTAGTTAATGTAATAGAAAAGAATTAAAATTAAGTCTCTTTGAAAAAAAAAAGTGAATCAAATATGATATTGTGTTTTGAAGAAAAATATATATGTATCAAAAAATAAAATTAAGCTGGTTTATGAACATCATGCGAAGCCTGTTTGTTACCAGATTTCAAAGAAAGCCCATTTTAGCATCATTTTTATGTTTCAGTTTAAGTGAAGCATTTTCTTTTAGTTGCCAGAGTAGATGATAGGATGCTTACATATTATTACAAAAGAATTCATGGTTCATAAGTACTTCAGATTTTATATTACTGGTTGAATAAGCCTGACTGACTGTAGAATGAGTTACATTTTATATCCATCTGATTGGTGTATGGAACTGGAATGAAACATGAAGAATTAAAATATGAACAATTAAACTAGGCTTTTTAAATGTAGTAGTAAAGAGATAAATCTTGTTTGAAGTGTACAAATAATGTAATTTATCTTGCAAGACTGACATGTGAATAATTGCAGCTCCCCATTTCCCTGGTGAAATAAATTCAACATACATATCGTGCTGTTGTGCTCTGCAACTCAGCTCTTTTCCATGCTTTCACCATTTAACACTAACCAGCACACATCAATGTGCAGGAAAGAATTTTGCTTCAAAGCAAGCCATCCACACAAACAGCATTATTTGAAGGACTTAGAGGACGATTAGTTCCTTAGGCTAAATTTCTATTTAAAAAGGTACAGAGAAGAAGATAGTCAGCAGCATGCATGAAAATTAAAAGTAGTGAATTTGATTTAATATCAACCAACAGATTAATCACTCTGTAAAAAATATATTAGTATAATAATTTATAAACATTAATTTAAACTTTGAATTGATATAATTTTAAAAAGTATGT
The DNA here is from genome assembly GCA_013389985.1 of Dryoscopus gambensis. NCBI lineage: Eukaryota > Metazoa > Chordata > Aves > Passeriformes > Malaconotidae > Dryoscopus > Dryoscopus gambensis. The sequence goes on along the minus strand of WEIT01007255.1, from coordinate 7,467 downwards.
TTCCATTTAAGCCAGAAGCCATTTGCAAACCTCTCAAAGATGCATTTTCTTCTTAGTATTATATCTTTATTGATTAACCAAAAGCAAAAAAGGAAAAGAAAAAAACCCCTAAAACTCTCTTTGAACCCTAAGGAGCAGTTATGGTCAGAAAATTGATTGACTGTAAAAGAGTTGTTTTTATGATAGCTTTGAATAGACTCTAATTACCTTATTAGCTGAAACAGACTTGTATTGTTTGCACATATTCATATGGTACTCAGCACAAAGGACGTTTTGCATCTTGCTTTGTTTTTTTCTTGTTGTCTTAGATCATTTAATGTAGATGGAGAGAGGTCAGGTAAATGATAAAGCCATCAGAACTGAAATAGTAGTACCAGGCCATGGGATACCAACCACTTACCCAGGATCAGCAGTGTCTGAGGTAGCCAAGCTGGTCAAGCTATGTGCCAGCTACTGAGGTCACTTAAAGCAGTACAGCAGAGTCTAGTAACCAATAGCTTTTTATTTCATTTATCTTTCTAACTAATTTTTCAGGGATTATTTCTTTATATTGTTTGTTTGTGGTCATGCTATATTTTATTCAACCCACAGTATTTCACAGTAATGTTTTCTGTAAAAAATGAGGTGAAGTAATGTCATTACATGTCCTAATGTTCATTGACTCATGTAACAAAGATATTCGTATTCCTAATTTGAAATGAGATTCATATTTTTTTAAGAAATCTGTATGCTAACTTCCAGCATTTGAACATGCCCTCTTGCCCAAGTGTAGAAACAAAAAAGCTAACTCGGTTAAAAAATTATTCTAAAATATAAAGCATTCAATACCATAAAATAATTTGCTATACAAATTATAACCTTTCTCGTTTAAACTGGTTTAATTGCTCAAAAAAAAAAAAGTCAGCATTTCTTTAAAGTGCTTTAATGAACGTTAAGTTCCTTTTGAAAAACAAGGTTTCCATGCAAAGGCAGACTTTCAGTTCAGTTTCTTTTATTAATCTCTAAAAGGGGTTTTGTGTAAAATGATAGTTCTGTGATATGTCTGAAGTAGTTCTTATGACATTAACTGAGAGACTTTGGACTGTTCTTATAGCATATTAAAATATTCATAGTTCATTAATCTAACCTGAGTTATCTAAGAGCAACAAATTTCCAGGATGCAAATACATGTGGATTGGCCTGCTGCTGAACTAGAACTGAATTCTGATGTCCATGTTCCAGTTCTGTAATAGCTTATTTCTTGATCTTTTTGCTAGATAGCATTCCTTGAAGCGACCAAAAGAGTCAGAAATTCAGAACAAAAACCCACTAATAATTTCAATATTTCATTCACAATTACATTTCTCCTCAGATTATTATTATTTTATACTTTTTAATATGAAAAAAGAGTAACAGAATAATTTATTGTTGTTTTCATATTATCAGAATAAATTGAAATATATTCCTTGAAATTTCATATGTGCTGCTGGTTCTCAGAATGAGAACTTTTAAAAGAGTTTTTTTTAAAAAAAGAGAGAGCTTTTTAAAAGCTCATCAACAGAAATTAACATGGATCAGAAGAGCAAATGATTAAAAACTGATCAAGAGATGGATTTAGACAGCAGTCTACAAGTTTTCTAAGAGTCAGCAGAAAATCTTTTGACCTCAAAAAAGCAAATGACTGGGTCCAGAGCAAGATTCCGTGTCATGCACGGAGATCTACTTATTAAATTATCTTAAGCTTTTTATGTAGAACCCTGTTCTTATTTCAGTTCTTTTGTCCTCTTCCTTGAAGTAGATTTAAAAAAAAATACACACAAATAGTAGAACATTAAGATTCATCTTTCTCTGTGTTGACCTGGTAGTTAATCTCTGTAGGTCTTTACTTTCAATGTACACTGAAGATCAGGCAGACTTTATAAGAAAGCATCTCCATATTTTCTGCAGTAGTAAGTTTCTAGACATGAGGTACTGTGTTTCCACAGTGCTGAAAAGGAAATGAAAGCTTTAGACTTCTATTGGGCCAGGAAAAAAAAAAAAATTAAAAATCCAGCTGTCCCGAACTTCTCAAAATGAAAAGTTAGGAAAATAAGAACTGTAGGACATGGGCCACCTTTCACATGATGGGACTATGATTCTCCAGGTTTTTGATATGCAAAATGCTGCAATGGTTTGTTTTCATTAAAAAACATTCTGAAATGGAGAATGCTGGAACTCAACACAGTATAGCAGTTATCAATTCCAGTACATTTCATAACACATTACAAAATTTTTGGTGTCTTAATGTCCCCCAGGTTAAACAATGCTGTTACAATAAGGAAAATGCACTTGCTGACATTTATCAAAGATTTTTATTTATTCATTCTTTGCATGGTAACACTACAACTACTGTCATTGCTCTCTCTTGTTCCTCTCTCTGCACCTCAGTGCCAGCTGGCCAAGACGGTGGGACCCTGACACCAAATAAATGACATTTAGCCATCAGCAGCAGAAACCTTTTTGGGGCCTGGCTCTGGCATGGGCGGCGCTGGCATGGGCGGCACTGGCTGACCCGCTGTCTGTGGCTGAGTGACTCTCACTCCCCGGGGAGAGCCTGGGCAGTGCCATCAGTGGTGTGGGATGTGCTGAGGGCATGTATGGGAATCAGAGGAAGTGGACCTAAGTCTGGGGAGGGAGAAACCCCCTTCATGAACATGGCAATTACTGTAAGGCCCCTGCCACTCACCCTCCCTTCTGTGCGTGCAGATGCTGAGAGTCTGGGGTGCCCAGGAGCCATGGAAAGGCAGAGAACAGGAGTGGGTAGGAAGGATGTGAGTTCTACACCAATTTCGACTGGATCATTATTGAGGGAGTTTTGCATTTGAGAATGTGGACTGTGAAAACCATGAGCATGAGCACATCATCTGCACCAGAAGTACTTTGTTAGTACTGCGGGCACAACAATGGCCCTTTTGCCCATGCAGACTTGTGAGGGTTACCAGTGGTGAAAAAGGTGGGCAAACCCCTCAGTGATCCCAGGCCCAGTGACCTACCTTCTGCAAATGTGTCTCTGCAGGTTACCAGGCTGATAGGAGACGACTAGAAAGGGAGAGCTTGTGTCAAGTGTGTTAGCTGATTGTGAAATTTTGCTTTATTTTGTTTTGAATTTCATTTCATTTCATTTCATTAATGGTTCAGGAGGTGAAGGCTCCCCAAAAACATGAGGAAAAGGAAAGAGAAAATTTATTTTGCCTTGGTTTCACTGTCAGGCTAAAGCTTCAGGTGGACAAACTTAGTTTTGGAGAGGAGGTAGCAGAGGTGCTGGTGTCTCACGTTGTTAGTGCAAAATCTGAGAAGGAGAAAGAAAAGAGGCAGCCCCTGAAGAAGTCTGAGAAGATGCGGCATCCAGGTCAAAACCTCAGGATTGCTGCAATGTAGCTTCATTGCACAGGTCTGGTCATAGTCTGAGGAGATCAGAGGTCTCTGTTTTCTGTTATTTTTTGTGAATGGGTTGAATGCAGGTGTTTGGTGTTTTTGACAGGTTTTGTTGTGAGCTAATGGAAAGGGCAGAAGGCCAGGCACACCCATAGGGAAGACAAGGAAGAGGAAAAGTGCAACTTCCCCCACTCTCTTGACCCCACACTAGATGCCTGCTCTGCTGCTACATGAGTTCTCACGGTTCAGCTGAGTAAAGGGGTACCAAAGCCCTGAGGCTGGGCATCTGGCATGGGGATTCTTGCAGAGTAACTCTCCAGAGCTTCCAGAGCTTCTGGGAACACTGACATCCAAAGAGGAGACAGAAGTAAAAAAGAAAAAAAAAAAAAAAGCATAGTAAATAGGAGGGGAAAAAATGTAAAGAGGTAAAAAGCTTTAAAACACGGAATCATTGTCTAAGTGCTCTCTATACTTAAGTAGCTGTCAGTGAAGTGAGGCAAAGCTAACTGCATAAACAAGAATATAAACCTGTAAGGGATGATTGCAATTGATGCATTCAAAAAGACATTTATTTTGACAGGAAAGAAGAAAAAGAGAGAGGTAAAAGTTTAAGTACAAGTGCTTGAATTTTTTTAAAGTTAAAATACCGAGTTTTATGCTTTTGTTCTAAAAAAGAGATGAAATCCAGGGGTAAGAAGTAAGGCTGTTTGATCACTGAACAGTTCCTTAAGCACACAAAGTAAAATGTTCTTACCTAGTAGTAAAATCATTCATAAAAGATACTGCAGAATATATTGTCAAAGAAAGAATGGTGCTAATTAGCTGTAATGTCACCAGAAAGTCCTGTGGAAGGAGATGCTTTGGTTTGGACTGACAAAGATAGCTATTCATAGCAGTCTTGGTTGTAAGCTTTTTGTGGGTTTTGTTTGTTTGCTTATATGTTTTTTTATCCCTGTAAGTGGGAAAGAAGGATGTATAACCAGTTTCAGTCCTATGGGTACCATTAGCTGTGTAATGCACAGCTTTGATCTCTTTGGATTTTGGTTTGATTTGGGTTTTTATTACCACTTCTCAATATGGGATAAACAAAAGTTAGGATAGTTTTCTCTTGAATTCAGTTGCCATGGCTGAAGTTAAAAGCATAAGAAAATAGGCACCTAGATAAAAAGAGAATGTAGGTACAGTTTAAATTGGTTTTATTCTGTATTATTTGAATTAATGTGTTAATGTAATTAGACCAATACGTGTTTGTTAGGATCCTTGTTCATAGGAAGTTCTTTTTCCAATATCACCACTTTGAATGTATCATCCCTGAGATAGGTGTGTGGAGCTCTATCTGCTCTGCCTGTGAGACAATATCTAGGTTATAGTAAGGCTGCTAGTGCTGGACATCCCAAATCTGTCTGAAAGCAAAGTAGATTTTACTTTTCGCTTTGTCTGAATTCATCTGAAAATCAGATCCACATCTAAGTTAGCTTTATGCAGAAATACAGTGGGTCATTTTTTTGCTACTTAGTTCTCATGAATTGATTTTCTAGAGAGCTAAAGTAGCTTTCCATGGCCTTTTTTTACTGCCAGGGTTGGAATATATATTATATTGTATGATCAGTGTTGGTTTTGGCTTCAGAGTATTCTCTTAGCTGAGCCTCTTTTAAATGTTACTGTAATACATTCACTGAGCTGAGGGAAAGCAGAGAGTGCAACTTATGTGAATTGTAAATCTCTTTGAATTTCTACAAATCTCTGAATTTTGCTGTGTTCTTATGGATGGATCCATCTCTTCACTCTCCTGAATTGAATGAAGTTGTGTTCTCCTTCTATGCAAATACACAATGTAGCATACTGTATCCCATAAACTTTGTGTACACCTTTGTAAATTTTGTTCACTTTTTTTAGATAGTCACACTCCAAATCTATACTTTTGATCATCTTCCATGAGTAAGCTCTCACATGGGCAGGTAGAAGGTTTTTGGAAAAGATAAAAGGAGATATGCATGTTGAAAGACCATGGAGGGGAACAGATACGTGCGCAGAATATGTAGATTCATTTCTTTGGTTATGAGAGATGAATCTCAAAGAAATCCCCCTTACCCTACCTCCACATCATGATTTGTCCTTCTCCCTCTTTGTTACTCAAACTTGGTCTGTTTGTAAATATACTTTTTAGGGGGGGAGGGGGGAGCTGGATTTGAAGCAGTCTTCGTTTGATTTTTGTTCACAGCAAATATTCAGGGATGCATACCTTTAACTTAGTATTTAAAGCTGAGATTACTCAAGGGCTGGTATTCTTACTGCTCATTGTTCAGACTTGCACATTTTCTTCAACTTCTTGTCAGTGCTTGAATAGAGTGACCGTGTACTTCATCTTCTAGACTTTGCAAATGCTTTTAGAATAAAAGCCTATAAGAGCAAAAGGAGCTACTGTATTTATTTTGGGGTTTGCTTTTATCCTCTGCTTTTCCATATCTCTGTTAGCCTAATATGTCTTCTTATTGAATCCTTTTAAGAAGATCTGAAATGTCAAAGGTAGTCCTACATCTTGTATTTTGTCAAATCCAATTGATCATAGTGCTAATACTTTCATCTCTCCATATGAACATCCTTCTAATGCTTTCCTTATACAGTTGTAGCTTTGTTTCAGAGGTGTGATGGGGAAGATTTCAAATGGTTACTTTAAAACTTTTATTAGTTTGTAATCAGAGTAGAAATAAGACTGTACTTCATTAAGGAGGTTAATATGATCCCATAATTTTCATAAGATGAATAGTAAGGCTGACTGACATTACAGGTAAAATGAAATACAGTTCTCTTTATTGGATAAGCTTTGTTTTGTGTGACACTCAGAGTTTTAGTTGCATCCCAAAGGGGAAGTTTTATGTGCATGAAAAATTTTAAGGCTTTGCTGTTTATGGTTTAGGGGTTTGTTTTACATTTTCTCATTTTGGATGATTTTAGGATCACTAAATTCCAGAACACAATTCTACCCTTTGAGGGAAATTTCGATCACCATAAGCACTCTGGTTAGTGGCCTAAAAATCATTACTTACTACTGGTTTATGATGCTTTTAGGTCTACTTTTATTTGAGAGATTACTTTCAAGCTATTAAAATATCTGGAGATTTATTAAGATTTTCGGAGACAAATATTTTATTTTGATTGAAAAANAGTTTTGCCAAGAGCAGAAGGATAAGATATATCCGTGAGAAGAAATCTATGCTGTATGTTCCTTGTTTAGTTTCTAAATTTGATTTTTACCTTTCCTTTCAGAGCAGAAAGGGTCTGAGCAGGTTCCTGTAGCAGGAAGCATTGGAATTACCAGACTCTACACCAGCTCTAGACTCTCCATGTCTGGCTTTTAGGCAGGCACGGTACAAATGAATTTTAAATACACAGGAACAGACTTTGGTTAGGGATCTTTCTCTGAATAGGGCATGTGTCTGTGTAGATTGGAAAGATTCATCTTTCATTTAACCTTTTTCCTTATCTGCTCCATTTAAGATATTGGAATTCAAGAAATATATATCTGAGTCATTTTGGTTTGGGTTTTTTTCTTTCCAGTTGTATTATTTTTTGTTGCGCATAACAGTTAATTCTGTGGAGCTATGCAGTTAAAAATGGTGTTTCAGGAAAATTTGTGACATTGACCACCGAGATTTAACGAGGATCAATTAGAATGAAGCTGTAATTATGTAATGAAGGGCAGCATATTCTTAAAGTTCACATTTTGTATAATATTCCTATTATTTCTTTTATACTAGAAATGTTTCTGTTTGCTTGGTTTTTGTTTCGTTTTTTTCCCCTCTCTGTCTTGATAAATATTTTAAACTAAGTTATCAGTAGGGAGGGGAATATCATCAAAGAAAAAGATCTCAGAAAGCTTAGTGAACTAATTTGTCTGACATTATGTGGATGTTGTGGTTTGGAAATAAAGCTGTTGCTGTGAAACTACTACTCTATACATATATCCCTAGGAGCATACAAAGGGGAGAGTTTTTTTTATAAACTGTTAGTGTGATGCTCTCATGAATTTCCTGAAAATAATCAACAGGCTGTTGATAGTGTTTCCCATAGAAG
>WEIT01007254.1:26571-38973 GCA_013389985.1 Dryoscopus gambensis | reverse complement strand
AAATATGTTTTTCACTTTATTTTGGTGGTTACTTTGCAATTACTGTGTGTATGTGATGAAATGTAAAACTAATACTCTCTTCTTAGAGATTCTATTTTGACTTCTTTTCTACTTTTCCTCCTTTATGCTTTATGTTTAGTCCATATCACTCAATCCCACACTATGGAATCCATGTCCTTTACCTATCAGCACTCTTCTACCTCTGTCAGTATTGCCACTAAGCCTTCCAGTTCTCGCATGCTTCTTGATTCCGATTCTGACTCAGAGGAAGAACCTTTGTCTTGTTCCCACAGCCCTACAGAAGTTGATAGCACAGGTGACATCCCTGAAAACTGTTTGGTTTTGTTCTTATTGTGTCCTTTTCTCTGTTTCAAAACTAATGCTATTAATACATAATTAAAGAAACATAAAACAAATCTGGCAGCTAACACACTGCAGTGGCAGTAAACATTGCCATCAAAGACATGAGAAAGTTTGCATGAGCAAATAACGGGCCTGTTTTCTCTAAATGTTTGCAAATGCTTGCTGACAGTTACAAACCCACCATTTTTATTGAAGCATTGAATAAATTAGCCTTACGGCTTGTTTTCAAGGTAGCCTCTACACAGTATCTGCAGCTCTCTGTATGACCCTAAGGTACTGGATACCAAAAATTCAAATCTTTGTGTTTAAATGAAGTGTGGAAGCATCTAAATTCTCACATCTAAACATACACTGTTTTCTTGTAGAAATTCAGTCTCCTGAGTATTACATTGTTTTGCCTTAAAAGTATATTGTGAGTGATAAGGCCCTGGTAAAACAGAGTTCTGTTTTACTAATTCTGTATTCATATTATATGGCTACACATACACCCTTTTAACACAGCTTCTGTTTAGTGTTAATGTTAGAGGTGGGTTTTTTAGTTGCATTTAAATTTCTATGTTTCACTTGGGGTTCCTTTAAAGTGTGAATACCTTTCCACTGAAGGTAGAACCTCTTTTGGGATTTTGACATTACTTCATCAAACTAGAGTAAAGAATAAGGCATTTCCTCTATTTTCTTCATTCTCTGGTTTTTGCTTTGAAGCTTCTAATAAAAGAAAAGCTATGTACATACATATTATTTTCCTTGTTAGCTGCTGTTGTTGTATGTGCATGCATTTGCTTTGTTCTAAAGTAAAAATCATAGCTAAGCTGGGACTTTTTGCACACATAATTACAAAAGATTTGAGGTAGGATGGTGTCTTCTGTGGTTCTTTCCCTCCTAGTGTTTATAAGCATATATTGTGAGAAATTTGGAATATTCTGCCCTTTTTCTGAGCTGTTAGTATTGAATGGACACCAGAACTGAAGTATAATCAGGTGGTCTCATTTTGTCCAATTTCATGCAATAGTATTGGATTACAGAGAAAAATAGGGAAAACATCTTATTTTAGGAAATAGGAGAAACATGCGGGGGTTTTTTTGCCCTACATGTGCTTCCTGGATATAGGGTAGACTATTTTTTTGCTTCAGCGTTACGCTTGCTACACTTTCTGTGAGGTGTAGTTGAAAGGAGCAATATAAGGTGGCAGGTATGAGGCAAAACACGGGTTACAGAACTGCTTCAGGTACTTGATACGTGTATTTAAAATAGGTCATCAACAGCAATGCTGGTAGGGCAATAAATGTTGAAGACACTGTGTATCTCTGTATCTTGCTTTAAATTTCTCTACACAGAAAAAAGAATTCTATGAATATCTAGTAATTATTGTTACACTATAGTAAACATGGGCAGGAACCTGCAAATGCCCTCTGATGAGAAGGAAAATAGTTTTTGTAATTTTGGAATATGTTTCTGCTTGTTGCATGGTTTTGTGTTTGCCAGTGCTTAACGCCTCAGAATTTTTGACTTGGAGGTTCCTCAGCAGTAGTAGACATGATCTGCTAGGGTAGGAAACTCATTAGAAAAATGTTATTGCAATTGAGTAGTTCCTCTTAATAAAACATGGGGGGAAGAAATGCTTGTGTTAAGTGCAGCTATAAATACAGGGTCAAAGAGTATGTGATCCTATGTATTGCCAAGCACTGGGAAAGTGTGATCCTGTCGATCTTCTGGTGACTACTGAAATGTGTATGTCAAGCAACAGCTGAGCTCTTAATACTTGTGATAAATCAAATCTGACAAATGTGCCACTGTAATATAAAATACTACAAGTGTGTGAAAGGGCAATTGAATTCAGGCAAGGCGTAAGGATTAGCCAAAAATTACTTATTTTGGATTAGAAAGCCCAGGAGATGCAGGCAGAATTAGGAAAAGAAAAATTTACAGACCAAAAAGTATGAATTAGAATACTAAACTGATATTTTCCCCAGCATATAGGGTATATAGATTATATGTGGTTGTAATTTGCCTTTTGTTTTGGTCTCACATCAGAGCTTGTGTGGTCTGTACTAATATCTTTAGGTGCTGTTGTAAAAGGTAAAGGTTGATAGACATAAGGCTTTTAAGACTAGAAAAAGATACTAAAGGGAATGTGTGTGCTATAATTGCAAGTTTGTTCTTCCTCTTCCTCCTTGTGCCTACTACGTTTTTGTGATTGCATTGCTGGTTATTGGCCGTATTCAGAGGCACATTATCCTGAGCATTTACCATGATAAACTTTGCAAGACCTTGAACTGTTAAATAGTTCATCTTCTCATATTTGCTCTCTTGCTTTGTTATTGATCTTCAATAATTTTTAAAATGCACAGTAGTCTCAAAAATAATGTTTTGTCTGTTCTTTAACACATATCTCTTTTTCAGAATCAAGATTGGAAGGCTGGCTATCAATGCCCGTTAGAAATAACACTAAAAAATTTGGATGGGTTAAAAAGGTAAGAAAACCAGATTTACGATCTTGTTTCATGCATAGTCTCAATTTTAAACTTACTGTAGGTTTTTAACACTTCAGTTTTTCTTTGATATATGTTCTGTCATTACTTAAATGTATAAAATATGTTAGCTGGTGTAGCTACATCTGAGAGGAGCAGCTTAAGACAAGAGCAATAGTTTAAGACACTTCTTTGTATAGCCAGAGGTGAGAACACTCATTCATGATCTTCAAATGTTTATACATGCCATTAGCCTTCCCAGAAGTATTACATAGCTGAAATTCAGCAGAGTCTGGAAACAGGTGCTCTTGACAATTTCTTTATTTAGGAGATAAGACTGAAAACTACTCCTCCTGCCCTGCAACCTTAATTTGTTTACTTCTTCTCGGTAACCTCTTTGATGAGTCTTTGTCAAAAATGTAACAGACACATTTTCATACCAATTTCCTTACTGCTGAGTCATACTGTTAATTCTAGGCAAAATGCTGGAAGTAGAATGTCTTTTAGGTAATTAGCTTCTTTGTGAACATTGCTAGCTATTGTGGTAAGTATAGTAGTGATCTTTTTAAGTATGATCCCTAGTAGTTGTGACTTGCATACATGAAATAGGCAGAGAATGACAGTTACTGCCTCTACTAGTCCAAGTGAAAATTAAATCAATAAAATAGAAAGGAAAAGCTTATATCCTACTTTCTTCCAGACTTTCATTTTTGTTTCTTCACAGATATTTAAATATGTTTAAATATCAGTTAATCTGATAACATAACTTGATTGATCAGATAATCAGAATTTTGTTTGTTATGCAATGAATTCTTTGGCATGGACTTAGTATACAGTACTACTGTTATCCATTTAGCTACCATTTAATAAAATTGTAGAAAAATATTGCTGCAACATATGTGATAGATTATTGCTGTGATATATTTGACATCTGTGATGAGCTGGATTAAAACATGTTTTATCCTTTTGTCTCCTAACAGTATGTAATTGTAAGCAGCAAGAAGATCCTGTTCTATGACAGCGAACAAGATAAAGAACAGTCTAATCCCCATATGGTATTGGATATAGAGTAAGTGTTGCCATGTGTGATTCCATCTTCTGATTTGTTGGTGAACTCTGTTGGAAAGACCTGTGACCAAAGGCCTTTTGAGGTCCAGTCTGGGAGCACAACATCACATGAGACATGACTTTCAGTCTGAACTATAGAGCTGGACCCTTGGGTACCCACTGTGCTGAAGAGTTGGGTTTGCTGTTGGCACTGGTGCAGGAGGAGCAGTGTGGTGCTCAGACTGATCCAGGGAGCTCCACTGAGCCCTGGTGTAACTGAGCTGCTCCCACTAGCTCACCTAGACCTTCCTCACATACTCTTGGGAGCAAAGCATATAAAGAAAACTGTAGCAGAGCGGCTATAATTTTCAGTGTTTGTATATTTTTTCTTACAATATGGCCTTACCAGGTGGGTTGTGTAGTTAATTTATTTTCTTAATAAATGCAGAATGTTGCTATTCAGAGGTTTGAGCATGGGGACAGGTTTGTGTTAGAAAGCTGCCCACAGCCATTAACGTCACATGATGGTTTTTCAGTGCTTTCGCTGGATGCTTGTGACTTCTTTTTATTTAAGGTTTTTGGGAGTTCATGTGCAGGGTTGAAAGATAGGACTTTACCAAGTGATTAGAAATCTGTACAAATTTGACAAATATTTAATGCCTCTAATGTGGTATGTTGTATCCTAACTTAATCTGTCACATTTATCATTTTGGTAACATTAATTTTTGTCCTTATTGAAACAATTTCCTCTAGCAAACTCTTCCATGTCCGACCAGTCACTCAGACTGATGTGTACAGAGCAGATTCCAAGGAAATTCCTAGGATATTCCAGGTATTCATCAATAAATTAATATTTCTGGTGTAACAGACACAATATTTCAGACATTGTCAAAAATACTGTCTAATGAAATATTTACTAAAAAATCATTGAAAAATTGTTTCTAGTATAATTCTTCAATCTTTATACTCAGACAATGACTCTGAATTTATATTTGCCATCTAGGAGTACTTGAGATTATTCTGCTTTCATTCTAGATCCTGTATGCTAATGAAGGAGAGAGCAAAAAGGAACAGGAATTTCCTGTGGAGCCCATGGGAGAGAAGTCAAATTACATTTGTCACAAAGGACATGAGTTTATTCCTACTCTTTACCACTTCCCAACCAATTGTGAAGCTTGTATGAAGCCACTGTGGCACATGTTTAAACCTCCTCCTGCTCTGGAATGTCGCCGCTGCCATATCAAATGTCACAAAGATCACATGGATAAAAAAGAAGAAATTATAGCACCTTGCAAAGGTAAATAGCAAGTATTTGAATATGCAGATAGTGCTGGAGTCACAAGGCATTCTAAGAGATCAGAGGATTCTAGTAGTGGTCTGACACCAACTAAACATAAAGGTTGATTTGCCTTCAATAGTACATGGCCATCAGCCCCTTTCTGAGGGTGTCTCCGTGAGGGTCACACTCTGCTGTGAGTTCACGACACGTGGCTGTGAACTGCACATACCTGTTGTGTTGTCCTCCTCACGCAGCAGAGCATGGTGGTTTTAAGGGGTTCACACTGTGTGTTGTGCTCTTTGCTGGGGGAAACAACAGTGCTGTGGAAGGGGTTACATTTGGTGAAGGTTGCTCCTTGTGACTCAACGTTATATAATTCTTTGGACTCAGTCACACCTCTTTGTTTTACCCATGTTTTTTTCCACGTGAATGTATATCTTCCACAGTACTAAGTTGTTACTCTCTAAATATAAGGCGGAGGCACTGTCAGCAGCCAGGAAACCTACTGGTTCATTTTGCTTTTGACTTCTCTGCTGATTTCTCTGTTCTGACTATGAGAATATGGTAATCTGACAGCTAATTTTTGATGTGGGGCCATATTTAGCATAAAAACAATATTCATTTTTATTTTTTAATTCTTATTACAGTGTACTATGATATTTCTACGGCAAAGAATCTACTACTGTTAGCTAATTCTACGGAAGAGCAGCAAAAATGGGTGAGCCGACTGGTGAAAAAAATACCCAAGAAGCCTCCAGCACCAGACCCCTTTGCTCGATCATCTCCCAGAACTTCCATGAAGGTACAGCCAAACCAATCCATCAGACGACCAAGTCGACAGCTTCCTCCAAACAAACCAAGGTGACATAAGAGCTGCTATTTAATTTATTGTGTTAAATGTTTTACTACAATTGGTTTCAATTCCTTATTCAGTGTAGAAGGACTCATGCTAAGTCATGATAGTCTTATCAGATTCTTCTGATTTGTTAAAAATTGTCCATACAAAAATCGTTAATTTACTACTGGATCACTTTTAAGGAGCAGAATCCTATAGTGTGCTGTGGAAGTGATGGCATTCTGCAGGTAGCATTTATATGATTGTGCAGTGCAGAGCTCCTGGATTTTTTCCAGTTTGCTTTTTTCATCACCTGCAGTATTAGCTTACATCTGCTTCTATCAGTTCCTAGTACTGGCAGCCTGTGAAAAGGTTGGTCTGACTTTGTTCATTGCAGTATTCCAGTTTAGCAAAGGCTTAACATTTTTCCCCAGCGAGGTAATCAGGCAGTGCCTAGACAGGATTCCTGTCCTTGTTTCTGTGACCAAACTGGCACCAGTATCTGAGCTGGCTGGGTGAGCTTTGGGCTGGGTGAGTGGCCAGAGTTAGTGGGGAATGCAGGGAAGCACACTCTTGCTGTGATGCTGCCATTACCACAAAACATACTTATGCTATGAAGAGTAAGATCTTGAACACATACTGGTATTTTAATGGGTGAAAATGCATAGTGAAAAGGACTTTAAATAATTTAATTTCACTTCCCTCCTAACCTTCATACAGTCTAATTTTTGGTGGTTTAATTTACATATTTAAAAGAGAATAAGACCTCATAATCTGGATTTTAAATTAATAGGTTTTTTTTAATTATAATCATGAAGGAAAAAAGTCTTTTAATCACTTTTCAGGGACCAATTATTGAAGAGTTTCTCTGTGCAAAACTGGCAAAATATCAGTGATACAATTGAAGCACGAATCAAGAAAACATTCATGACAACTTGGAGGACCAGTAGATTACTTTTCTTCTGCATAGTGTTTACAGTCTTAACTTAGTGGTGTTACTCTGTTTCTTGCTGTTAACATATAAAGGTATACTATAAATTCTGATTCTTTTTCAGTAGCTGTTCTTAGGTGTTCTGAAAATAATTCTCCTTCCAACACCCTTTTTTCAATCTTCACGAACTTTTGTACAAAATGCTTTCATAGCAGAGTATTTACCATTCTATACTGGTGGAAAAAGAAGGAGGATGAATATTTTTGTGTGTAAAGCATTTAATTTTTCAGTCTAAGTTTCTAAGTTAGCCTTGCAAATGTACCTAACAGATGAAAAGTATAGTTCCATGAGGTCATGTCACCCATCACCCTAGTAATGCAGGTCTGTCAAAGCAGTGGAAATTTGTATGGATTTGAACACATTTAATTAGAAACCACATACTCATAAATTACTGTAATTGCTACGGCAAATTTATATCTCAGTGTTGCTTCTGTGAGGCTTTTCTGCAAGGGTTTACCATATGGAATAATTAATTTTCCCTTGTGAACTTTATTAAGAATGAAGAGGTAGTTGCCAGTTCAGTCTAGGGACTGAATGGCTGGGAACAAGCACTGGGCCCTGGCAGCGAGGCAGGCTCTAGGACTGCACCGAGAGGAGCACAGCTGGATGATTGAGAAGACATTATCCCCCTCTGTTCACTCCAGAATCTGCAGCGTGGCACTTGCCTCCATTTGAGCCCCCAGATTCCAGTCAGACAGCAAGAGACTGGGGAAGGACCAAGCAGAGGCCCCCAGGATGGTCAGAGCAGACGCCTGAGGGAGCTGGGCTTGTTCAGCCCAGATGATGGACATCTCCAGGGGCTCCCATAGCAGCCTGGCCCAGCCCATGGGGAGGGTACCCAAGAGACAGAGCCAGGCACATCAGTGCTGCATGGTGGGAGGGTGAGAAACAAGGGGCTCCCTTGAACCGGGAGGCACTCCAGCTGGGTAGAAGGAAAAGCCAGTGGAGAGAGGGAGGCCAATGAGGCTGGTCAGGCTCCATCCCTGGAGGCTCTCAACACCTGACAGGACAAGACCTTGAGCATTCTGGGCTGGCCTTGCAGCTGACCCTGCCTTGAGCAGGAGACTGGGCTAGAAACCTCCTGAGGTCCCTTCCAAGCCGCATGGTCCTAAAAATGCTGTTCCTGCTAGGAATTTCACACTATGACTGTTTCTTCAGGGTTTTCATGGCTGTTGTTCCTAATGGGGATTTAAGAAAGGGCAGACCAGTTTTTCATACAGACCATATCATTTCTGTTTAGCCATTCATTTGGATCCTGCCAAAAGGATAATTCCAAATTGGAAAAAAGCCAGCTTTAATGTATTTTACTTCCTAATAAATTGTTTAAGTGTTATAGCCATAGTTCATGTAACAAATGAATGTAGAGCCTTTTCAGGGCTATATCACATTTAAAGGTTTAAATAGTTTAAAGCCTGAAAATCCAAATTCCCCTGAAACCCATTTTGTTTAAAACATGTGATTAACTGTATTAAACAATGTAACATGTTTATATTTATGCTCTGTTAGGGTAGTTTCCATGCCTGCATCCTATGCTCAGCATATAACCCTGATTAGGATTCTTTCATCTCACTGGAGGGATGACTGGGCTGGGTTTCATTTGTTGTGGCTATAGCAGTTGAAAAGTTAGTACTTAAGATATTTGTCTAAGATTCTTCAGTTACAACAGAAAGAGATGAGTGCTTCTAGACAATGATTCACCCCATCCCAAAATAAATGCCTCAGATAAGTAAAATGACTCATTTGCTTGTCAGGGTTTGCCTCGCTTGCCTTCTTTGTTCTGTAGTGACCATACAAGGAGCACAGACAGCGAGGCCTAGACAACATGATGATATATCCTCTTTTTTGGCATTGCTTGACTTTAAATATTGAGCTACAGAATAGCTGTATAGTGTAATCACCCTGTATTTGGTATATAGTAAAATCCTGCTGTATTTGTTTGTACATTCAGATGCAGCTATCTTATTCAATGTTCTTTTCAGCACTCAAAATTACTTGATTTTATTGGAAAAACTGTTAGCTTTGCATTATTGTCTGGAAGGGGATAGCAGGAGAGCATAAGACCACCTCAGTCAGCAAGAACAGCAGCAAAACAGAAAGCAGATGATTTTATAGAATGTACATATTGGTCTTTCCTACTGAAATTTTAGGGGGAAAAAATCAATATAGTAAGTGTTCTATATTGAATTGAATGATTTTTGAGATGAATTTGCAATGAATGCAATATTCTTAGCTTACATGAACACTAACTGAATTTTCATACTTGTGATAGGCAAAGGAGCAAACCCACCTACCTTGAACAGTCTTTCAGTTAAAAAGGTTTAGTGATAGTAAAAGGAATTTTCAAGTCTTTTATAGAAGTGTGACACTCATAAAACATCAAACCCTCCTATTGCAGATTACTTGATCTGGCATTTAAGGACTGGGATTGGTCATTTGATGATGTTGATGATATTGATGGTGATGATGATGATGACGATGTTTTTGATTTCTGAAGAAGTATAAGGGGTAAATCTAAATAGAGAGGAATGGATTTGTTTGCCTTTGAATACAGCATGCTATGTTGGATTTTGTTTCTCAAAGCAGAGAAAATACAAGATCTCATTTTAATATTTTAAATAGAAAAATGAGATTCTGTTCATGATATTGAACTTTTTGGAGGAGTCATTTTCATTAAAACAAAGTTGTTGCCTTTGTCAATGTTTTTATTTTTCTAATTTTAGATTTTTTTTTTTCAAAATTCATGTCTGCCTGCCTGAAAAAAGCCCCAAAACTGCTGCTGTCAGTTGTTGCTCATCTCTAATGCTAATAACTGCTAACCTCAGCAGAGAATATTTGAAGGATAAAAGAGAGATGGTAGCAGTTGGATGTTTAGCTGAAATAGACTTGGTATTTACAAACACTTTACATTTTTAAGCTTTTAATATAAACTAACTGGTCTATGGCTAGCAGACATGAAATCATTGGAGTTCTGCATTTTGCTTTTCTACTTGTGTTTTGAAGTGAATTTGACTTGGCTTTCCTTTGCAGTGCTGTGCTTTCTGGGTACCTAACCACGCATTTAGAACTATGTAAACAAATGGGTTTTGCAGCTTCTGTGACGTGGTTTCCTTGACTGCTTTAGAAAGATCCTGCCATTGTAGTGATCTGATTTGTCCCATGGCTTAATTCTGGATGTACCGCAAATAGCATTACCTTATTTTATAGACCTCAGTATCTGATCATTTCACACGCTGATGCAATCTTACGTTTACACAGAAAAAAACTTCTAAATGTTAAATGCCTAAGAATTGTTTTAAACAGTATGTGAGATGTGTCTCAGCCATACAACAGCGGCACTGGGGCTGCTCCTCAGCTGTGTGCTCAGGGAACTGAGGAACCAGCTCCTGCAGAAGTTAAACGGCTTAGCGTTCACAGTAATGAGCATAATGGTAATTACATATACTGCATCTTTGTGTATTAAAAGCTTACAGATCACTAATCCTTTAGAAGCAACTATTAAACTGTACATATTGTACTTTACCCTCATGTATTGCAAGGGGGTTTAATTGATTTGGGATCACAGTGCATAACGATGTGCTATACTGAAGTAATGATGTTGTTGGATGCAGAGGAAAGGTGTTTCTCCCAATTATGATGATGAGCCCATCTTAAATGAAGACTTTGAAGAAGTATATTTTTGTAAGATTTACATTTGTTGCATTTACTGACCAAACTTCCTGCTTCTTTTTCAGCTAACTGCTTTCCATGAATGCAGACACAGTCAAGGTGATAATTTTCTTCCCATTACAGCAAGACTGAAACATATCCCAAAATATATTAAAAATATATATTTTCCTGAGAGATTGTGCTATATATATCAGAGGTTTACATTTTTGCTGCAATATAAATTACTAATCTCTGAGGGTTTTCCTGTATTCTCCCGAGTGACTGATCAATTGAGGAATGGTTGGTAATTAGTAAAAGGATATGTTAGGTAACCTTTTAAACTCTGTTCCACAAAAGCTTTCTTGGCAAGACACATACACTACATTTCATAAAAGGATCAAGAGGAATGAGTATTGAAATGGAAGAAACTGACTTTTCAGCTTTCGTAAAGATGCCACCAGCACGTCTGCAAGTAGAAGTGGAGGAAGATCCACCATAGTGATATAGACTGCATCTGTAAGAAGTGACCATTATACTGTGTATATATATTGTACTGTAATACTGCAAGAGGGTTTTAAAAATCTTTCCACTTTATTTTTTTATGCTTATTAATCAGATACCGTTACTTATTGCAGTTGCAACTATGCACTTGTATAAAGCCATAATGTTGAAGTTTATATCATTCATACACGTCTATCAGAAGCTGCATGTCAGTATTCAGCAGCTAGTATAGGTTTGAAGAATATACTAGTTTCAGCTACATCATCATGGGCAGTCCTGTTGTACCTGTCTAATTGCCTTAATTTAAATTTTTTTCAAGGTTTTTTTTCCCCATTCTTTCTATTTAAGGAAAAAGAAAGTTTACCAGCTCTTAGGATGCAATTTTGCTTTGTGGCAGGAAAAATAGTGCACTATTTTTACACCTAGTAAGTCTATCAGTGTCAGCCTATTTTGAATGTATATCGACTGGTTTTAAGGGTGGAGAAGTATTGGTTACAGAAACAACGTCTGAAAGCATGGGATTTACCAGACCATTTGCTTGTACATGTAACTGCTCATCCAGCCCTTTTTACAAACCTCAGTACTAGTTATTGACTTATATTAACCCTCATTAAGTGCTATGAAACTTCATTTTGCCTTGTTTTGCATACTCTCCTAGATGTGTTTTTTTTATTTCTGGAAAATAGAAGAATCTGTGACTATTTTTACATTTCACAACACAATATCCGAGGACTGTCACAAACTTTAAGAAAAGTAAAACATACTGTAGATGTATTTTAAAGTTTTAATCTGGTTCTCTAGCACATAGCTGTAGGCATAGATAAATATTTCAGTGGTGTGTTTTGAGAACTCATAGCTGGGAAGAAAGGGCCTCAGAGGCACTTAATCTGACTTTTTTTTAACTTGGAGTTGTACAAAAAATATAATTTATGTGGGCTCATTCATGATGTGTTCATAATTATCCCAGAAAATGCATGTTTTATACAACTACAGTATGCGATGTTAAACATATTGACAGTAAAAAATGTAGTCTCCTATTTGGTCTCTTTATATATATAAATATATATATATTTAGAATATATATATATATAAAATATTGTGTGGGAGTGCAGTAATTTAAAATATGATCTAACACTTCAATGAAGGAGGACATTTCACTTTAAAATTTTGTTTGTTTGTTTTTGTTTTTTTAAGAGTGTTGAAATGTTTGGAAGGATAGGACCATGTTTTATTTAACACTATCATGAAAAGTGGACTTGGAAACACTGAAATA
>WEIT01007254.1:14330-26157 GCA_013389985.1 Dryoscopus gambensis | reverse complement strand
TATATAAAAAAATATTACATTGTGGGAAGTTCTATCCTTTTCTGAATTGGAGAATATATTATATATATATATATTTTTAAATAAACTATTTGAGTAAGGTAAAATAGTTCCTGAACTTGAGAAGCTGGTAATTAATTGAAATATTTAAATACAGAGATAGCTACTGCAGCAGATATGGGAGAGGCAAGGGCGGCTCCAAAGGCAGCCGAGCAAATTCTGTGTGTGGAGGAAGTGCAGACTCCAAGGGAGCTGCTTGGCAGCTCCTCCACTGCTGGGCTGGATCCTTTGCGCTTTCTCTCCCTGGCTTCCCTCATTTACTGTGAATCCGCAGGGCCCTGCTAAGCCTGACATTTAGGAAATGTACTGCATTACAGTATTTGCTAGCCACAGTTTATAAGTTCTATGCTTGTACAAGTGGTCATTACCTGTACATGCAGCAGGCTCTACTGAGATGGTGTCATGGAGCAGTAAGGGGGAGCCCTGGGGGTCCTGTGCTCTGACCTCTACCTCGGAGCAGAGCTGACTTAGCACAGGTTCCTCAAGGCCAGTGGTCTGAGGTGCACGAACCTCACTTTGTACCCCGGACACAAAAGGCAGAGCTGCTCTTCTATTCTTCTCCCTTATCCTCCTGTGAAATGCAAACAACTCTTTAATTCCAGTTCCTGGAGATTGTGTTGTTTCCTTATTGTCTAGTGGTGACCTTTCAACATTTTTGAGAGGAGGGCATGTTCATGAACTAAGGAATATTTGTCTTGAAAGTCACTGATGTTTTAACACTTTCTCTTTTGTTACAGGGTTGTCCCAAGCAAACAGGACATTTTTATGGCCTGAATGACTTACCTATAGAAAATTCTCTCATGCAAGTCCTTTTGTCTCACAAGAATAAACAAGTAGCATAGCCAATCTGCAGATTAATCTTCTGGAAAAATCAGGGGTCAAACTTGGAGCCAGGAGCTCACGGCACTTGTAGGGAAGTTGCTCCTTAGTTCCCAATACCAAGAGCTCACCAGGACAGAAGGACAGGCAGACCCCATCAGAGTTACTTTGTCAGGTGTCAGAAAGACCTTTCTGCAATGAGATTTCCACTTCTGGCCTAGTTGTGCGCTGCAATTCCCTACCTCTTGTGGTTCCTGCCAAAGTGCAACCCTGCCAGCACTGCCAGCGATCCAGCACCAGTCTGCTTTTAACCAGAGGAAGGCTCTGGTGGTTCTTGCGCTTCTGCTGTAACCAGAAACATGACATAGAATCACAGTACGATGGAGGACTTGGAAACATGCAAGAGGCTCGAGGATCTTGGCAGTGACAGGGGCCAAATTTAAAACATCACTGAAATTTCACTGCAAGTGTCTAAATCTCTTACTGCTTCATGACAACCCTGAATCTCCTAAATTTTGACAGGCATTCAGTGGTTCTCTGAAGGCACCAAGACCAGGAAAGCCACCACTGAAATTTTGTGCTTTTTCTCTTTAGTTTCTTTCTAGTTTTTAATGTCAAGTGATCATTAGAAATTTGAGCATTTCTGTTTGTAATCTTACAGTGTATTAGTTTCCCATCTAGCTTTGAGAGAATCATCCTTGGAAGAGGATTATCTGTTTCGGTTTCAAGTGCCTTTACCCATTCTGTGCTTGTGAGGTTGTATTTGGGATGCTGCTGTGAAAAGGAGGAACTTACACAAAACCAAACTTCTTACCTGGATTGCTCTTACAAACCCTTAATCACCTCCTTATTCTGTTCTTGAGGCAGAAGAACATAACAGTACAAGGTCCAGTTCAGTGAACTGAAGTATTTCAGTCTGCTCCACATTCTTGGATAGTTTGCCTCGACATTCATGTTAAAATAATGATAAATTTATTTTTTCATGTAATCATAGAATATATCAAGTTGGAAGGGACCTATAAGGATCATCGAGTCCAACTCCCTGCTCCTCATGTAACTACCTAGAACTAAACTATATGACTAAAAGCATCATGCAGATACTCCTTGACCTCTGACAGGGCTTGGTGCCTTTTCAGTGCATTACAGTTTTTTACAAACAATCATCTCTGCACCTAGTACACTTTAAATTGAAAACCTTATTTATTTTTAAGATGATCTTCTGAATCATTTAGGGTTCTATAAGAATCCCAAGGATCATAGGGTTTGCCTGCTGCTTTGAAGTATCCCTCGTGAGGGTGGGAAGGAGTCTTCTTTTGGATCTTCATAGAAGATGTTTATGGAGTGGTTCAGAAACTACAGTTTGTGTTCTTTGTTGAAGTTGCCTAAAAAGTGGACAGGTGTATATACTCAGACATTCTCATCTGAGAAATAAGACAAATCTACTGACTTGAGATGTGTGTGGCAGAGAAGAACACTCAAAACATATCCAGCCTAGCTCCCCCAGAAACTACTGCAATGAATGGGAAAGCTGTAACTGTAAAAACATAGCTCCAAGAAGTGGGGACATAAAGAAAATAATTTATTGGCACAGGGATGCTAATTGCCAGGTCTTATTAGTGCAAATTGGGGTTTGGAGTCTTTGCCACTTTGTAGGCATGAAGCACTGTTTTACAAAGGTGAAAAAGCCACAATTCTACTTTATATTGCAAGGGTGAAGCCTTGGATTTGACTGCAGCTGTGTCATTGTTTGACGCTAGCTAAGCACCAGGCACCCACGAAAAAAGCATCTACTTATTTTCCTCTGCTGTAGCTGAGCAGAGGAGGGGGAATTGAAAACTTCCTTTTCGTGAGCTGAGATAAGGATTATTGAAAAAAAAAAAAAAAAACACTTTAAGGCAAAACAGGTTCAAAACTTTAGCAGTATAAAGAAGATTTATTAACAGAATTAAAAGTAAAAAGGGTAATGAGATCTAAAGCAAATTTTCAGAACACCTTTCTTTCCCTGTCCCTCACTCTTTACACTGACCATGCAAGGAAACAAAACATGGGATTTTGATCAGTATTTCACTTCTTAAAAATCTTTCTTCAGCAGGCATAAGGAAAAGAGTTTCCTCTGCTGTGCCGTGGGATCCTTCCCACAGGAGATAGTTCTCTGTGAACTTTTCTAGTGTGGTTTTAACTTCCACAAGCAGCAGTCCCGCCCGAACCTGGTGCAATGTGAGCCCCTCCCACGGGCCAAGCAGTCTTCCCACAACTGCCTAGCACGGGTCATTTTAGTTCATGGGGTTCAACCTCTTAAGGATGAGCTGTTCTAGTTTGGAAGTGAAGGCTCTCTTCCTCAATCTCTAAAAGCAAGGGTCATCTCTCTCTGCTTGAGTTCATCACTAGATTACAGTTTATCAGTATCCATGTGCTCGAGCGTGTGTACTCTTCTTCACGGGCTGCACATGGATCTCTGCACCCCTCCATGCACCTCGTGAATTATAGGGAAACTGTTGTATTATAGTCTTCACCATGGCTTGCAGGAGAATCTCAGCTCCGGTGCTTGGAGCACTTCCTCTCTCTCCTTTTCTTTTCACTGTCCTTGGTGCCAACATGTTGGTTTTCCTTACGTGTGCTCACTTTTCCTTTTCCTCTGATTTGGAAGAAAGTTGGTGTCTGTGAGTTGCAGTTGAGAGGTTGATCTCGTCTGGGCTCCACATCGGGGAATTGCTCGCCATGTCTCTTGTGCTGGCCATGTGGTCCCTGCCGGCACCGCACGGCCGGCCCTGGCCGCATGGTCCTTGTCGGCACCGCACGGGCAGCTCCGGCCTCAGGAGAGCCCCAGCCACACGGTCCCGGCCTCAGGAGGGCCCTGGCCGTGCAGCCCCTGGTGATATGGGCTGCAGTGGGTGCCTCACCACCCCTCAGGAGAAGAAAAAAAACCCTTCCCGTGGTTTTTCCTTTCTTAAATATGTCATCACAGGGGCATTACCAACTCTACTAACCTGCCCATCGTCAGAGCCTTCAGCAATTGGTTCTGTGCCAGACACAGAAGTTTCAAGCAGCTCCTCTCCCACCTCCACCACAAACGAGGCTGTGTTAAGCCAACACAAGGTGCTTTTGCTCCAGTAATCTTGTAGAAGCTGCAGGATTAAAGTGATCTTTCAAAATGAAACTCATGGTGAATGGGAACGAAATTTCAGTTATGAGTGTATGTAGTCCTGAAATCTTAAATCTGGAAAGACACATCGTCACCCTGAAGAGAAAGGGCAGAGAGTGCAGTAATTTCATGTTCCTGCAGCCCTTACCTGGTTGTTGCAGGAGCTGCATAGAAATGCTTTCACAGCCAAAACAACTCCATGGGATGCTTCAGTCCTACCGCCCCATATTGCGGTCTAGGCCTTCAGTGTTCAGAGATGTGACTGCTTCTATGCATAGTCTTACACTGTCCCTGTGGGCCTCATAGATCATCCAGTTCTTGTCATTTGTCGTTACTGTTTGGGGTGTTTTTTGCCCAGGACGCTCTTGCACCACTTGGTAAGCATGGCTATACAGCAAGAAGTACATCAGGCTTGTGACATCACTGCCAGTCCTCTTTTCCTTTGGATCACCACCTGCTTAGACTTAGGCACTGAATTGCCTTGGATATGTGCTACTTTTTATTAACAAGTGAACTGGTGGAAACTTTTTTTGGAGTTACCTGAGGTATTAAATCCCATATTATTTTGAAGACTGAAGGAGCTGGGCACCCCACCGTCTGAGCCCTGTTTCATGTCTGCTCACCCTGCACTCTCTGACCTCAGCTGTTCCATTTCCCAGTAGGCTCTTGGAGCAGGTCTTGTAGCTGGGTGTAGGTGTGACTGCATGATGTTTTCCAGCATATCACAACACCTGCTCCCTGGGGGCCACTGTGATTCAGTAGGATCTTTGTAGCCTTTAGTCCACTCTGGAGCCATGGGAGGGAGGCTCCCCTGTGTGCTCTGTATGCTGTTCTGAGCTACAGCAATGGGCATTCTATTACTGGAAGGTGGGCATTTGTGCAAACTTTAAAAAACCAATTAAAAAACCAACAAAACTGAGAGAGAAAAATACCCTTGAGCTCAGAGAGTCCATGAGGACTGTAAGTTGTGCTGACAGTGCATTTCATGGAAAAAAAATTAAAATCTCACAAGATAAGTGACACTCTTGAAAGTCATACCAGTCTCTATCCAGGAATCTGTATACAGTCAGCTGTTTGAAGGTGAAAGAAATTTCTTCACAGTAATTGTTTAAAATATGCTTTACAGAAACTCAATTTGTGCTTCGTCAGAGTAATGATCTACATGACAGAGGCAACGCTGAGGCACAGGATGTGTGTTCTTCCATTTATGATTTTCATATAGTGTGAGTCCTGGTACTGCTGGCCAAAGCCGCCACATTACAAAGCAGAAATCTTGTACATCCCAGAGCAGGCACGGATGACTTGCAATTATAATGAGTTGCTAAGTAGAACTGATTTTCAGCATGGAGCCAATGTTACTACTCAGTTTGAATCAGAATCATCATTAGCTAACTTATCTTGTCACATTTTATGCTGGTGCAGGTTCTGTCCTTTGCATCATTTTCCAGGATACTTGACAGATATGATACCACATAATGCACAGAATTAGCTGTTTAGGCTTCTGTCAATTTAAGACGGTTCTAAGATGAAATAATGAAACAAAACAGAGTATGAACAAAATTGTGACAATTACTTAAACTGTCCTTCAGTATCCCCAATTAAATTTCATCAAAACTATCATATAAAAAGTCTCTTATTTTACCCCTGGCCCAAAAAGTGGATTTTTTTCCAAGATAGAGATGGTTGCCCCAGACAACTTCTAATGTAGAATGGAATAGTTAACACCTTTAACCTGAAAATGTCTGCATGTCTTTCTTGCCATTAGGCAGGAAACACCTCAGGTCTCTGAGGCTGGCAAGGTCTTGCAATTGGCTCCATCACAAGTGGTAGTCTGTCAGATTCTTACGGTGATGTTCACTGTGGCTCCCAGTCACCTGTTTGACCTCAACAGCTGTCACTGTCGAGAACTCTGAAGTGTCCTGAAGAACTCTGGCTCAAAATCAAGCAAATGAAAGTCGGTACAAACCAAGAACTTTATAACATCCTATTTTAAGATTTTTTTTCGGCTTCCTCACCTTCCAAACTGAGACATCCTTAGTTAGACCATTATTAGTGATGAAGGCAACATTTCATGTTATGCTTCATACATAAATATGAATTTCAAGTATGGAAGAATTTGGAAGAAAGTGGAACAAACCAGCCTGAAGAGAATTTGGAGGGAAGTAATTATTATTTATCATCAGGGAAAATACAGAGCTGGGAAACTACCTCATTTCAGTTATCTCTACATCTGTGGAGCTTTTCATTTATGATAGTTCTTCATGTGGACTCAGCTGTTACTTTCTTTTTTTTATTTTCCCCCTATTACATATGTCACTAAATGGATAATGATTGATTGGTGGAGGAAGAGTAATTTTACCTCATTTAGAGAAATGAATGAAGGCGTTCTGTAAGATTGGGACCATTCAGGTAACTGTGAATTACTTTCTCCAGAGTCAAACCGCACCAAAATCCATCTCTGGATCTGCAGTGGTTGGGGGGTGTTGCTGCCTCCCCGCCACTCCTTTGTCTCCTGTTTCAGTAGATCAGATGAGCAGAGCCAGGATCGGGAGCAGCCATGAGCACAGCGTAAGGCAGCTACAGAGGCTCCTGAGCAGGCCAAGCAATAGCATCCCTTGCTGGATTGGAGCAGCACAAGGGAAGGCATCTGTGTGCACTTTGCACAGAATGCCCAGTGTTAGGGAGGCCTGCAGAGTGGGGAGAGGATGGTTTTGCATTAGTGTTTAATGTTCTGTTCACTGAGAACAGTCCAGAAAAAATAAACTATACACATCTTCCACTGTCCACATCCTCACTGTCAGACCTGCAGCCTGCTGTCTCTGGACTCACATCCTCCTGGTAAATATTTTTCTCTCAAGTTGAAATGAGCTTGTAGCTTACCAGTTGCCAAATCCAATCACAGTTCATCATATCCACTGCTCAAGTTATTTGGGGTTATTCAGTGGACTGTACTGGAATTCAGATCTTGTCTTCACAGGCGAGGAAACTCTAAGTGTTCGAAAGCCCCGATAGGACCCACACTTTGTCAGCCAGGGCAGGAAAGGCTGTGTTACCTCATGAGCGTGTTGTGAACGGCTGCGATTAGACACCGAGTGTGTAATTCCACACTCATACAGCATCTGTGAATGGAGTTGTATTACTTCCAGCCCTGTGGGTAAGAGTTGCTTACTGGCTTACACCCACTGCCACAAATCCAGGATGCCTGCCCTGCGTGCTTTTGCCCCACTGCTGCATTATGCAGCAAACAACCTCCTTGTGTCCACCCCGATATTGGTGAATGACAAGTTTAACAAGATTTATCCTGCCTATGTATTTGTCTAAAGCTGTTGCCTTTAATCCAGCCACTGAGAAGATTATTCTTTACCTACTGGAAAACACAGGGTCTGTGCTTTCGTGGGGCTTGCCTGGAACTTGAGTGTGCATCTGTTTTATGAAAGTGAAAGAAGTTACTCTCTGAGAGGGGAAGAAGTGTGTAAAACTATTTACTGCTGCTTTCTGATTTGTTCCATATCTCTTGCAGCTTGAATGAGAACTCATGGTCCAGCTTTCCAAGTCCACAAAATTACTTTACCTTAAGCTCATGAATTAGCCAGATTTGTTTGTTTTCCTCAGTCTTTTTTTTTCCCACAGGTTTCTAAGGTGATTTATTCAAAATATATTAAGTAACCTATTAAGAACTGTTCTTGAATGCATTTTCAGTATTTTATGATAAAAAAACAACTTGAGGTGCTGATTCTCAAACCAAAAATGGAGCAGCTTCATTTTGCTACAGCATCACTCAGGAGTATGAAAGACGTCAATGACAGAGAGGATGTGGACTCCATACAAATCTCTGTCAAGAAAAGGTTTTAATTAAAAAGCAAGTGTGGTTTTTTTCATTTTAAGATGCTGAAGCTCTTTAGCATTTGGCAGGTCAGTATTCAGCCTGATGCTTCAAGTGTTAGGGTGAAAGCTGCCCATTTATGACCTGTAATGAATATTTCTTTTTCTCTCCATATATAGAAACAGAATAAAAACTCAAATGCAATGAAAATTAACTGTAAGAATGACACTACCAATTTTGAAGAATAGCATTTATTAATATCACCTGGAAAATGTATCACATGCCACCTGCCACCATTTAGATCACTTCAGATACTTTACACAGCTTTAGTAAAATCAGAATGTTTACAATTAATCTTTCAACCAACACAGAAAGATTTATCCATTTTAATGGAGCAGTAAAAAATGCTCATCTTTGACTTGTTCTCAGTAATGTGGGATACATGAAATCAGTGCCCACAGAGAGATCTCTTCCCAGCCCTTCCCACTAAAATTTAGAGTGCACAAAGCAGCCGTTTTCTGATGGTGAAGACCCCACTCCAACTGCTGCACGTTCACTGGCAGAAACATCTGCTTTTGCAGATCCCTTTGCTCCACAGCAGTCACACAATTTAGAATGTTGCAGAGAAAACCTGCCTCAAATGTAGTCAATGCAGTCTTCCCATAGTTTTCAAGGGTGTTGGGATCAAGGGTGCCTTGGTTTTTACATGCCAATCAACACAATACTGTAAGAACTCTTTTGAAATGTTGTATCTTTTAATTTTGGAGAATGTAATGAGAAATGAAGGCAAGTTATATGATTATTAATGTAACTTTCGGTTGTGAAGGCAGTACTTCCAAAACCAAAATCCCCCTTTAATAGTTGTCAAGAATATCCTTTCCCTCTTTTTACTCTAAGTACTACAAATTGATTAGAATTTCAGAAGTAAAAGTTCAAGTCTATGTTCTTCAACACACTTAGTACTGACAGGCTAAAAACTCATGAACCACAGAGCATTACCACCAAAACCTGACAGCCATGGGAGATGAGTTTGCTGAGATGCGTCAAGGTGCACATGTCACTGTCAGTATGGATGGTGTCTGGGAATTCTGGGTATTGTTCCAGGAACTTCTGCTTGAACAACACTTTTAACTGTTGGTCACAGTTTCATTAATTCCCATACATTGTAGTCCCTGCTGCCCCTAAAACAGTATGTTCAGTGAATGAGCGCTCAGGTTGAAAAAGAAGAATTCATCGTTGAGTTTTTGCTCTTATCCGATAAAAACTGGGTATACTGAAGAAAGTGACTATGGGTATCCTGTGTCAGCTGTATAAATTGTACTATTTAAGTGTTGCATGTAAGTGCTACAATCCCAACTGGATTTGTGACTTAGTAAAAGACATTTAGAACCTTATTCTGGATTGGGCTTTGACTCAATTTTCTTCATCCTAAAATGCAGACAGTTAATGTTGAACTAATTGAGTTGCTTGCAAGAAGAAGACAAACATCTGTTGTGGTTTTACAGTCTTGCAGCAGAAGGATAAGTCAGTATGTTGGTGAAAAATTGATCATGTATAATTGAAGAAAATTGCTTATATGTAACCAGAAAGTACTGAAGTGATACCAGAATATATATACATCTAATTATGAAATACCTTGTAGTAAAAAAAATCCAGAGAAAATGTGGTATCAGTGAAACTTGTCTGAAATGACCAATAAAAATATGCTGCTTAAATTAAGTATCTTATCAGAATTATTTCTAAGAGAAAGCATGAATGAACTATACTGTAAGTCTGTAAGTACTGTAAGTACTATAAGTATGCTAAAGAGTAAATTAGAAAGACAGCTTCCTCAATCTTTGAGGAATTCTTAAATTCTATAAGCTTAATTATATTTTTTTCATGGTAATGACATATGTGCTGATGAGTGTCTTCTAATCAGTCTTTTTAGTCTTGCTGTAGTGCAGGATTGTGGCTGTGACCCAAATATTGAGAATGAGCATGATTATGAAACGGATGAGAACTAAAAGGGAAAAAAAATATTGTAAGCATAAATTTAAAAAAAACAACTGCTGTTAAACACTGGTTTGTAAACTTGCTAGTGTACAGACAGGCTGGTTCACATTCTGAAACTTTTCAGCCAATTAGTTTCAATTACCATGTTCAGGAACCCACTCACTCTGAGCATGAATCCAAGAGAAAAGAGCATTTAGCATTTGATCACTTTCAGCGATAGCTCAAATTAATACACTACAGTACCTTTAATTCTTTTCTAACCAGAATAGTACAAGCATGACTAGCCTTGTATAAATTTATATTTACACCAAAAGTTAAATTCAGAGTCACAGCTCACATGTCCTTTATAGTTGCATGTGTTGTTTATAATAAAGGAACTACTCTCAACTGCCATCTCTGAAGTTTAGACTTTGAGAAGACAGGAGATACTTGTATCTGTCAGATTCTAGTGACAGAAAATCTGTAAACTTAGAAAAAAGCAGTTTTTCAGTACCTGGCTTAACTCAGCTTCTTTGAAAACCATAACAGCGTAGTGTCTCTGCCTGTGAGAAGGTATTTGAAGTATAGGTATGTCTCATGTCCATTTGGTACGTGGCATGTTCACAGAAACATACACAAAACTTTGTTTCAGAATTATGTGATATCTGACAGTTTTGCATGTGTGGATGTGTTCAGTGTTGCAACTTAACTGGAAACATTTTCCATTAGAGCAGCACAGCATCAATGTTTGCTGCCTGCCCTTCCATGTTCCAGAGTGGATGGTGCTGTATTTTAAACAGCAGCTTCACCCAGCACCAGCTTTGCCTCCCTGGTGTTTCCTCCCACCCCACAGGGAACTTCTCCCTCCCCCTCAGTGTAAATGTGTAGTTGTGGGTGACGTGGGCTCAGTACCTGATCCTGACTAAATCTCTGCATGTGCATTTTGCCAAATTTTTGGTGACCCAGTTAACTGCACAGCCCCACAAACTCCTAACTTTGGCAAAGAAAATGCAGCAAGCACAGGGGTGGAAATGTAGGCCTGAAATGGGACTTCCTTTTCCAGTGAAAGACACACTTGAAATGCTTGTAAAGCTACAGCTTTACTGGGCTGCAGAGGCTGCCTAAAAAGTACAAAATCCATTCAAATTATGTTTCTGGTGAAATAGCAGTTTTGAATGAGAACAAGGAACCATCAGATGAAGTACAAAGGGATTTTGTTACTGTTCTTGCAGTAGTCGTGCAAGAACAGGTCCATCAAGTCTTGATTTTGAACTATTTACTGAAAACTCTTCACTGTGACACTTCCTAGCCCTTGCAGTTTTTTCAGCATGGTAAGAAGCTGTTAAATTTGCCTTATAATTTGCNTTATTTATTTATTAAAATAGTAAATATTTTCATGATTTATTCTGCTATTTTTAGAATTAATTTTGTAGTGCTTTTGCCTTTTGAGGAAAAAAAGTCTCTTGGACCAGTTGCACTATGTGACAAGTGTAAGCAGTTNGAAATAGCAGTTTTGAATGAGAACAAGGAACCATCAGATGAAGTACAAAGGGATTTTGTTACTGTTCTTGCAGTAGTCGTGCAAGAACAGGTCCATCAAGTCTTGATTTTGAACTATTTACTGAAAACTCTTCACTGTGACACTTCCTAGCCCTTGCAGTTTTTTCAGCATGGTAAGAAGCTGTTAAATTTGCCTTATAATTTGCTGCAAATTATATATTTTAAGTCACGTTTTTTGAGTTTCTCACCAGCCTACCATTTCATTTTCAGCCTGCCATAAACTTTCTGATGTTGGACCTAAAACTATTCACATACTAAGCTGAATTTTAGTTTTCTAGAAGAATTCTTTAATTCACAAAGTTGTCAATAAGAAACTGAAACACTTATTATTTGGAAATCTCATTCAGTTACTACAGATTTTTAAAGAAGTATTTTACTACATTTATTTATTTATTTATTTATTTATTAAAATAGTAAATATTTTCATGATTTATTCTGCTATTTTAGAATTA
>WEIT01007231.1:4642-15171 GCA_013389985.1 Dryoscopus gambensis | reverse complement strand
CAGCACCAAACCCTGTGTGTGGTATCCCTGGAAGTCACTCAAGCTCCCTGAACAGATTCCTGTCTCCCTGGGCCGAACAGACTGCACCAAACCCTCTCTGTGGTGTCCCTGGAAGCCCCTCAAGCTCCCTGAACAGATCCCTGTGTCCCTGGGCTGCACACACAGCACCAAATCCTGTCTGTGGTGTCCCTGGAAGCCCCTCAAGCTCCCTGAACAGATTCCTGTGTCCCATTCTGCGCTGGTGGCTCTCCACGAGCAGCTCCTGTGCCCGTTCGTGTCTTGGGAGGGGCAGGGAGGCTTTAGCCTGATGCTGCCTCTGTGGAACGAGTGCTAGTGCCAGCCAGTGCCTGGGGAGGATGAAGCAATTTCCTCGCTATTGCTCAACAAGGCAGGCTCCGCAGCAGCATTCCCAGCACCCCGCCGGCCGCCGGCCTGGAGTCTCAGTGCAGCAGATTCGCTCCGGAATTACCCCGCCGCAGCACAGCCCCAAATCCCGCTCTGCACCTCTGCCCTCGGAGGTTTGAGAAGTGCTCCTTTGTTCAGGAAAAGGGGAAAGGAAAAAAAAAAAAAAGCCCTGATGTTGGAGAACGCGGCTCCTTTTTTCCCCTCTTGTCCCTGGAATTGTGATTGGAAATAATTGGAAGTGTCACTGGAAGTAATCAGAAGTGACAGTCCCTGGGCTACAAGGCTTTTGCTTCAAGTCTAACGATCCCCCCGCAAAACAAAACCTAAATTTAAACAATGAAGTCATAAAGTGATTTGCCTTCAAGGTTGAAAACCCTGCAATTTTTTTTTTTTTTTTAAATAAAAAAGAAGTGCCTGACTCTGGTTCAGTTCAATATTCCGGGCTTGCTGTGCTCTATGAAGGCACAGCACACACACACAAAGACACCCTGTGATTTCTGGCCCTACCTGGCCAATAAAGGTTCATATCTGCATTAAATATTCCTGTGACCTTTAAAATTCTATCAAGTCTTTAAGGTAAAACAGAGCCTGAGTAATGTGAGCTGTGAGGCTCACCCAGCACACATCTCAAACATTCCAAATCCCAGAAAACCAGCTAACTCCAGTATTTTTTAGAGGCACAAAGGGAATGGAATGGAGTCATTCTTTTTTTTACTGTTCTGAAAAGGCCTCCTCGCAGCCCACCCAGGCACTCAGGGAAAGAACTCGCTCAGAAGAACCCACAGCCACGATACACTCCAGGTGTTTGCTAGGTAGGAAAACTCATTTTCCTGTTTTCATATGCAGCACAAAGTCATTCAGAGGCAGCACACAGAGCCCAGGATTTCCTTTCTGTGAGGTTTCTCTGACAGCCCTGCAGCGCTTCACTCCCTGAGTGGAGTTTCTCAGCACGTTGTTACCAAAAAGCCATTAATTTGTGATAAATATCTTCCTAGGAAATAAGGATAAGTCTCTCCAGGTGAAGGATTTCAGCCGCTTGTTAGTGGTCTGCACATCATTTCTTGTACCCGGGTTTGGGCACACATCAGGAGGAAAATGACTTTAAGTCAGAGCTGCAGAGGTTTTGGACAAGTTCCAAGTGCTCCATCACCGTCAGCAGCGTGCACCCACCTGAGCCTGAGCTTCCTCCTCTCCCAGAGGGGCTTTAAGTGTTCTCTGGGCAGTACGGCCCTGCTGGAGGCAATAAAAGCTTTCTCTCAGTGACCCTTCCCACTGCACAAGCAGCAGCAGAGCCGGGAGCCCGAACCCAGCCCAGCCGTGGTCATCCCTTGCCTCTAACTGTGCACGCTCCATTTCAGAGCAGCTTCCAGGAGAGCAGCCTCCCTCCTGCCAGGCACTGTCACAAACACACCCCAATTCTCACTGACCTTTTCCTTCCAAAGGCGATTAAACTGCAGGCACAAAGCTGAACTCCGACCTTTCCACCCAGCCAGTCACATCCACCCAGGGTTCAGCCTCGTTTTCCTGCCACAAAAAAAAACTCGTGGCGGCTCCCCAGGAGGAGAGAGAGGCTGGGAGTGTGCTGTAATGTGTATTGATCCTTGTGGGACAGCAGATCCGGCACCCTGGGTCTGGGGCTGGCCCATCAAGGGAAACGCTGAGTTCAACATCTGCCTTTTCCAGCTGCCAAATGGTTTCCTGGAGAAAGGGAAGGAGCAGATGAGGACAGGATGGGGTTTGTGACCTTCTGTCACACTCAGCACCTCAGAGCTGCTCAGTCCTCCTTCCAGCTTGTAGCAAAGAGGAGACAGAGCTCGTTAAGGAGTCAGATAAATAAACCAAGGTACCAAGGTGTGGCTGAGGAGAGCCTGGCCTGGTGCCCACCCTCCTTTCCTAGGGCTGGGATATGTCTGGGAAGAAGGGGCAGCTTTATTCTGGGTTGATAACCCGGCGTAGAGCTCCGAGTTCCTCTTGGAGGAACCCATCCCTGCATTCACCTTCCCTGCACTCTGCCCAGGGAAACACACGGCAGCCCTGGCTGGCAGAGGGGGCTGTCACTCCCCGAGCGGTGCTGAAGGCAGGGGAGAGTGCAGGAGATGAACAAGCTGGAGCTCAGCCTCGTGCCTGACGACTTCTCACACATTTTCCGTTGCTGTGCTTCCTGCCCGGCCGCTCCTGCGTCCTGCCTGTCCCGTCCTTCCAGCCTCTGCTCACAGCCCTCCCCGACCTGACTTCACCCTTGACTTTTTGCTGGGCTGCCTCTGTAAACCAACCATTTCTAAAAACAGATGAAGACACAGCTTTGGGGGAAAGAAAAAAAAAAAAACAAAACAAAACCAACAAACCAACCAAAA
The DNA here is from genome assembly GCA_013389985.1 of Dryoscopus gambensis. Taxonomy (NCBI): domain Eukaryota; kingdom Metazoa; phylum Chordata; class Aves; order Passeriformes; family Malaconotidae; genus Dryoscopus; species Dryoscopus gambensis. The sequence goes on along the minus strand of WEIT01007231.1, from coordinate 12,412 downwards.
CAGACCCATTCATCTTTTCAGCAAGGCACCAGCAGGCTCCCTCTGCACGCGGAGCAGCCTCTTGTGCAGCACTCAGGATGTGCACAGCACAACCCCTTTCAGAGGCACAAACGCTGCCTGCAGCCTGGGCTGGCACAGGGCATTGTTTGATTAGAAATTTAAGGTGTATTTTGGCTAAAACTGTCGGGGAGAGGCATGGAAAGCAGCTCGCAGCACCCTGTTTTATTGCCACTGCACACAATTTTTAGCCCAGGTAACAAGGAATCAGACACAAAAGATTTTCCAAATACATTCAATACATTCATTCCAAATACAAACGCTGCCTGCAGCCTGGGCTGGCACAGGGCATTGTTTGATTAGAAATTTAAGGTGTATTTTGGCTAAAACTGTCGGGGAGAGGCATGGAAAGCAGCTCGCAGCACCCCGTTTTATTGCCACTGCACACAATTTTTAGCCCAGTGTAACAAAGAATCAGACACAAAAGACTTTCCGAGTACATTCAAGGCTGGCAGAGGGACTGTTTACATCTCTTTCCAGTTCTGAAAATGAACAAGTCCCAGACTGCAAACCTGCTGAATCCCCTTCAAAACCCTGTGTTTGCCTGGAGGGGGACAGGGATGTTTGTTGTGATCCTGAGGAGGAACACCAGGATATCTCCGAGCCACTTGTGCGGTGCCATTTCTGGGAAGGAGCTTGTGCTGCTCTTACACAAAACGTCCCCTGAAACGGGCCAGGACCCCCCCAAAAACAAACCACTAATTCTATGTGGAGGAGACAAGGCCAGGGTGGGTACAAAGGCAAAACACGGCTTGTTTTCAATGGGAAATTCAGAAAATTTGCCTTCCCTCCGGCTCTATTTCCCATAAAAAAGAATTCATCTCCACAAATTTGGCATGCTGCCTCTCCTCACTTCTGGCAGGTTGCTCTTTTCTCCCTTGTCTTCCTCGTGGTAAAATGGAAAAAGCAGAAAGGATTAAAAAACCCTCCAAAACAAACTTTTGTTTTTTAGATGTTAAAAATCCCAACTATTTCGTATAAAACAAAACACCACTAGAGAAGAACAGGCCATTTATCATCAAGTGTCCCGACAGCAAATATTTGATGCAAGCCATGCCTGGCTTTGGAAGAGTTGGAGTGGCTCCCCAGGAGTGTTAACCCTGATATTCTGCCAGAGAACAACTCGGTTATGTCTGGCTCCTTTGAATTCCCCCTGGAGTGGCACAAAGATCCTCTGCTTCCCTCTCCTCCTCAGGTATTCCCAGGGCAGTGTTCTAATAAAGACAGCTTTGCCCTGGCCTCGAATTAAACCCACGCTCCTCTAACAGGCGGAACATCTCACACAGCTGATGTTTTGCTGTCTGTTCTTGGAATTTGAGAGGAATTATTATCAGTGCCGCGAAGCTGTCCTAGGGAGAACAGTCCTTTTTTAAAGCTAAATACACAACCGAGTTCCCTGCGTTCCTTCAGAGGCCAGGGACAGAGAGGAGGTGAAATCAAGGCACGGAAGTCGCACACAAAACCCCTTTCCACAGCTGCAGGTTGGTTTTTTACACCACTCCCGAGCCAAGGTTTTTCCCTAAATGCTGTAAGAAGGTGGGGCAAAGCCCTTGTACCACCAACCTGCAACCCCATGAAACAGTCAAAGGCAAGGGAAGGAGCCAGAGAAAACTAGAAAATAGCAAGTATATTATATATTCTGGTTATCACTGAGGAATTTTGGAAACATCTGGAAAATCAGCAGAAATAGACATCCACAAGCTTTGTTTTAAGCAACATGAAAATTGTCGCCTTTGGTTTTTGCTTCTTCTGGAAAATCACCAGAAATAAAGGTCGACAAGCTTTGTTTTGAGCAACCTAAAAACTGTCCCCTTTGGTTTCTACTGGTTCTGGGAAATCAGCAGACATCAAGGTCCACAAGCTGTGTTTTAAGCACCCTGAAATCTGTCTCCTTGGGTTTTTACTCCTGGAAAATCAGCAGGAAACAAGGTCCACAAGCTTTGTTTTGAGCAACCTGAAATGTGTGTCCTTTGGTTTCTACTATTCTTGGGAAATAAAAGTCCACAAGCTTTGTTTTGAACAATCTAAAACCTGTCTCCTTTGGTTTCTACTGTTCTTGGGAAATAAAAGTCCACAAGCTTTGTTTTGAACAATCTAAAACCTGTCTCCTTTGGTTTCTACTGTTCTTGGGAAATAAAAGTCCACAAGCTTTGTTCCGAGCAACCTGAAACGTGTCTCCTTTGGTTTTCCCTGCTCCCAGGCAGCAGCATCCCATCGAATCCACAATTCCCGGCGAGCTCGCTGGGAGCGGGAGCGCTTCCTTGGAAAACAAACCTGGCAGCGGGTTCTGCTTTGCTGGGGCGCAGGACAGAAGGGTTTGGGGAGCAGGATCCCGAGCACGGGGCACGCTGCAGCTTTGCTGTGCTCCCGCAGCAGGGACGGGCAGGGTTTTACACCAGAGCACAGCCCCAGGCAGCCCAGCGGAGCCGCTCCCGCATCAGCTCGGATTTCCCAGCTACCAGCCCGTGGATACCTGGGCAAACGCCGGCTGTCAGAGCCGATTCCTCACGCCAGCAGCCCCTGCAAGGAGCTGCTCCATAACCTTTTTCCCGCTGCAGTGAGACAGGAGGAGTCTGGGTGCTCAGCGCGGCGGCCGCGGCCTCCTGGGACAGCGCTGAAAGAGACTCCTCGACCTCGGAGTTGGAAGGCAGAGCTGAGCTGAACAGGGGAATTTTGCTCTCAGCACCACCCCAGGCTGACACCCCAGCTCCCACCGAGCACATCTCTGCCAGACAGTCACTGCCCAGATGGTTGTTTCATGGGCATTGTGGGGGATGACCCCTAACACCGCTGGGGAGGGTCACTGCCCGCAGCAGGACGGCAGGGAGGTGGGTGAGTGATTTGGGCTGGCACATCCCCTGCTTTGATCCCTGAACCCAGCGGTTCCTGCAGGGCAGAGCGCTCACACCAGCCAACAGCTAAGGAAAAAAGCGCATGAAACCAGTGACAGGGGCGGGCACACAAATAAGCACAGTTTTGATTACCAAATCAGCTTTTCCCTTGAATGGAGGGGCCGTTAAAAACATTCCTGATTGACTTGGAGTGGGGCAAAGGCAGAGATTTCCCACCCCATAAAATTAAAACCAATTCAGGGACACATTTAAATGAAGGCATTGGCTGCTTCTTCACTGGGTGAAAAATGCAACGTTCCATTATGAACTTTTTCCACTCAGAAATGAAGAACCGCTTCAAAATTCTGCTTTTCGAGGGCGCAGCGTGTTACAAAGGGAGTTTGTGACACCTGGTTCTGAGTCCTCAGCTGGTCACAATCGTCTCACACTTACAGGTGGGCACACATGGGCATCCCACACCTTCCCCTCCTCACTTCCCGGCCTCGTTCGCCCGGCCTCTCCTGGCAAAGTGAGCCTGGCCATGCTCAGTAAAGTCTTTAATCTTGTCTTGTTTTAATAAAGCCTCCTTCAAACAGATTGGCTCCTGTTTCCTGTCTTCTCACACAGCTGCTCGTGTGCCCCAGAGAGGTAAACAGTGGAAAATGCAAGAATTGTGTGTATTAGCCACGTTATTGGGATGTTTAATGATGAAAACCCAAACCTTCCTTTCAAGGCTTCTCTAAACCCTTTTTCCCCCCCACATTAGTCTTCACTTTATCAGCATTAGGCAGTTCTATACTTTTTTACTGCAGAAAATCCAGGCTTTAGCCACCAAATCAGACTCCCCACCCCCTTGTGTTCGGGAGGATGGAGGAACAGGGGGCCACAACACTTCCTTACTTTTCCCTGGGACTTGCTTCTAGGACTGCTGAGTGAAGCTGGGCAAGGAGCAGAAGGAGCAAGTCCTGTGCTGCAAGGCAGGTAAAGCTCAGGGGGCAGCTCGGTGACCACTGCAGGAGCAGGAAATGAAACATTCCGGGCTTTGCTCTGAGTTTTGGAGCCAGTTCTCCCCTCACCAGTGCTCGGACAGGAGAGGCTGAGGAACCTGACTGCAGGTGAGGGGAAAGTGTCTTTTGCTGGGCATTGCTGTGCTCCTACCAGAGCGGAGATGCCCCAGATACATTGATAAAGCCAATTGTGGTCTACAGATAAAAGCAGCAGTGGTAAGTTATCATTATATTACAGCCAAACCCATCTTTTCTGTGGCAGCAGTTCCTTTTGTTCCAAACCTTCGACATATTGGGATAATCAGCAGCTGAATAGGATCAGAGACTGCAGCTCCCGTTGTCTCCATCAGCAAGGTGAGCAACCAACCCTTCTGTCCCACAGAGCCACTCCCTGAGGGGCAGGAGCCGAGCTGTTCCCAACAGAGCACGGTGGCTCCCTCATCCCCTGGAGCCCTCTTCAAACCCTCTGCCCACCGCAGAGAGGCACCGACGGCCAGAGCAGGTGTGCAGGGCCACAAAGTGCTGCCTGCCCTCGCCAGACCCTGCAGCTCGCCCAAACCCCAGCACGTCCCTACAGACCCAGCCTCTGCCAGCAGCAATCCCCAGAGCAAACGCCACCTCTCCATTCACCAGCAGCGGTGCCGATGTCGTGTCTCAGGTCACCAAACTCCCCTCTCCAGCCCACGTCCCACACCTGGGGGGCTTTAACCGGGCTGTCCCTGTGGCAATTCTTTAAAGCTGTTTAAAAATCCCCTTCTGCCTGTCCGCCACGCCCTGGTGCCCGGCTCCTCCCCGGGAAGCAGGGAGCAGCCCACTCTGCCACACCTGTGCCCAGGTTCCCGGCACACGGGGAGCCCTGGAAGTGCCAGTCTGTGCCCAGCCAGGGCAGGGGGCTGGGCCGGTGCCTGTCAGCAGGACGGGGTGGGCACGAGGGAGGCAGGAGCTCCCTCCTCACCTCGCAGTGCCCCTGCAGGAGCAGGAGCCCCGCTGCTCCTGAGCCAGGCTGGGCACGAAGCCCCCTCAGACACCTCAGGGCTGCCAACTCTTTTCTCCACAGCCCGTGGCTTTGACAAGCAGCTCTCCAGCTGTCCCTCACTCTCCTTTTCCTTCCTCTTTTCCCATTCTCTGCTCCTCTCCTCCTCAACAAATCAGCCTCTCTCTTCTCTTTCCCTCCTTCCAGCGGCCCTTTCTCGCCTTCCCCCCTTCTCCCATCCCCTTCTCCCCCAACTCCTCCCTCCTACACTCCAACACATCTGTTTCTAATCTTAGCCATCCATTGGAAACAATAACCCCTTTTTATTTTCAAGATCTGAACGCCGAGTGCCCAAGCAAATCAACACAGTTACACAAATTTGACACTCTGCCTGAAACAAAGACATTTTATTCACCTTGTTTCACCAGAGAGGTCCAAGCCCCTCTCTCGTTTATCCCTGAAAAGTGCTGCCCTCTTTAAACAAGAAGCACACATTCCCAAACGCGTCTGTTTAACCAGCACTTTTTAAAATTAACCCAGATATTCCGAGATCTCTGGCTGTCAACCTGCTCAGAGAGCAACCAAAAAAGGATCAGAACTCAAAAACACCACTGAAATTACAGTTTTCCATAAAAGTTTCCTCGTCACAAACCCCTCTGCTCCAACTCACCAGAAATGAATTTCAGGCACACGGAGCAGGCTCGTGGAAGTTCGATTAAATAAAAACCGAGCAACGCCGAGAAGCCAACCTACCTAAAAAGAGGATTGGAAGTGCAGACATTCCGTCTCCCAGCAAGAGGGACTTCTCCTCCCTTTCTCTTCCTTTCTCCCAAGAACGGCAGGCAGACCTGCACAGGATTCAAAGGAACGCCTCTGGAATGCACCGAGGGTAATTGCATCCATGTGCCAGAAAAATAACCAACTTCACTCTTTCTTCCCTCCTGCTATTCATCGCCTGGTCCATCTTCCATCCAGATCCAGCCAGAGCTTTTTTTGGGGGATCTCCGGGGCTGCTAATTCAGGGCCCTGGGAGTTTCTGGGGGAGAAAAGGCAGAGGCAGCACAGCGAGGGCTCCACATCCACGGCAGCACAGAACAATTTTGCCTGTCTGGAGAGCAGAGGAGCAGGGGGAAAACACTGAGCTCAATGTTCACCACATGGCTGCCTCCCACCAGAGCCCCTCCCTGCCATCAGCTGGGATTAATAGTGAAGACCAGTCATGGGCGTGAGGTAGAGCTGATTTCTAGCAAGAATATAGATACTTAAAAGAGAAACGAGAGCGTTTTTCCAGTGGCAAAACAGTTAAGTTTGGAGGCAGCAAAAAAAAAGAATCATCCAGCAGGGGAAAAAAAAATCAGAATCGTCACTGAGGGGCTGGAGGGAGACTCTTGGAAAAAGCACACCCGCTGCTCAGGAGGATAAACACACTCCCGCGTGTGCGTTAGCTCTGGGGTCTCTTCTGCCCTGGAAATTGGAGGGGTTTGGCTCGCTGGAGCCCTTGCTCTGCCTGCCTCGTGCTTTTCTCTCCGGTTTTTTAGGAGAGGAAGAAACTCCCTGAAAACAGAGTTGCTTTCCCGCTATAGCTGTGCCTCCCCGAGGAGGGGAGAGCCCAACCGAGGAGAAATCGGCTGCTGGGGGTGTGAGTTTTAACTCCCTCCCAAAGGGCATTTTAAGGCGCACAGAGAGACCTTTGCAGCCCATCCCCAGCTTCACCCTCGTGCGGGGGAGCAAGTGTTTTAAATTCCCTCAGACACCCCGTAAGGAAATGCCCGTCACACACAGCAGAAGGGAAATCGAGCACATTTACCCACCTCGGTGATGAGGGAAAGCCTTGGAGCACACAGCAAAAATTCTTCCCCTCAGAACAGTTACGAAAGTGTTCATAAAGCCTCAAGGAAAGCAGCAAACCATGGGCAAGGCTGCCAGCCTGTGGTCTGGGACATCACACTCCACTTTTCCAAGCTTTCCTTCTTTTCCCTGTGTAGCTCCACCTACACACAATTGATACCTTCCCCATAAAATCAGGGATAAAATGCTGCTCTGCCCCTCCAGGGATGAAAACAAACCCTGTGCAGAGCCAGGAGCTGGACTCAGTGATTCTTTTGGTCACCTTCAGTTCAGGATGTTCCATTTTTTATGAAATACAGAAATATTTATGAAGCCCTCAGCGAGGGGCACAACTCTTGGAAGCTCTGCAGGAGTCTGGTACCTTTAGTGTTCATGACAGAGCTCTTCAGGCATTTATGGGAAGACAAAAAACAGTGGACAAAATCAAACCCCTAGATTGAGACAGATCCAGAGAGAATAACAGGGATAAAAATTACCCTTCTGCCCCCAGTTTCATTAAAGTTTTATTTGCCCCTCCCAGCCTCAGATGGAGACAAGAGCAGCATTTGGCACCTCCCCTCCAGAGCTGATTTTCCCTCTGTATCACGATGTTTTGAACAGGATATTTATCTAATATAAATTGACTCTCCAAATCTAACCTGGATTAGGTGAACACCCCAGTTCCTACAGAGCAGCTCCGTCCGTCCCACATATCCCAATCCCGAGAGCAGCTTCCTCCAGAACTTCTCCCCACACTCTTGACCAAACCTGCTGCTGGTCTCCCTCATGAATGGACCCAAACCCCTCCTTGATTCTCAGCGCAGGACATGAATCAGTGGAGAAAAATCCATTTAATGCCTCCCCCGCTCTGCAGGCCGGGAGCACCGAGCTTGTCTCTGTGCATTACGGGTGTGACAGGAGATGGCCCGGGCTGTGCTCTGCATTCCCAGCCTCCTGATGGCTTCAACAGCACCAGCTCCTGGCCAGGGAGGTGCAGGGGAGCGCGGGCAGCCCGCACTGCTGCCCAGCCTCCCCCAGCCTGCCCCAGCCTCCCCCAGCCTCCCCCAGCCTCCCC
>WEIT01007230.1:14617-25464 GCA_013389985.1 Dryoscopus gambensis | reverse complement strand
GGATGAAGGTTAGCAGGTTGGAAACATTCAGTCAACAGAGTAGAGAGAGCAGTTGGATGAAAAATCTGTTTGGTGATGGAAACGATAATGAAGATGATGTTTGAAAGAGAAGGCTGGGGAGATTGGATAGGATCTTGTAGTTTTTTTAACTGAAGCCAGCAAGATCTCACATGGAAAGCTTGTATGGCAAAATAAATGAAGATCAAGAAGCTTTTTGTTGAGGGATGCAGTGCTGAGGAATATGTCACAGCCAAAGTATGGATGAAGTATAAGAAATCTGTGTGTCTTTTGGATATTATCAAGTAGTGTTCAAATGTCTTCTCAGATCAGAATAAAATATCTCAGAAGGTATGGGATGAGTGACAGAAATGTAGATTTTGTGGTAGACTAGAGGAAATAATGTCAGTAATTTGTCATTTGGTTCAAGTGAAAAATTAAGGAAAAAACACCTGTGGAGTATTTTTCTTCTTCTTTAAAAATTTCTGTATTGAAGTAACTGTTGCCCCCTCCAAGGTGGTCAACTGTGTTTTTAAAATCCTTTAACATATTTTACCTATACTTAGAAACTACCCTTTCAAAACTGTTTTAGGAGAAAAAAGTCTGCATTTTTCATTTCAAGTATCAAAAGAAAGGGTTTTTACTCTTTGGATTTCTGTTTGTCTTTCTTGCCCTCCCCCATATCCAGTCAATTCAGCATGCATTGTAGTCACTCCTAGAAAGCAGTTAAAAATAAGAGGAAAAAAAAAGAAGAAAAAACCAAGCAAGGACATACTCTAGGTACACTATCACAATTTAGTTTATTCAAAAAATAAAAATAATCTTGTCTTTTAACAGCTCTGTTTTTCTAGGCAAGAAACAGATTCCTTGTGCTTGAATTTTCCTCAAACTATCAATGTGAGATACTTAACTATTTGAGAGGCATATTGTAAGCATAGCAAAGAAGATGTTCTAGTCTTTGTGTTTATTTCCCAGAAAGCAGCATAACTGAGGACACAAATGCTGTCTCAGTCACATTTATCTAAGTTTTAAAATAAAGATCTTTAATGACAAGGGAACTCTTAGATTAGTGTGAACAACCAAACTGGTATTTAATGTAATGACCACATCAATTTAATTTCTTTGTTTCTTTGCTCTTGTCAGCACAGTTGTGGGTTTAAATAGTAATTTGGACTCTTTCTCTGACTTTCCCAGTAAAAATAAATCTGATGTCATTGCATGCTCGTTGGCAGGCCATGTGTCATTATTATAAACCACACAGAGATTTTCGTCTCATCCAGATTTTCTTTGCAGGGCCTTTGCTTATGACAGAGTTACAAAACGGTGCCATTGGTTATCCTTCAACAGCTTGACAAATGGTGTGAGAAAGAAGCAAGACCATGCGTTTGATCTGTATGAAAAGAAGGGTAACTGATTTATTTACTGATTTTGTTTTTCCAGCTATGGATGGGGAAAAAAACCCCTGAGATCAGTCAGTGAGTTTTAGGCTGTAAGAACATCCTGGGCATGGATGCTTTTATGCATTTTGAAAGCTGCATCCTACCGTTTTACTTACACATATCCTGAGTTTGCTGTCATGCAAGTCTACATACTTGCTTTTGGTCAGTTTTCCAATCTATATATTTGCCTACCATCATACATACCAGTTTGAATTTGTATTTCAGTTTATTGCTGAGCAGCTCAGTTGTATGAGTTAGCATTTATTACTTAATTACCTAATTAATAATTAATTAATTACTTTATTACTCTAATTTACCTCATTAATAGTAGGATACCTAAGTCCTCAGACATGGAGTTTTGTTCAATCAGATACATTGGAAACATTTTCAGGGTTTTTTGGGGGTCAGTAAGTGATCAATATTTGGGAAAAGAAAAGATAGGCAGGTATGTCAATAATTAAACAGTATTTTGATAATTAAGTATTTAAGGGCTAATAAATGATATTATTTTTATTTGAAAACAAATGACGAGCTTTAATTTTTCATACATTAGCCAAATCCATATTTTTTTTCTATTTCAATAGACTATGTCAGAAATTGTATCATTGGAAAAGGAGCAGACTACAAAGGAACAATATCTGTTACCAAAAGTGGTATCCAGTGTCAGGCCTGGAATTCAATGATCCCCCATGAGCACAGGTAAGAGTTCAGGAGCAGAGACAATGGGAATAGTGCCAAGAAAGCTTCCATAAAGCATAAGATTTTATGAGAAAACTAACCGTAGACAACAACATCTCTCAGGTATATTCTTGCCTTTCTCCAAGAGATGCCATTCTCCAGATCGCAGAAAATCCTTATCTTCTTTCTGCAAAGAGGTCTCTCCTAATGCCAGCCTGTGTGTCTGTATCCCTCCCTTTCCTGTGTTGGGGGTTTTTTTAGCTGTTTATATCCTTTTGATCTTTTAGTTACTGGCAGAAACAAAACATCTGCATTATTTCAGCCCAGGGTCTGGAAGTTTATCATTGTTTTCTAATCAACTCCCAAGGAATGAGCAATTTTGAAAACCACATTATTAGGAAGTGGGAGATGTTAGACCACATATTTGCTTAGTATATAATATTGTTAGTATATATTGCATAGTTACTGTCAATTCCTTATTATTTGTAGAATATGTTAAAGTCTGTGGAGCACTTAGGCCAGGCAACAAATCCATGGAAAAGACTGAAGTGACTGTTGAAATCCTTCCCTTCAGATCATAGAAGTAATAACTAAAGACTGAGGGAGCATATACGGGGCTTAACTTCTCAGATTAGGACCTGCTACAGTGAGAAACTGAGGCCAAACCTACACCTTGAGGGTAAATCTAGTTGAACTCTATTGGCTAAGGAAAAAGAGAAGAAAGCCAAAACCTGAAGCCAGTAAGAGTAATGGTAAAAATAGATTAATCTCCAACAAATGTTCCCAGAAACTAGTAAAAGGACTATGAAGATCTGGCCTACTCTTTAACAACTTCTCTTTCAATGTTTTTGTACTGGCTTTAGGCATGTAAATAATAAAACCTTAAGAGACAAACCCAAAGTGTCCTCTTACCCATAAGCTTGCCATCCACATTGCTGCCTTTTGCTCCGGACTCCCAGTGTCAGCAATTTGTTTAGGAGGAGCCAGACTGGAGATCTCTAGTAAGGAACTGGGCTGTGCACTGCTCAGTCTTGTTCTGACCAAATCAATCCAGTGTGCAAGAGGATATCTTGGAACAACATTAAAAGGCAAAGGATACTTGAGTTCTGTCCTCTTATGATGTGTTACAAAGCTGAGCCTCAGGCTTGGACTTACTGGACTTGACTCATACAGTATAGACAGCAAGTGTCTGCTTTTCAGTTTGGGACCAGACCTGTTCTTGACTGGGAGCATACCGTAAGTACCACCAGATCCCAAAGCAATGACATCTTGAGACTCAACACCTTGAAGCATATATCTTCATCTTTCAGAAGGGAAAGAATTCTAATTCATTACAGCCTAAGCAAGAATGAGCATTTACTCTACATAATATACATATGACTTTATTTAATTAGAGAAAGGAAAGTGTATGGATAGCACGCATTATCACTAAATTACATTTTAATATACAGCATACAGAGTTTTATCACATAAACAGTTTTATCCAATGCATTTGGACAGCCACCCTTCTATGATGAATTTTATGAGAATGACTCTTCTTCTGCCTTGTGCAATAAGTTTAATTTTTAAAAGGTCACCGGATAAATGAGGTGGCTGCATGCTAATTTTGTTTTTCAACATCAGAAAATATGATTTCATCATCAGAGACATGAGGGAGATGGGAAGAAGCAGACAGTAGTGGTGTGTTTGGAACTTGTTAGTACAAAAGACTTAGATTTTTAGGTCACTTTTTCTCAACATCTGATAATCACAAAGTGCCATTGGAAAAAAAGAAAAAAACCTTTTTCATATTTAAGGGAGAAATGTATTTTAATGATTTTAAAATTATATTTCTAGAAAGAATTAAAATAACTTGAAACTTTAAACTTTTGCTTCCATCTAGCAAGTCATATTTTTATTTATCTGTATTCCATTAGAACACAGACTCCCAGCAAAAGCCAGCTTTCTATTACTGTCATCTACATCCTAGTACAGATTTTAAGACTCTCAGAGAGTTTTAAATTGATAAATCCAATGTAAAAAGGGCTCAAAAAGAAATGGTCAAAGAGTAGACCAGTACTTCATAGGCTTTTGGCTAGTTTCCATGGCTTTTGTGTGGTTGAATCTGTTTTTACCATTACTCTTATTGGCTTCAGGTTTTGGCCTTTTTTCTTTTTTTCCTTACCTAATATAGATGAACTAAACCATCAGTTTTAGGAGTGGCCCTTTCTTCCATTTCTGGGTAGGTCTTTACTGCAATTCATCTTTTCCTCTCTCAAGAATGTTGCTTCAGTACCTGTTGAAGCCATTTGTATATCTGACCCATTTTGTGTTCCTAGTGCTATGCATTTAGACTTTTTCTCTTTATAAAGTTCTCACAGCATATCTGATGTAATTTGAGATGCCTTTTCCCTATATTTTCTAATGAGCAGAAAAGCAAAATGAAATATTCTAATATGTACTGACATCAAATTTTCACACATCTACAGGTTGGAATGTCCCATCAGAAATGTTTTCCTGGGGACCTTTAATTAAAAAAAGTTCAGGATACTTACATTATAAGACTACAGAGGAAAAACAGAAGCAACAATTTTATAGGCAGCAGGAATGACAAAAATTAATCTCTTCAAAACACCTTTATGCAATGCTTCCACATTACATTGACTAGAACCACAATGTGATTAACAGAGGTATTTGTCACTTCAGCTAGTTCAAGTATTTCATTAATGGGAATAAAACTTGAATGAAATATCACATGTCAAAATTTTCTTCCTGTTTCTCTGTGTCAAAACACTCAAAGTAAGATATTAGGTATTTTCAGAATAAAAGATACATTATTTGTGATACTTCCACCAAAGCTTAAATATTGATTTTAAAAACAGAACAAATCTTATAAATCTCAAAAATTAAATAAATTAATTAAGTTGAGTTACAAGTTTTATGTGATTCTCTATGTAGTTAACCCAGTATTTGAATTAACAAAAAAACCTTCATGGGACAGATCTCTGAATTTAAGGTGTGTTCTAACTACAGAGGTTTAGCTGCTGTTTAATGTAATAGGCAGCGAAATGCCACTGGATTTGTCTGCAATGTGCAGCCTGAATGCAGTCAGGAGCTGTTGAAGTGGCATTGAACAGACCAGCTCTGGGGTTGGGTTCCTTACTATGGGAAGTTGGCTGTTCCTTATTTTGTGGGGAAAATAAGCTAGCATTATTTTATGTGTAAATATGTATAAATTACTATATGTCAGTGTGTATGTGATGGTTTCTCTAGAGTTAAGCACATACTTTTACAGATATCTGAGAAGACAACACCTTGACCCTGGACATTTTAAGTCAGCTGGGGTGTTAAATGTCTGAACATATACAATGCAATTATGAGTGGGTCTGTAAGTAGCAGACCCTAAGGTGACAGCAGTGGGGTTTGTGGCAGAACATGAAGCAACACAGCTAAAATGGCATCTGGGGAAATTTCTTTCTCTGAAATGCAAAGCAGTCCATTGTTTCAGGCACTGAAAGCCTCAGCGAGGTGTAACATGCACTCAGTCACACTCACGTGCTCCTGATGATCAGTTCTTGCTGCTGCCTGACCAAGGATGCAGAGGGGTTTCTCTGCTTGTGGGTTTCAAGTAGTAGGCGCACTCTGAGCCCAGAAGGACCTGATGTATGTGCCAACATGCACAGGAAAGACAGACCTCGCATGGCTACAGATCCAGTGAACCCCTATGCACCCAGAGCTCCAGGAGAATAGAGTGCAGGCTGGCAGGGAGTGTGTGACTGCCTCTGGCTCTGCCCTAGATAGTTGGTTCTGGACAGCTGAGGGATGGGAGTAAAACTCTCTAGAGCACGCTATGGGCTAGACAAATTGTCCCAGATTTAGGCCATTTAGGTTGAGTAATCCCATCTGAAGATGTGTGTTTGTGTACGGACAGATACTTGGGTGTGTGCATTCGCTTAGGCAGGGTGGAGGGAGAAGGAAGCAGAAATGTGATTGTTTCTAACTATTTGTAAAAATAGTATGATTAACCCCAAAATTTGCATGCTCTTATACTGTAATGATTGTCATTTTAAAACTAGCTTTTTGCCTTCGAGCTATCGGGGAAAAGACCTCAGGGAAAACTACTGCCGAAACCCCCGAGGGGAAGAGGGAGGCCCGTGGTGTTTCACCACCAGTCCAGAGACGCGCCATGAAGTCTGTGACATCCCCCTCTGCTCAGAAGGTAACCCGGCACAGCTTCTGCCGAAAGCTGCCTTTGCTCTGCTGACAGCAGCTGCACAGAACTTCCAGTAATCACTTGCTCGTGGCCTTTAGAGAGAGAAAAGGTGATTTCTCAGCAAGGATAACTCATATAGCAAGAAAAGAAGTTGTTAGAGGAAGAGGAGATCTTGTCCTCTTCCAGTATGCTGGAAGGTTTCAGGCTCAGCAGCTTTTCTCAGGTTATGGAGGAGCTTGAACAATGAAGTTGTGCTGATCACACAAATGTGACCCTTTGTTTTTGCTTGTCTAGCCCAAAGTGAATCCGTTAACAATTTCAGTATTACTATGTGATAAAATCATCTAGTGCCGTTCCACGGTAAAATCAGCTTTTCATCTTCTTTTTGATGAAAATATAGATACTGGATTACAAGATGAAAGCTTAAGATAAGCATGCACTTTGTGTTTTGAATAAATACTAAATAAGTATAACTCTACAAATCCAACCCCATTTGACTTTCAAGTCACAGAATTTGAAAGACATTTTATATGCACCATTGCATTTGTTGACTTTTAAGTTCTATTAACCTCCAAACTAAGCTCTTCTATCTTGCTAATCAGCCAATTCAGTCCCAGTCAATCGACCTATTTAAATCTTCAAGATAGGATGCCTTTAATTTTCCTGCGAATGTGTCACATGCAATAGCTATGCTGTCCTTAGGAAAGGAAGAGGAGAGGGGGGAGGGAGGCAAGGAGGGAGAGAGGAAAAGAAGGAGGAAGACAATCATTTGCAAAGAGCTTGAGAATTTGTTAAAACATCTCATTTAGAGAGAAACTTATGTGAGTTTCGAGTGAGATAAGACCTGGAGCTCACTTCTGGATGAAGACTTCGGTAGCTGATGTTTTGTGATATCTGTAATTCCATAAAATAATATTTTCTAAATGATCCTTCCTTACAATTACTCTAATTAGGGAATACTTGAGAAGTTTGTCTGTAGTTAATTATGGTGAACTTATTTTATATTTTCAGACCTCTCATTCTAAATTTTGTTCAACAATGCTTTCAAATTCCTTTGGTAACTTTTGCCCACTCTCCCTCCATGCACCCTACCTACTTTCCTAAATCAGGACTGAAAATGTATCTTAGTTTTAGCTGCCAAAAATAATTGTTATCAAAAAGATACAGTATCATATGTAGCTGAAAGTGCTGGGTATTTAAACAGACATACTGTACTGCACTAAAATTTGAATTCAGCCATTATTCTTCACTTAAACTTGTCCTGTAATTATACTGTGACTTAGTGATTTAGAATAATAAATGGTGCTTAATTAGATTATATCACCTTTAAAAAATACTTCTTCCATAGCTGTACGTCTCTTTCTCTTACTAACCATAAGTAAGATTAGTAAAAATCTGATAGGAACATGAATGTCTCTAGTAGCTCACCCCTACCTGCTTCAAAACTGTAAGAGTCCCATAAAGTGATACACTATTTAAGCATCCGGATTAGCTCTAACAGACACAATTAGATTCCAAATGGCATTACACATACCAACCCAACAGAAAGATACCATTTTTTAATAGCTTTTAAATTTGTTTTCAATATATAAGAGCAGGGACATGTTGGGGTGTTGGGGTTTTTTTGTTGGGTTTTTTTTTGGTGGTATAAATTATCAGTGTAATAAATGACTAGAGTCTATTTTTTTTCCTAGTTGAATGCATGACCTGCAATGGAGAGAGTTATAGAGGGCCAATGGATCACACTGAGACAGGCAAGGAGTGTCAGCGCTGGGATCTTCAGAGACCACACAAGCACAAATTTCGTCCAGAGAGGTAACCTCTCCTCCCGCCCAAGCAAGACCATGTGATCGTAGTTTGAAAATTACATGCATTCTGGAACCAGTTGAGCAAAACTAGCATTAGGTCAACTGAAATTCATGGATTTCACCAGTTTTAGATGCTTGGGCTCCTGGCCCATGGTATAGGCTGGCTACTGTCATGATGGAAATGCAGGATGGGGAGTAGAGGCTGTTTTGTGCAGTTCTGGTTACATCCCATGCCTGATTAGTGTAGGGATATGCACCTACTGCTTTAATTGATCAAAACTTTCTCCCCAGCTTCACTGACAGTAAGTAAATAACATCTGAATACTTCTGTATATATTGATATGCAGCTGCAGTCAGCTTAAATACCTTAAAGTAATCACACAGAAAATAACGATTTAAAGTCATACATTTTTGTTAGGTTTCTTAACATAATTAATGAATATAAACTTCCAATCTTGTCAATTTGCAATACTGAATAGCTTTAAAACTGTAGGTGATCTTCCATTATAATCACATTTAAGATTCTAATTTTTTTCACCAAATTGTTTGCCCCTACATCTGTTTTTTCACCCTGGGAAAGGATTTAATCCTTCTGTTTAGCATTTTATGAACATGGATTTCTTTCTTAGACTTTTTTTTTTTTTAATTTAGGCACAGATTCACAGTGCCAAAAGTTGAGTCAGAAACAGGAAGGCAAATTTCATCCCTGTTAGGGTTTGTCCTAGAAGGCCAGATTCACCCAAATGCAAAGGGTCATCTATAATACACACTTCTGAAAGTATTGTGGGAGGGAGGGGGTGTGCAGGGGTTTGGCCACACAGGAGGTGGTCTCTGTTCATCTCAAACTGGACTACAGTTTCATTTTAGTTTTATTCTGGATTTTGGCTTAACTCCATTTATATATTGTTTTGAATAAACTTAAACTGCCAGAAGACTGCAATAATCAACCCAGAATGATTAAGACCTTCCACTGAAAGTATCTTATTAGATGTTAAAGTGTTTTGCTAAATAAAGCATTATTTTTATTCTAAGAAATATGGGTACTGGTAGATTTTAGGAAGCCTGACTATTCAGCAGAATATTGAGGATCTGCAGTTTTGGAGTTTATGTGGTATAATCTGTTTTTTCCCTTGGCTTGGATGGTCTGATTCATGAATAATAGCAGGCTATCCCATTGTTCTGCCACAATAAATATTTTGTATTAGCAGAGTGGGACTGAAGATAATCTGTTTCTGAGTTTTGCCATGCACTTACTGTGCATTCTAGACTAAGTCACAGAAACAGTTTTGCTCCTTGGGAGTGAAACATTTATAGAACTCCTGGGTACAAACAATAATAATTTTACTGTCAGGAGGAAATTTCTTTTTTTCCACTAATTTCTGATTGTTTGCAAAATGACTTTTCAGACTTACCACAGTCTTACGAACAATCGTCTTCCTCTTTGAAATAATTCCTTCAGCGAACATCTTCTTGAGAGTTTTCAGACAGAAATAAAGTGCTTTTTTTAAAAACAAAAATCAACCCATCCAGATTGAACTGATCTGTATTGGCTTTAAGAACTGTAATGTAGTCCAGTGTATTTCTGATACACTGATGTTAATTAGCTCTGTGAACGGTCACTAAAGGTAGTAAAAAAAATACTTTGATTATACCAGATTTTTAAAATGTTGTGGGCTTTGGTTTGCTGGTTTGTTTTTTTTCATAGTCATGTAAGTTGAAAATAAGAGGTCTGGAACAAATGAAGCATTAAAACACAGCAGTCTCTAGAGACACTTACAGTATATCATCCAGGTGTAATGTAAATAACTTGGAAACCAGGAAGGACTATGTGGTTAGATTTAAACTTATTTTCATTTATGCCTTCATCAGTTGCAATGATGAAGAAAAGGAATAAGGATGGTAATCTTTTCAAATGCTCCAGTCTACCTGCTGTTTGGACAGTGCTTTTGGCTTAGGGTAAATACAATTCACTTTTCTTTTTTGTCACCTCAGGGATTTGTTCCACATTTACTTCCCTCAGAGGTCAGTTACTGAAGATGCTTACTGTTTGCTTAGATGTGATTGAAGCTAGAAGAAGGAATCCCCCCCCAACAGTTCCTGTGTGGCCCATTTTCAGCTATTTGTGAATGCAGAATTATATTCTGAAACTCCACTTCTCTTCTGTACTCCTCATGGGCACAGTTATGCCTCAAGATGGAAGGAAGACCACTGAGGATAATGTCTTGGGCATAGAGCAGCATAGCTGGGAAAAGTTTTTCGCCTTTTCTGCTCTAACTCAAATATCTGGTGAAAATATTTATTACATGCAGGAAAGTAGGGTTGAAGTGTAGCATAGGAGGTGACTAACTGCAGATATCCTTTTATTAGTCCCTTGGTTTATATCTTTTATATGAAAACTTACTTTATAAAAAAGTGAGAAGTGTGCACAAAAAAAGAGACAGCTCTCAGGGAACCCTGCATAGCCTCACTGTTGAATTGTGAGGAACAGTTTGAAGCCTTGTTGTTTATCTTATTGCTATTATTTGTTTCTTAAAGGTGCCAGTTGGTCTTCTTTATAGGAATTGTTTCTTGGTGGGTATGAAGGAAGGCAGAAGCCTCCATGAATACTGGGGGAAGAAACATTGACTGGGAAGGCTGGTTTTGTTCTAGGAAAGGACAAGTAGATCTAGTAGGTGAAAAGATATGGCTCACAGGCACTATTCCATCCCTTAAAGACACTCAGAGCATCAACCT
>WEIT01007230.1:0-11353 GCA_013389985.1 Dryoscopus gambensis | reverse complement strand
TCATCTTTCAATTTTTCAGTTACTCCATTAAGTAAGGAGCTGTTGCTTTGGATTTTTGGCCTGTGTTGGTTTGGGTTTTGTTTTGGTTTGTGGTTTGTTTTTTATTTAACTAAACTAAACTGTGCTTCCTACACTTCTCCAATTATTAGATAACATATGAATCATGCGTAGCATACTAGAACTGTTCTTTTCCCCTGCTAAATATGTTATTATTATGAAAAAAAGTATTCCTAAGTTACAGCTGACTGTTTCACAAACGCAACTTTTATAAACCTTTATCCTTTGGCATTTCCTGAGTTGATGTGTCAGTGTTCTGAGGATTCACATCTGGCTTTGTTGGTCACGTAAGCTTATGCCCCATGCAACTTTCAGTATCTACAGTCTGGCCTCAGCCTTATAAAATAGTTGGGTGGGAGATCTCCTGCAAACTATTGGATTATCATCTTTGCCCACCAAGTCTTAGGAGAGTCCTGAAGAAAAGGTAAAGATCAAAATGAAATAAAAAAACCCTCCAGAACGCAGTGTAATTATTTCCATATTGTGATGAAAGCCTTTTGTCTCATTTCTAGGCAAAAGTTCACTGAAGGAACTAGAAATGCTTTCCCTCAGTTAGAAAATATATTAAAATCAGTGGAAATTTCCCATGTAAAACTGTATTTTCACTGCGGAAAACTGTAGCTCTTTTGAAATTAATACGTCAATGTATATCAGAAAAAATACACAAGTGGTGGTCTTGAAAGCTTAACCCAGCAGATATTTTCAAAGGGTGTTTCTCACAGGCATATGACATTGCCCTCTACATAAGATGCAGTGCTGCTTGATTCTTTCCTTTATAACCCAGTGAGGGAGTTTATTGCTGATGCTACTGTTAAATCACCATCTTGATGGCCAGAATACTAACAGAAAATATCAAAACCCTGTTTTCAGTTTTCTGTCTTTTTTGAGGCTCATAAAAAACTGTTTTCCCATCTCCTAGCAGGGAGCCCGAAACACTTGGCTATTCTGGGTTTCGGTGGCTGCTCTGTGTTTCTGAAGCTGGGGCTGTTTGCAATCTCAGAACACTAAAAAGAGAACATCATGAGTTATAGGTCTTTATAGCTTTGTGGTTTGGATTCTCACACAGGTTTTTAATTCCTATGCTGAGGACTGTTTATTTAATTTACAAGAAATACTAATTAGGAAAAAAGCTTTACAAATCCAAGTCCTTGGACCATATACAAAAATGTAGGTGTCCTGTCTTTGGGGAGTGACCACAAGGCAGCATGCTGCTTGTGGCTTTTGCTACATGTCGTGAGTGCTAGTATGCTCTATAGCCAAAATGCTGACAACAGCTCATATACAAAATTTTCAGAAAAAAAGTTGGTGGAAGGAAGCATTTAGTAAATAAATATGGTTTTAAGACTGAAGAGAGAGGACATTGTAATTTTACTTCCAAGCACAGAATGCAGCATAAAACATTGTGGCTTACAGCCAGGGCTGTGAGAAAGAGATGACAGGAGCAATTAGGAATTAGAGATGGCTCAAGCTGCAAAAACTGGATTTGGATTAAGACTTTGGGGACACCAGGACTGGTTTGAAGTTGCTCACATATGTGTCTGTGGTTTTGGCTTGAGACGATTTTTAGTTAGAAGAGAGGATAAAAGGACAACTAACAGCAATGAAGAAGTGTAGGATGAAATGAAGAAATAGAAGCAGTGCCAGCAAACATGAAAAAGGATAATGACTGTTATTTTGGCATGAATGAGGACACTGACTACAGAGAAGACAGGAGTAGGGAACTAATACTGTTTTAAAAAAACCCCAAACAGGTAGTAACTCCTCTATGGATGAGCTATAGGGCAATTAGAGAGGTGCTGAGGGCCATAAAGGAAGCTACATGTATCAGTCATTTGAGAACTGCAGAGCTTTTTGGAATTATTGTGTTAAGGACAGTGTTTCATTGCTGCCTACATGATGTCCAACCAACCCAGAGGCCTTTACTATGGATTTAGCATTTGCCACCAGTAATCAATGACAGTAGTCAGGGCTCAAAAAGCCTCGAAAAAATTCAATAAAGGCCTCAGTTTGATGGGAAAGAGCAAGTAATGAAACACCAAAATTGAGAATCTAGAAAATGCAGTATGCCTACAGCCTTTGGGAAGACAAAATTCCACCAATATTCCACTTGTTCTTTAGAAATGGAGATTTCAACTGCCCATTTGAATCCACAGTTCTGATGAAAGAGTTATTTGTCGAATCGTTGTATGTAAACAAATAAAAGTTTCATTCATTTAAGCTTAATATTTGCAAAATATAAAGATGTTTATAGAAAGGAGGTAGTGAAAAGAGATATTTAGGAGTTGATAAAGTGTTACCTTCCATCTTGCTTCATAAGGAGACAAAGAATATGTCCCATGTTCACTGTTTATGCAACAGCGTAATCTGTATTTCCTCATAAAGGATCCTTTTCAAATCCTTTTCATCATTTCTGTGATAGTTTTGAAAGTGAGATTTAAGAACTCGAAACCTGAGGAGACCCATTTTTTAAATAGATTTAAAATTAAAATTGTTTGAATTTAAAGCTTTGTTGTAGCCATTGAAAGAGTCTGGAAAGGTCCCTCTGTGCTCAAGGACAAATGAACTGTATGTGTGAAAGTTTTAGGTGACAATGAGTTCCTCAGTATTGTGATTCTTGATCTTGGCTATAATTGATTTCTTCACTTTCTCATATGTTTTTACTGAAAAAAAGCAAAAAGCTAGAAACCAGTGGGGTTTTTCTTCCATTCATGTACTGTGTCATAGTGCATTGAAGACAATGTGGAAAGGAAGGAACTGCCACTAAACTGCCCAGAACTGTGAATGTCATTGCTTGAGGAAGGGACGCCTGAAGGCAGTATAACTGAGCATGAGCAGCTTCAAAACGTCACTAAGCTTTCTTACTGATATTTGCAGAATTGCATGGATCACATTTAGAATCAACTTTTTAAAATATTTTTTTACAGATCAGGGCACATTTTCCTTCTGTTGACTGATAAGATAGAAAAGATATTGCATGAATCTAAGCAAGAGAACGTATTTTCCTCATGATGTAATTTAGGACTCTGCTTCTTTTCCAACTATGTCTTTTTCCAAAAATACTTAGGTTGTATTGTTGTGAAAGAACATGAATTCTCCAGCAAAATCTCTACCTTCTTTTAAGTCAGTAGGAGTCTCATCATTGACCTAAAATTTCTGCAGGATTTTCTTCTGGGTCATTGGGATTAGAGTCAGAAATAGTATCTAGGCGGTTACTTCAGCTGTTGAATGACTCAAGGTCCCTGCTGGTTCCCTCATGCTGGCATTGCTGTGAGAACCAGAACTGGGAAGACTAACTGTGACTTTACAGATAAGGCTCTGGATAATATTTCATATTTTTACTTAAGCATCTGTGAATGTATGAGCTGGCCCTTATTAATAAAGTTATGTATTTTGAAATATCGAAGTAGGGAGGGTTTTACGGAAGAAAAAGGATATCTCTGCATTATTACCCTTTGGTTGGGGACTTTAGAGTGAACATGTGAACATTAGTAGTATTTCTACTAATGGGAAATCTCTTCATGTAGCTGTCTGAATTACATGTCTAAACTTAGTCATCCAGAATTTAAAAGCGAAAACAAAAACCCACAAAGTTCAAAACTAGCAAAAGGCTACTATGTGCGATCTTTCTTTAACAGTATTTTTAATCTCAGTTCAGAACTGTAAGAGTTGAATTGAATCAAAAAAATCCTGGGAACTTCCATTATGAAACATTAGTAAGTACGGCAAAGTAAGGATTATTTGTTGATTTTAAATTAATCTAACTAAGTTAATAGTGTCTTTCTCATTGGAACAAAGCCTTGTATTTGCAGATCTTAATTTATATTTTAGAAGAATTACTGGGATAAGGATGGGAATTCAGTTTTACAGATTTTTATCTTGATCTTGATTTTGCCTTGTAAGAGAACTGGTGAGTGCGTTCTTAGGGCTCTTCCACCAATGCTCAGCACATCTGATATTCATGCTCAGAGTTATTAACTTTAGTTAATTTGATATATTGGTGATGAATAATTAGCCTCACCAACAAGACCAATACTGAATGGAGATGACTCTGTAAATTGTAGGCTTGGACAGCCTGGGCACTTCCTAGTTTGGCAAGTGCTGTCTGCAGTGTCTGGTGAGGCAGGCACTGCTCCTCAAGCTCTTGCCTGTTCCTGTGCACATCCAGCCCAACTTTCATTAACAGGAACAGGGAGACTGTTCCCATCATGCCTGTTTGTGGAATCGCCAGCTGAATGAAGGATTTCTCAAGGACTGGTAAGTTTTGAGCCTTCTGTGAGACTCAGTAGCCAGAATGGGAATTGGTTCTGAGAGCACAAGCTCTCAGAATTTCAGAATTAAATTTCAGAAATATTTTGGAATCTCATTTTTCATGTTTTAAAATGAGACATTTGTAGTATATGCAGGTGGTACAGCAATGAGATTTTGGGGAGGGTTCTGTGGACCTTTTGGAACAATGGAACTGCTTTATTAATTAAAATGAGAATATTTTAGTCATCCTTCTCATTACTAGAATTCTTATTGAGAGCTGCAACAAGGTAGTAGAAGATAATCACATTGTAGATTTTGAAATAGTTTCTCTCTTAGTCATTATAGTGCAAGTCTTTCTAGAAGTGGCTCGGCTGTGCAAGTATTCATGACAATGTGAAAGTTAAGTTTTTCTGGTGCCTTTACATTGTATGTTTTGACATGGCCAAGTTGTAAAATCTGATCTACAGATAGAGGTCACTGTCCAGACATGCAGTGTAAGGTTCAACAATAAGCTGTGTATCAGCAGATGTAAAAAAGAAGGAATGCTCTTCAAAATTACTATGGGCTTGGTAAAATCAATTGATGCATTACTTATTTCATTTCAGGCATGTGATTTAAAAAAACCCTCAATCCCACATAATGATATATAAACAAGAAACTGATTACTTTTTCTTTAGCATGACTGAGTATAGAGTAGATGCACTATACAGTTCATTACAGTTGAAGTAGTAATTTCTTGTGTATAGATAAGAGCTTTGCAATAGCTTGTATTGGCCGATTTTTTTGTGCACTATTAGTATTATTTAAAAAGACTTTTGCTAGAGTTATGTAGTTGTAATTTATTAATTTACTTAGGAAATATTATGAAACCAGGGTGTATGCTGAAATTTATCGTCTTAGAAAACTCTTCTCCTCCCCACCCCTCCTCAAGTTTTTCCCTAAATCTTTTTCATTTTTGTAAAAACAATGCAGGTATTTTTAAAAAGACTAATATGTATCTGAATTTGGCACAGCAATGTTCACTCTAATCAGCTTAGAAGCTATTTTAGACTATAACTCCATTTGTTTTCATATATTATTTATGATGGAAAACTGAAAGATTGCAGCTATTTATTACTATTAGTTGTATGAATTCATCTTTTTGTAGTCTAATTATTTCAAAAATGATGTATAAATACTAAACATATAGTTACTAGCTGCAAGCCTGCTTGACGATTCCCCTAGAAAGAGTGCATTTGTCAGCAGAAAACAAAAACCTGTTTGTGATACTTGCGGCACCATATCCTTTTGACTTTGGAATGAGTTTGGAACTCAAAATCCCATTGAAACAAGACAACATTTGTCTTGGGAAGGAGGGACAGGAAATGAATTTGACCATGAAACACTGATTTAAAAACATCAACCAGATGAAGAGAAAGATGGATGCATGGATGAATGTATAATTCAACTGCAAAACTTGATGTTATCATTTGACAGGGAAATGATCTTTAACATCAAAGATCAGTCAGCAAGTCAGCCAAAACCATCTGTTATGACATTTGGTTTCCTTAAGATCCATATTTTCTCCAAGTTCATGAAACTGGCTCAAGTTACCAGAAGTGAACTACATTATGAGTAACACACAAATACTGTTCTATTCACTGGACCATTTGAAGACAGCTAATTAAGGAACTTTATTAACATACTTATTGCTGGCAACTAATACTTTTAAGATAATTAATAAAATTAGTCTTGTGAACAATTGCGGTTACCAACAGATATGCAGTTACTTTAAAAATATTATATTGGGAACTTCTGAGGGTATTGCAGAAGTGTTGCTCTTACTGCAGTGTATTTGGTTTTGTACTACTTTGTATATATCTGATGCAATATCTGTGTCATTAATTTGCAATTATGAAAATTGCATAAGAAATGAAAAGAGCCTTTCAAGTTATGTGAATGAGTCATTTAAAAACCACTGTTTTTCTGAATTTAGTTCAAGACAGCCCACACCAGGGTGAGTGCAGAGTATATCAACATCTGTAAGAGATCTTGAGTCTGATGAATTTGTTAGTCTTTAAAACATTTTTCTCTGTAGAGAATACTAATCTTTGATTTCAAAAGCTGGGCCTTTTTTCCCCTCTTTTAACCATATGAGACATACAAAAAAACTTTTTATGAGAATTTAGCACATTAATTTACAATAGGATTTATATTCTTTTTTTGTTATTATTATTTCTTATCTGCATCTTTTTGTCCTGTGACCCAATATTCTGGGAACTCTTTAGAGGAATCCAGTTTTATTTTAATCCTACAAATATGTGTTATCATGTTTAACAGTGCACATGTGCGTAGTCACTCAATTTTTTAAAGCTGAGGGAAAGCTGTTTCAATATTTGTTGAACTGGAAAAAGTAATCAGGAATATCTTCTGATCTCCAGTGATATAGCATAGACCAGGTGTCTCACGCAAGAAAATATTGCAGATTCTTGGTGTGCAAGTGGATAAACTAGCATAAAGTCCAGCATTTACTTTGATTTTGTGGATGTTGTAAGTGTGAAGAAGAAAAAACTACCCTGTAGTCACATTAGCAATTTCACCAAAGAACTGCAATTACCATGATTTGAACATCATGTAATCCATGACTCCATCCATAACATGGAGTTCAAACCTGACATCCTGAGCCATTCTGAAGAGAATGAAACAGCACTTCTTTTCTGGGTCTGCAGATGAAGGCATGGTGAACAGCACAGAGGCGGCAGCTGAGACGACAACGTGCGTTCGGGGACAGGGTGAGGGTTACCGTGGCACGGTCAGCACCATATGGAGTGGGATCCAGTGCCAGAGGTGGGACTCCCAGTTTCCTCACCAGCACAACATCACTCCTGAAAACTTCAAATGCAAGTGAGTAGAGACATGTGGGTGTTACTACTGCAGTGAGAAAAGAGATGAGTTTTAAAATGTTTAACAAGTCATGTCACTTGAGTAGACCATAGGGCCCTGTCCCTGCTCCGTGTCTTGATTCATCCACTCTACCTGCTGAGGCTCAAAACCTCTTGAGCCTGGGAAAATCAGTCCTTGAGATCTCAAAACAGTAGTTCTAGATGAACTTGTGTGAAACCCAAGGGATTTTTATGAACTTCTCCTTCAAGCATGTACTCACCAGTTTGATTGTGAAGTGTCTGGATATGTTCCAGACTGGGACCTGAATCCCAACAGTGCTGATAAATTACCACTGCTTTTTCTTCATGGAACTAAAAACTTCTTTGCAGTTTGATTGCTGACTTTAATTTAGTATGTCCTAATTATTACCTAAACATAATCTTCTTGGCAATAGTTAACATTTATAATATTTGAAAACACTTCTTTTATTTTTCATATTTTAAATCCTTTTTCAATCTCATTACTAAATTTAGTTGCATCAATTGGACTGCTTTTACAATGGTCATTGAACCTTTCTGTATGGTTCATAAACTCCCAAGATGTGAATAATCTACTAATTTTAGGCAGTTACCTTAGTAATGTTCTTTCAGTCCTTTTTAAACTAATCATAGAGGAAAGCTTGCTGACCAGAATGAAGCCACAGCCCAGTTTGTACTAAATATCTTAATTGATGGGTAAATATCAGTAAGAATTACAGTATTAGGCCCATTCTTTCCATAGTCTGTTATCAGTAAGTGCTGCAGATGGAAAAATACAGTGAAATATGGAGATGCACAGAACATGGCAACAACTGTCAGGAGATGGGGAAATAAAACTTACATTTAAGAGGTTTGACGATTTCATGCAAGCTGCAAAAGACATTTAAAGGTGTTCCCTTGTGACTAACTTTTACTTTAAAGGTAACAGCTGTATAGAATTTCAACGTACATTTTTTTATTTTCCACAATTCAGTTTCTTAAATGAGTCAGTGACAGTCTACAGCTCTCTGTTTCTCCAAACTCAGCAGAACCATTCAAAGTATAGGGAGTTTTAAGCACTTTAGTAATGTTTGTATTTAAAAGCACTTGTAATGTATTGCAGGTGTATCCAATGTCAGTTGCATGCAAATTTTGATGGAGGATCCTGAATGAAAACATTGTTAATCTTCAAATGAAATCTTATATCCCATCAAAACATATGCCTGCTGAAAATGAATTCCCATAAACATATTCTTTTTACAGTTAATATTTTTCTGGACACTGTGTTCTTACTGGCTCCTCATCTCCTTGCACTTGACACTGATCAGTAACACAGAGACCTGAAGGAGCCTATATTTTTGTTAATTCATAACCAAAAACAATGGACCACATTGGTGGGCTTAGGTTATCGCTGCTGCGAGCTAAAATATTTATTTTTATAGGGATTTGAGGGAGAACTACTGCCGAAATCCAGATGGATCTGAATCACCCTGGTGTTTTACCACTGACCCAAACATCCGTATTGGTTATTGCTCCCAGATTCCCAAGTGCGATGTATCAAATGAACAAGGTAACAGAGGAAAGGGTGATAACGTGATTTTAAGTGAATGCTATACTGTTCCAAACAGCAAGTAGACAGGCTTGAAAACTGAAGAAGTTGTATCTGTATTACACCTATGTAGTTCCGCTTTTGCTTTATTTGCATGCTTGGGTTTCATTGTGGTGTAAATGAGATTAATTTCTCAGCTTTTGATTCTAGCAGGGAAAGCTGCAGCAAAGATTTGACTGGATCTGGTTTTTAGACAAGGTGAATCTATGTATCTGCTCTACTGTCTTTACCTTTCTCAGTTTGAAAGGCCTTTTTCTACAGCTGAGATGGTTCCTTGGTTTGCAGTCATTTTATAATTGCATATAAGGCTACCAAAAGAGATGTCTTTTCCTTTTTTTTTAATGTATATACCTCCTTATCTAGAAGGGACTGATCCTCTGAGTTCTTACCTACCTCTGCCTGTGAGGTTCATTCTAAGTCTTCATGTAAATGTTTTTCCCATGCGGTCTTGGTATTACTGTAAGGAGTAGTGTTGCATCCTGAATGGATGTCAATCATAGCATAAACTGAGGCTAAGACCTCAGACCTATAACCCTACATCAGGTTGCATCAACAGCTCCATCTTTAAGTTTTAGCCAATTTTTCCCATACATTTAAAAAAGTTGCAGTTGCAAGACTTGTATCAAAGAAAGGACTAAACTTTTATATTAATTCTGTGTTTCTTTTAAAGTATCAATTATCAAAAACTAAAAATACTGATGAATATGAAATTAAGTGCTTTATGCAAAATGCCTTTATAGTACTGAACATTTAAACAATCCTCTTGAAAAATCTCAAAAAGGCTTGTGATAAAAGCTTATGAATCAAACATGACTTCTGCTGGAGCGAACAGGCAAGTTTTTGAATTACATTAAAAATAAAGTCATATTGATTTTTTGATTTTGCTGAAGTAGTACTTAAGACTAGAATTATATACTGTTGCCAGTATCTGGAAGAGACACAAAGCTAATCTGAGTGCCTGTTTTTTATGGAGGAGGAATAGGGGATAATTTTTCTTGGATTTGTATAAACTATCTTCTGACAACATTTAGAATATTCTAAAACTGTGACCCTTCTAAATTAATCATAAACCAACTCTTTATGAAAGAAATTTTCGTAGTTTATCTAAGTAACACAATTTAAAATGCTACTGTGTTGAGAATGAAGATCTCAAACAGGAGATTACGTATGTAAAGCTGGAAATGATTTTCCATTTTTCTTCTAATCTGAATTATACAATTGTCTGATTAATAGTCAGCAGAATAGCAACAGAACACTTGTCTTTAATAATTTGGATTACTGATGGAACTAAGTTTTCTTCTCCATGTTGCACAATCACCCTCCACTTTTTTGTCTCAACATTCTTTTTTCAGATTGTTATCATGGCAATGGCAAGAGTTACATGGGGAATCTATCCAAGACAAGATTTGGACTACCTTGCTCCACATGGGACAAAAATATTGAAGACTTACGTAGGTGTGTACATATTAAAGAGATGGTTCAGTGAGTCCTGAATAAATACTGCCTCCAGATGGCAACTCTTTTTCATCTGCATTGATTCTAAAGTAGCCCCTTATGCCCTGGAGCTTTTAATATCTTTGTTTTCCTAATTTTTATCTTTTTCTTTTTTTCTTCACGTTTAAATATATTGCTTAAATATATTGCACAACATGACCGTTTGGGCTAACCACTAATTGCAGGCTTTGGGATGTTTCTCAGTGTTTAGTTTACTGGCCTATTTTACCCCATCCTTGTTCTTGAAAGTTTGGTGCAATGAGAGGACAGTAGGAATGAGACAGGAAATAGTTATCTCATCAACCTCATCTCATAGCTCATGCTGCTTCAAGGAGGAAGTTGGACTTCAAACCACTTAATGTCCCTTGCAGCCTGAAATTGACCCTTGAGTCTACAATCTAGTGACACTGATATCAAATGCCCTGGAAAAGACCTGCTGTTTCTGTTGTTTATCATTAATTTGGCTTCATATTCAAGTAGTAGAAATGGCAAGTTACTTTAATTTATTTGTTGAAATAAATTGAATTATCAGGACTATATATAAAATAAGGGATTCATAAAAAGTTTTGCTATGTATGAGATATCACACACACTAGTGGCTATGATGGAAATAGTTTCTCCTTCATTTTCCTTTAGTTTCTGAAGCTGATGCAAACGTGCCAGTATTACATTTGGTACTTCTTGTTGAGTCACAGTGCAGAAAATTTAAGCCATTGTCCTCTGGAAGGACTGTGTAAGTCAGGAAGTCAGCTTTTGGGGAANAGTGGCCCTGTGTGGAATCATCACCGGGGCTACATGTGTTTCTTCCCACAGATGGTGAGAGAGAAGACACAAATTCCAATGTACTGCCCACGTAAGAGAAACAGAGGTTTAAGCTCCTGCTTTCTGAGAAGCCTGATAAGTCTTAGTTTGCTGTGAATGAGACCGTATAAACCTACTGGATACTTGATGTAATTGCATTAATCTAATAGAGCACAGATCAGCCTTTCTTCTCCTACTCCCACACATTTTCCATCTGGGAACTTCTTTGAGGAGCTATCTGTCTCACTACAACAGTTTCTCTGGT
>WEIT01007212.1:2432-75554 GCA_013389985.1 Dryoscopus gambensis | reverse complement strand
CTAGCAGCCTTTCAATATTTATATTGAGCTTGCCTTTATTAAATCACTGGTGAAAAATAAGAGGATTCACCCAAGATGTAGTTTCATCATATAAAACAGCACAGACATTTATCTTATAAAATTGCAGAAGTGTAGCTCCACGTAGACTGATGGAGCTGAGCTGCATTTGGCATTAGGATCTCATTTTCTTGCCTAAGGTGTTTATGACGCATACAGTTGCTAATAGCTTATGCAGTTCATTTTTTACAGAATCTGTGGTTTAAGCACAATGCTTAGTACTCCTGAAATATAACTCTTCCTTTTTAAAAATTGCAGAGTGTTTAATGTGAATTATGAAGAGCGCTTAGTTGCATATTTGAGACCTGCCTCAAATTTTTCACAGTATTCATTCCTACCTTTGCAGTTCCATTTTATCAAAACATTTTTGTAATTAAACAAAAAAAATTAAAAGAAAAAGAATCACATTTTGTAAACTAAAATGAATGTTTGGGTTCTTTGGGGCTACTTTCCAACAGATATGCAATGTTCAGAGCAGCAGCACAGAGCTGAAATAGCCCTTCCATAATCAGACAGATCAAATGTAGAAGAAAACATTCTTTAATGCAAATAAAGGGGTTGAAAAGCTCATATAGCATTTCTTCTATCTCCCTGGGTATATTCAGTTTGATTCCCTAAAGAAGTGATGTTTATGTGACTGAATCTCCTACCCGTTTTTACCACTTGTAATTTTCAACCCAGTGGCCACTTCTGAACGTATTTGACAAATGCCCAGCAATCCCAAACTTCCTAATCAAGTTCCTAGAATTTCGTTAGAAGGCACTACTTCATAGAGGGCAGAGATACTTAAGTTACTCAACTCATGGAAAAACTGAATCAAGTGCTTTTGAGAGTTCACAGAGAGGAGAAACCTCTGAAATGCCTGAATTGTGAGGAAAAATTCAAAACAGAGCTGGCAAGCACAAATTCATAGCAAAGCAGGAATTGTTAGTCCTGGATCTCATAAAAGCATCTGTTTTGTTTACTAAGACACCACGACTTCCCAGCCCATCAACACACAAACATATTCAGCAGCAGTAGTGCACAGCACAGAGCTGCAAACCGAGCTGAAACTCCCTGACCACAGACAGTCAAGAAACATAAGATGTTTCTGGCTCACTGTTAGTTTTCCAGGTGAGGGATGACAGATGGCTTCAAAGATTCTGTTTCAAAGTGGTATTAGAAGGAAACTATTTATATACTATGAAGTATTTAATAATAATAATAATAAAAAGTAATTTTGGAAAACAGAAGGAATATTATCAATTTATCTGAAAAAACCAGATTGTGGAGAGAACCAAAGTAACTTTAGGGCAGGTTGTTTGTTTTGGTTTTTTTCAGAATTAGCACCATTTAGCATGTATGTGCTATCTGACATCCTGGAAAGACTTTGAAAATGCTTATAATAAATTCTAGTACTCCTAAGTGCTGAAGTCTCCAAACCACTGTTATTGTAAGTTAGAAAAGGAGGAGCAAACTAATGAAAGGGGCTTAAAACCCCAGCTTCCATGGCCTGAATGCTCACACAGATCACAGGGCAATAATGCCTCTCCATTACAGAATTTAAATCACAAAACCAGCCTCTTGCCTGATCCTCCCTACTTCAGCACATTTACAATATGAATGGGAAATGAAGCATATTTTCAGAAATATTTAGTTCGTAGTCAGTAAGCTTTGAGGCAAACAGCTTGAATCCTTTTGACCTGATTCCTCCTTGTTAAATGAAACAAAAAAAAAATTCAAGCTGCACAACGAATTACATCAGAGCCCAGCAGACAAGGAAGCAAGTAATTCTGCAGAGTCTCTGTGCTTTAATTAGCTGAGAATCAAGAAACTTCCAGCAGTACCTCTGTACTAGAACAGGACATGTAAAATATTACTTGTCTTATGTTTATAAATATTCCAAAAAGAAATTGTGAGAAAAAAACTTTACAAACATTCATCAAAGGAACTTGGTTTCATCTGTGTCTTCCTCATTTCACTTTAATTTACCCTAATAATAATCCAAAAATATCATGGCATTTGTTAGTAGTATAATGTAGCAAAAGCAGACAACACTATGTTTCCCAAATATCAAACTTCTAGATAAGTTTAATAACAAAGTGAACTTCAGCATCGATTCATGTTTAGTATTTTTCATGATTTATATGTTTCAGGAGAAAATCAGTTTAAATTAGCAATAAAAAATAATTTAGTGTGATTTTCTACTAATAAATAAGTTGTTATTCATAAGTAATGGTTCAGGATGCAATCAAAGTGTATACTGGGAAATTATTCAGTTATTTTTGTGTGATTTGTTGCACTGTTTATGCAATTCAAACAATAGCTCACCAATATATTCTATAAATTAATGATCAACATGAATTGAGAAACCAATAAAACGTTTTCTTAATTTACTTAGTTATGGAGAAAATCCCCTAAGATCACATCCAAAGTCACTTCTATATTGACAGTCTGAACTGTCACCGTCCAAAACCAGCCTTTAGTTCAGAAACAAAATCATTAGAATTTTGAGATCCTGAAAGACAGCAAACATCTAAGGAAAATCAGAAGAGTTGAGAGTTATTCACTTAAACAATAAGGTATATACCAATAAGGTCTGAGGTCTACACTAGCATTTATACAACAAGAGCTAATTTAGGGAATCCAGAACTGAAGAGATGAGAATATATTTCCCATACTGAATAAATTGTTAAAAGACATAAATGCAGTCCCCAGAAAAGATGTTCTTGTCACACTTCAAAGAAACCCAAACAAAATTAAAAATAATTGGAAGCCAAATACAAATGACCAGCATGTGAGTTATCTGTAGTAAGTAACCAAGAAAAATGTGCTGCCTCTCATCCTGTGTTTTTGAAGATGCAAAATGAGAAACAAAACCACAGCCAAATAGAATTACAACAGAATTAATCTACCCCCGTGTACTTTTTCCAAATGTAATGACACTGCTCAGAGCAAGGCACACTGGAACCACAGATGCAGACATGCACCCACTGCACCCAGTGGCACATTTGCAAGGGCCCAAATTCCAGTCAGAGTGAGGGTCACCCAACAGTCATCTATGCCAATCCCCCACTTCTGCCTCCAAACCCACATGGAGCCCTATTAAATTTATGGAGCTCCATATGGGTGTACATGTCTGCCCAGGTAAATCGCTGGCAAGCTTAGGACTGTAATTATCATTATTAGGAGTGTCTAGTACATTTTATATGCTAGCAAAATCCACCAAGTCTGCTGACAGCAAAGGGAGGGCTTTGCAGTGCCATATGTGGTTTGTCTGAAGGGCTCTTCTGAGTCTGCTCCTTCATTTCTGCCGCGGTCAACACTCCCCCTGAATTTGCAGTGTCTCTGAAGCTCAGGTATCACTGATACAACACTAGATGCAAATAATGAAAACTGATCTTTCTTTCATAATTGCTTCCAGTCAAATAGGAATAGAAGGATAAAAATAATAATTTGCTAATGCAGGAAAATAGTTAGAGGAAAAAAACCCACCCTGTTATTAATTTGAATAGAATTGCTGGAAAAAAAAATCTTTATGTCCTTCATTAAAAAAAAAATCTCCCTTACTATTCAAAGTCTCTAATTTTGGTTGTCTTAATGTATTTTTCATGTAAGTCATAAAGTAGGATTTTTATGTGTATTATGGTTTACACACAAAATTATATCCAAAAAGCTTTATAGGTACTAAAGTATGACATCCTTTACTTCACCACACCCTAATAGTGAGAACAATAATTCACTCATAAAGATTGATAGCTGGCATTTGTCTTCAAGTTGTCCAATGACTGCATGAGAATTAAAATAAAATTATCTTCTCACCAAAGGAGTTAGTTACCCCTGCGGGCCAGGGCTGAGGTGGAGTTATGATGAATCATGCATTGGGAGGATCTCTAGCTTTCAATGAAATTAGTAACTTCCTTGCAAATTAATTTAATTACACCTCACAAAAATCTCTGTTCACAAAACACACATCTTTGGAGGTCTAAAAATAGAAGAGGCACCATTCCAATCAATAGAAATTTCTATATTTTCCTCTCTTTCCCACACATACTTGCTGTCTTGAATGGAGGGAGGAGGAAACAGCATGCCAAAAGAGCCCAAATAGAAGTTTTTCCATGACTTCTAAACTGCAAGCTGGTTTCTCAGCATGTATGAATACATAGAGTGCCTTCAGCTCGAATAGAGCTACACTGAGTCATCCTGATGTGGGGCCTGACCAAAAGTCTAGGCTTCTCCTAATAAAAAGAGTGAATTAGAAATTTTGAAACAATTTGGCTCCAAGCAATGTTTCTTACAGGTACAATTTATGAGAACAATAACAAGTACTGGAAATTTTAATTCAAAAATTCATTAGCAGTAATCATGGTCTTTTCTTCTTTTTCCACAGACACCATAAAAGCCAAGTCTGCTTGAATGAAAAAAAAGATCTTCCCCATCTCTGAACTCTGCATCTGCAGCAAGTCTTTGCATCGTCTGCAGAAGAGGTCTTTGAGATAAAAAACTTGAGTGGCTGCTTCTGGTTTAATGCAAGTGTTGGACACCTCCAGTATAGCCTTTTCTTTGTTCAAATTCATGTCCAAGACCACAGATTTTGCCCTGTTTCACTGCATCCAGGTCACAGCTGCTACGGCAGTGCCAGCAGGTCCTTCCCTGTCTGACACTCTCACTTGGGGGTAGGGAGGATGTTGCCTTGCTTCTCACACTTGTGTTGCAACCTTCATTAGCCATGGAAATGTCTTAATGGGGACATTCTCTGAAGCTTGTTTGTCATGGGCAGGTTTGCTCTGAACCTTAGCCAAGTCTCTCCTGGCTGGCACCTTTCATTATATCAAACATGGTGTTATGGCAAAGTGCTAAGTTCAGTGCCAAATAATGGGTTATAAGTATTCAATATGAAGAGATAGTTCATTTATCTCCCCAGATCTGATTCAGATTAAAAGCCTTAATGAACACCGTTGAATTTTCTTGTCTGGACAGACAAACTTACAGATGGTAAACAACAGAAATATATGCAAGAATACACACACTGTTGAGAATACTGTGCTTATAAAAATACATCTTTTCTGAAAAAGGCACCATTCCTGTGCTGTAATGCATCTATGATTATCTGCAAAGAATTCAGAAGTACCTGCCCTAAAAAGTATGGCTTATCTATAATTTAAACAGAAGGAGACTTTCCTTAGGCAACACAGACTTTGTGACACATGAATGAGCAGCTCTGGCTGTGTCTAATAGTTTACCACCAATACCCGAGACTTTGCAGCATTTTCACCTCCCTTAAATTAGAGAAGGTTCTCATTTACAATACTCAGAGGAAAACAATATTTTTGCAAGGGTAGCCTGGCAGTTTTTGGTAGTCACTGGCAGGTAAGCTCTGCTTCCTTCTTCCCTAGGTGGGATGCCACTACCTGCAGAGACGAGGGAGGAGAGGCACAGTGCTTAGCATGGAGTGGCTGTGCAAGCACAGGGCTGAATCACGAGATACAGCTGCAAAACCTCAGGAAATCCTTGTCTTGTTCCAGGGCCAACCTCACCTCAGAAGTAAAACATACCCCTCACTTTATTACAAAGCACCCAAGACATGAAGCGCTGGCAGTACTCAGAGGTGGCACCGAGGTAATTTAACAACATCATTGAACTATGAGAGTTAGAATTTGATTTATACTGATGACTAACCCAATAAAATGGTAAAGCAAGTCAATACGCAGGCTCAGAGACTTCTCCAATTTTTTTCAACCCCTAGTACTTTGATGATGCAGTCATCATAAAGCATTCCAGACATGTCATGCTCGGTGGAAACTATGGAACAACAAAGCCTCACGTGTATCCTTGCAGAGATCGGGTCATTCTTCATTAGAGCTGCATAAACCTATTCACAAGATCAGCATTTTTGTGGTAACAATGAAAGGAGAGGGGGAAACCCCTCTTGATCACAGCATGTATGAAAACAATTCTAGGTAAGGAGGGTATTTTTACGTGGAAGTGGTAAATTTTCAGGTGGAACAAAAAAAACCCCAAAACCCAAGAGTTCAAATCCCTGTAAATTGACATTGCTATGCTGATTTATGCCCACTGAGAGTTGTCCCGTCATAATTTGTTCCAGGTTGGAATTTTACTATGGAGAAATATGCACATTCTTGTAAAGTCAGGGAAAAATACACCCAACTAAAAGGGTAGTTTCGATGTAGTTCTATTTTTGATCACTTTAGATATTTTAGGCTATGTCATTCAATCATCCTATTTATGGGATCAAAAAGAAGTAACCCAGATATGGGAATAAAGTTAGTAAAGTCATTGGTCCGGACAGGACTCGGGCTGCTAAGTACATGATGATTGATATTGGACACATTTCTTTCTTGGCAGGGAGTTTTGGCTTTCAGCTACACTCTGCTGACATCAAGCACATTAAAAGTGAACCCAAATATCTGCTGAAATTCACAGAGATGTTGAAACACTTTCAACTTTGAAGCCAAGGATGTGTCAGCTGAGAAAGCTGAAGTCTACCTTCAACTTTTTCATTCTAATTTGGGGAAGAAATGCTCAGCAAACTTGTCAAGTCTAAGCAAGCTCTTTTACAACCCACTTCTCTATTTTCTTGTGGCAGGAGTCCACCAGCAACAAACTTCATAAAAGCAGTAGAAAGGTCAACTGTTGCATGTGTTTGACAGCCCTGGATACAGTCCCAATGCACAAAAGTGGGTTCAGAACCCTAATCTATATTTCACTTTCTATATCAGGCAAAGAAGACAAGTTTTAGGCTCATCTTTTGCTGAGGCAAGTGATTCCCAGAGAGTCTACTCGCTCAAGAGATGTATTACAGAACAGAAGCATACTTATTATCTTTAGACAATCTCTCCTCTCTTTCAGGGCTCTATAACGTCCTGTTCTCACTTCTTTTAATGTATTTTCTGCTTTCGCATCCCCTCCCAGTGCTGCTTGATTCAAGGGCTGTTCAGGGCCCCTCAATGCGCCACTGCCCCACAAGCTGTCCCAGAAGCCCCCCTGGAGAAAACTTGGGGAATACCTGGAAGGTTTCAGATCAAAAAACCCCAGGTCATGATGTGTTTGTGCTGCTTAACCAAAAACTGCCTCAGATTGTAACTGGTTGCTCAGTTTGGCATCTGTGGTGACACAGATTTCTCAATTTAATTTTCTCTTTGGTGTGCAGCTTGCATGCAAGTGTTCTACTGTCTTCCATTACTTCAAATTTCAGGGTTTCAATAACTTACTGAAATGAACCCACATGGCCTTTTAAGGCTCTGTATCTTTCAAAGACCCAAAAAAGTAATTCCTTTAACGTTAGTGGATGGTTTCATATGTGCTGGAACTATGATAAAGCCAAGTGCTTTTCCCAGAAAATGTCTCTTTGGAGAGGCCTAGCACTGGTATGGTTTTTGTGTAGGCAAGTATTTATTTTATTATTGATTATTATTGATTTTTCTTAACTTAATTAATCAGTTCTACATTGGCTTCACCTGAGTGTCCTGCATTTTAATGTTACAATGAATCGTTTGTTCGATAATTTGTTGTTTTTCTTTTTGACCACACCATGGTTTATGTTTTAAATAGTTATTAAAACAGGTTGAAAAAACAGTTACAGAACAAGACTGAAATGATGAGCATGCTGATTCAATTACATTTTCAGATCTGAAAAAATATTTTGGAGGAGAACCACATTAACAATTTTTTTTTTCCTCTGTATGGATGGGATTTCAGACATTCTTTCAAAGATGACAGTCAGACACAGACACTAATGGGGCATTGCAGCCACGTCTAGGCCAGGCTGTGGTAAATCCTGGTGGATATCCATTGAGCTGCCTTAGGGATGAGAGCCAGGGCTGCAGCAAGAGCTCACCAATATCCCTTCAATGCTTTTTTCCTGGGCTGCTTGAGGTTGCACTGAGTCCCCAGCTCCAAGCTGACATAAGTATCTCCTCTGGAAACACAATTCCAGATACCATTCCTATTTTAGATACATAAATTTAATTTCAAAAATTATAGTTGCTTTCAACTATTTAAACATTTCACTGTTTATATTTCCGCTAGGATTTGAAATGAGAGTAAAGATTATTGAAGCAACAGTAGTTTTGGGGGATTTTTTTTCAACCAGATCTATCAGAGAGGAAATAAAATGAATTGCTCATATGAAGAAAATTAGCAAACAAATTTTGAGAATAGAGTACGATGTAAAGGCATTTTGTGTTAACCTTTCACACAAAATACTTCATGCTGTAAAAAGAGCAGAAATAGCCTAAGCACCCCAAGGAGGGGTTCTAGCCCTCATTTAGAAGCTATTCAAACAGCAAAGTAAAATTATTTGAAAAAGCAACCTAAAGAATCTCATCCATCTCACACTGGTAAGAGAAAATATCCATGTGCTACATATACAAGATAAGAGAGAGTTTTGCTCATACTGTGAGGCAGGAGAAGCCTCCAAATGAGAAGTATTTTGTGTACCAAAAACTTGAGAATAGTGTTATTGTTCATACACTTTTTTGTTTTTTGTTTTGTTTTCTTTTTTTTTTTAATGATCAAAAGGTTTTATTGCTTTTTTGAAGACCAGCCAATTTACACCAGAAAAAAACCACATACTGACCCCTTATTGTCAGAAAATGGGCAGAATCAAGCATGTTTCAGCTGACTAACTAATGGAAATGTTTCCAGGCACATAAAGAATACAGCACGTGTGAATTAAGACGTGTACTAAGAACAATGGAAATAGGCACTGAAAGATAAGACATTGTTTAACGGGTTGTGTAATCTGATAGTTGATGTCATGTGATCCAAAAGCTGGATTTTGCAAGGTTAAGATACCAATATAA
Source organism: Dryoscopus gambensis (assembly GCA_013389985.1). Taxonomy (NCBI): domain Eukaryota; kingdom Metazoa; phylum Chordata; class Aves; order Passeriformes; family Malaconotidae; genus Dryoscopus; species Dryoscopus gambensis. The sequence continues at coordinate 66,693 of WEIT01007212.1, read as the reverse complement.
GAAAGCAGAACAAAATGAATATTATAAGTAACGTCTAATGATGATGCCTACAGTGAATAACTAAAGGTAACTTTCAAGGAAGTAGCTCCCAGGAGTTCATCTTTAATGTTGAATCTGAGCTGAAAAGAAAAATCTTTTTCAGCATTTTTGAGTTACACATCTTCAATCTGTGCAGACAAGACAGAGAGAATAGAGTGCTGGAAGTTCAGAAGTCCATTTTGCTGAAGTAAAGAGGTTTCCCGAAGCCAAACAGAATATCTGAAGGCTTATCTGGTAGGATAAGCAGGCAGAGGTATGTTCTATCTGAACTAATTGGCTACCAATTATTTTGTAGTGGGAATGAGGAGTATCTAAATACCTTTTGAACTAAATATTCCTTCTGTGACCTTAGAAATTTTCTGCAGAATAGTTTAGTTCCAAATTACCAGCATTTCCCAGGAAAAGACACCTGACCCCCAGCTCAGTCATTTCACATAAAAGTGTTACCAACAGAAGACTCCTGTCTCAGTCTCAGGTCTTGATCAAGTCAGACTTGGATAGGAGAGGAAAATTTCCTAGAAACTGGAACATTTCTGAAGCCATATGATTCATCCTGCACATCTGGCAGTCCCAAACACAGAATTAACTCACCCAAGGAGATTTTTGGAGTTGATTTCATTGTGTTTGTATTTTGTTGTTACAGCTCATCCTTTATGCCTTCTTTTTCATGACCATCATTTAGGTTACAGCCTTGCAGGACTGAAAATGGAGCTCTTCTGCAAGAAAACAGAAGTATCCTTTATGCTTGCTGTCCTTCTGTAGAACAAAAAAATAAAAGCAGTAATATTGACCTGAGTTAGAGTTGACCATTATCTACTTAAAAGTTACATGGCTATTAGTTCTGATATACAACTGGGTTGTCCCTTAAAAGGAAACAAGATTAACAGATAATGAAAACCATAATTAGCTGAAGTCTAACAAACACCAAGGTACAAGACCAACAACTGAGCCTCAAAAGCCCTCCTCACCATCTGTCCTTACTGTCTCTAAGACAAGCATTAAGATGTTCTCAGTGGAGAAACAAAATTTTTAGCAAGATCTAAAGCCACCTGCTCCAGTAGCTGGAGTATTTGGTAAGCACCAGGTGGGAAACAGCTCAGCCTTGCTGATCTCACACACCCTCCTTGCCCACAAGTGGTCAGGACACAGGTACCAACCAGATTTGCTCTGCTCTGTCATTTTATGGGAAAATAACAGTGACCCCTTCTATGGTCTGCAATGCTCCTGTGACCTCTGTGTTTCCTTCACTGATCTACATCAGTGGACTCCATCCACAGTGAGGATATCTCAGCACCACGTTTAATTTGACTACGGTCTTGACTGGAAATATGAAATATTGAATTTCATATCACAAGAGAGACCAGGCATGTGAGGGTTGTCTACAGTTTAAACAGGATATGGAACAAAACTAAATTTTGACAAAATAATAATAAAAGACTCAACAACTAGGACAAGCTGAATCTATCAGCAAACCTTCAAACACTGTACACTGAGATATGCATATGCTGAAATTAATTTTCTGTTCCTTTAACCTCATCTCTTCCTTTCAAAACAGATATTGCTGCTTTGTGACTCAGTCTGAATCACAAGTTTCAGCTTGAGGATGACTCTGTACAATTGAAGAAATTAATGCACTTCCAACCACAAGAAGTTATTTAGTTTTGCAGACCATATCTGGTGTTCAAAAATGTCAAATGTCCATGCTGGCTGCTCAGCATGTCACCACAAAGGACATGGGGAGATCACAGCTGAAGTTATGACAGAGACAGACTGGTCCTGCCTGCATCAGGAAAAAAAAGGGGTTTTAAAGAGCAGAGTACAGCTTGGGTGGGACATGGAGGGAAAGAGAATCAGCCACCAACTCCTGTCAGCCCTTGGAGTCAGAGCTGCAGGAGAGCAGAGGGGAGGGATCCTGCAGCAGCCCTTGCTGCATCCCTCCCCTCCTCCCCAGCTCTCTCCATCCTGGCACCCCCGGGGCTCCCAAGAGATGCAAAAGGAAGAAGATCCATCTCATTGCTTTCTCTCCCCACAGCTCCTCCATCTGTCTGCTCCCCCAAACATCTGCCCATTCGTAGATACCCAGAACTGGTCTTCAGAAGAGCTGATACAGTCAAATAAAAGAGCAGGCTAAAAGGATGATAGCATTTGTATTTATGTAAACATATATGACACACTTTTAGGCAGTCTACATGTCTATATTGGGCCACAGTTGGTTCTTACAGAATTTTCATACCTACTAATTGATCAAGGATTAGATTAGTTGGTTGAAGATTAGGTTGTTATGTGGGTTTAAAAAAAAGTCAGGCTTGACTGAAAATAGATACCTGAGCAGAAAATTTCTCTATGTGAAATTAGGGTACCAGCATAATTAGGCATTATTTCAACAACACTTTTTATGTCTACAGCTTTCAATCCAACTTATTTTTCATACGTTTCTTCCTAAGTAGTTTCTTTAGTCTAACAGTATTCAATGGAAAGAGAAGCAGCAGAAGAATCAGAATAGAAAAACATAAAAATTGAAAAATAATTAAACTAAAAAAAATAAAATTTTCATCTTCCCAGACACTTTTCGCCCAGAAATCCTGAAAACCTGACTACTGTAGTGATGACTTTATGACAGAAGAGGCACAGGACAGAATAAACTGAAACATAAAGTCACTTGAATTATTTACATATATTTTTTTTTTAGCTTTTTCCACTATGTTCTTGTATCCCCTATTGCCACAAACTTTCACTTATCCAAATTAGGATTTACAGGGGTAGGAAATCTTGTCTTTGTTCTCTGGTTTCTGCTGAACCATTTCACATTTCCCTCCTGTTCTCTTTCCTGCCATTCCCAGAGGACAACCCTGGACCAGATGTGAATGAAGCGAGTCACAAACATGACCATAAATACTTCACCATGCAAATGCAATATCTTCTGTCACATATAACAAAATGCTGTACATGTCAGGCTGCTTATTCACACTCCAGCTTGCAACTAATCAGCACTAATCAGAGCAATCAGATTCACACTTCACTGAGCTTTCCCAGATTTATGCAGCAGAGGATTTGGATTTCATCACTCAGGATGGGAGCACATGGAGGCTGGTAAGCGGGGAACAGCCGGCCCTCTGCGTCTCTTAGGAGAAAGAGAGTGTAAGGCAAACTTCAAACCAAGATCAAATTGATTCCTGATGCCATCTTTTCCTCTTAAACCAGTGAAGGATCCAGAAAATAAAGAAGCACCGCTCTTCATCACTTTCACGTGATGAGTGGAGCAACAACATAATATTACCTGAAGTTACAATATACTCTATGTAAAAATTATTTGGTTTTGATAAATCTCTTGTAAGGCTTTGATCTTCAGGTCTCATGAGTCATATTAGAGAGGAATTTACTGTACTTAATTTAGAAATCATTTGAAAAGGTCTATGACATTCATTTCTCTCTGTGCCCCTATGAAGAGAGATCTCTAAATGAAGGAAACTAAACCCAGCAAACTCTATATGATCTAAATGCATACGATTTTTTTTTAGCATTGAATAAAAAGTATCATTTTAATTTCATTGTTTTAAGCAGCCATCAGGTAGAAAAGATACATAATTAGAATTTTTACAGGTTTTGAGTGAAGCATTGATTAAGAAAATTGTTGGAAATGATGAATGGCCCAGAGGCTTGGAGACTTCAGTAACCTTCACATATGGTTTACTTTGCTTTAGAAATCAACCACTTTCACCTCTATTATAATTAATTATTCATCTCATCTACCTGTAAAAACTTAAAATTTGGGCATTTCATCTAAATATCCTTTGTAGGTAACAACAACAAAAAAAGTGTTCAAATATAACTGATAACTACTTCTGTGGGAGCAAAGTTAAACCTGACTTGGGGTGTTCATGTTTTTGTCAGTCAGCTGAGACAAGTTTTTCTGTCCTCTTTTACAGAAATGAAAGGCCACAAGTAATTTGGAAGAGTTTAGTGGTGCAGATGATGTTTATAAATTTGGGGTAATTCTCTGAAGAGGAAACTAACTAGTAATTCTACCTGTCAGCTACCCATAATTTTGGGATATTAGGCACTGAACCTGGCTGAAGATTCAGGTTTGTGAAGAATTTCTACCTTTGGAGAGAAAGAGGAATGTTGCACTTTCCTGGGAAATGAAGGTAAGACTTCAGGATTCTCCCTTTTAAAAATGCTTTTTCAGTTTATTTGTTTCCAAGTAATAAGAGAAATACTAAAAGAACATTTGCTTTCAATTTTGGTTTCCCTTTAGAAAAATTTTATAAAGGGAATTTCATCATTTTTCGGCATTTTATTCAATAAAGTCGCCTATTTTTGCCAGGGAAAGAGGACCACACTGGAAATCATCCATCTTTCTCTGAGCTACAGGCAAAATATCCACACACTATAGAAGTGGGAAGCATTCCTGTGCTTAAATAAAAATATCCCAGACCTGTATATGGATTAATCTCTTGTAACAAGTATTTATTTAGATAGGATGTGTTAATTTACACTATATTCCCCACATTCCTTGGGTGATTCTTACATCTTTATTGAGCCGTGATAACTATAAAGTTGCCAATCTTCCTTCAAAAAGTTCAGGAGATATTACTGAATGTGCAAACTTGTTACCACACCTATGTAATTCTCTGTGACAAGCGTTAACAGGGATCTTAGCTGTACTTAAGGAGAGGCAAATCTGTCAAACATTTGCCATCAGGTGCACAAGTTCTGACATCAGAATTGTTTAACACCACCACTGACCATTTGCATTCTTCTACAAGTTGCTACAAAGGAACATGACATAGCAAGTTTTTCATTTTGAGGATGTGAATTTGATATTTCTTCTTTGAAGTGAGAGGGAAAACCCAAAACAAAGAGAACTAGAATAAATGTCAAGTTTCAAAAGTAAATGACATCACATGCACACAGGTCTTTTCAGTCAAGCAGAGTTTTCTTTTATAACTTTCATTCCTACTAGGGATCAAATACCAAAGTGAAAACAGCCATTTTAATACAGAAAAATGGAGCATTTCTGTAGCAAAAGATTTATCCATAGCAAAATGCTCACTTTTTTATTCCTTTTTTAATTTAGATTTTGAAGCCACAGATGAATTTACCCTTCAGCAAATTAGCAACTTCCAATGGGAAAACAGCCTGTCTGGAACACAGATGCTTTTCAGAGCTGACCAAACTGATCATCATTGCCATGGACACAAGCTACTGATTTCCTAAGGAAAGCTGTCAGTGACTTAATGCTGAGGATTTAGAGGAGGACAGGAGTGGGGCACCAGGAGACACGATAAGAACAGGATGCATCTCTTCCATACACTCTCAAGCTCCATGGGGAGCTGGGAGCAGGCAGTCCCAGGTGAAAGAGAAAGAAATCAGGTGAATAAATTCAAGGTTGCCAGGAGACTACACAGATACAGAGGCCCTTTGCTAGTTCATTAACAAATAGAGGTTAATTAGGAAAAGCAGGCATGTATTCCACATAGAAGCCACCCGTGCTGACCCAAACCCAAGGGAGCATTTGCTCTTCAATATAGATATAATCCAGATCATCCTAAAGGTGTTTCCTGTACCCCACAGCCCCTGCACAGGTCCTGTCAGCTTGATGAGCTACCTCCCCAGAACCTGGAGGATCACCTCTGCAGTCCTTAGCAGCATCTCCTGCTTCATTCCCTTTCTGATCAGAGCTCTGATCAGGGCCCCTGAATCCCTTCGAGGCTCATTGAGGTAAGGGGCCACAGTAGTGGTAGCAGCCACAGACCATGGGACAGGAAGGGTTACTACCTCCCAAAGAAATCCTCACCTCTTATGCAAGGCAGTATGGTGTCTGCTGGTCAGACTGATGGGTGCCTTAGCATTCTCAAACTGGTCACATAATTATGTTCTAAAGTTAAGTGAGTAAAGTATGAGGAGGCCTCTTTCATTTACCCAAGTCTTTCATCCTCAGAGATACCTGGACTCCCTCCTGCCTCATCACAGCTTGGCTCTGAGTCCCTGGCAGAGACTCGGCCTCCCTGGAATTAACCACTAATAAAGCATCATCTGCTCTCACACCTCCACAGGGCAGAAGTGGCTCTAGCTCCCTTATATCGACTAACCCTGCTAATGACCCCCTGCTAATGATCTTTGTCAATGACCCCTGGAGATATAAGCTAATGATATCTACCAACGAGCTGTAATTGAATTGCACCTTCTCCTCATTAACGGCCAAAGTCCACTAACTTTACTGCCCTTAGGTAGAGCGTCGGTCTCTCCTCCCCTCCGCCCGGTATTATCAGGACAACTTGTGAAAAAAAGCACTTTACATAAGGAAGTGGTGGAAGTGGCAGCTACGGGGTAAACAGAGTCACATTTTTCCACCTGTGGTGTTTTCAAGAGGTTTATTCCCTCACAAGGAAGTGATGATCTTCTGAGTAAACCAGGGCAGGACAGACCCTGCTGGGTATGTGCTCTATCACAAATGTCTTGCGGGGCACTCTGAGATGCCCCTCTTTTCACCAGCTTCGATTCTCCAGCTGAGGAAAACATCTTGTGAAAAAGAGTGTGTTACTTTCTGAGCTGGACATGCAATCAGTAATGGATTTCTGAGCCAAAATAGATAAAGAAGTAAATTAGATGTAGAAGATAGTGGAGAATTGTGTTGGTGGAGCAGATTTTTGTTGGTATTTCATATGCTAAAGAACAATTTCGCAAGCTACAGTGACTGAATTTTTTAATCATTAGAAAGAGATTGACAGTGACAGGAAATTTGGGAAAAAGCCAATAAATTACAATCAAATGGCAAAACTATCCAAAGGTTCATTGAGAATGCCACGATAAAGTGGGTTTCTTTCCAATCCAGGTGACATTCATCATACCTCGATAATTATGCTGTCTTTTGACTCTCTGCTGGATTTAGCCTGTGCCTATGGGTGCCCTTGGAGCAGGGCAAAGTGCCTGGGAGGGTGTCACCTCTGGAGTAATCACAGTTAAATTCACCAGAGTCCATGAGGCAGAGCCCTGGGATCATGGCAGTGCCCTAAAGTCAGTGGCAGTCTGTTAACACCTGGGGAGATGTTGGCCACCAGCGCTCCCTGTGCCTGCTTTTAGCAGCAGCAGCCTCCAGGGGTTTGTGTGAGCGAGGGGACACTTCTGCCTTGGAGCAGGAGTCGCTTAAAACGACTCTTAAAATGGAAGTAACAAGAGTGTAAGTTTGATCCCTCTGCACAAGGAATCCCCGCTTGTGCTTTGCTAAGGATCAGGTGTGCGAGGGAGAGTCTTATTCCCACCTGCTGTTTAACGGAATGAAATACGCAGCATCCAGGACACTCAGAAACAGAGGGCATTTTTGCACACATCCTCTTTGGTCTAAGTTCTGACATTTTCACTCAATTTTCCGTGTGCTTTTCTGATACTGATAACTCAGGTGACCGGGACTTTGCCATAGCTTGGCTGTATAAATGAGAAAATGAGAACACAGGAGGTTCTACTCTCCAAAGACAGACATGGCTGGCCAACCACACATATAGGATATTAATATAGAGAAAGCAACAATGTTTATTTCAAAATGTATAAGGAAGCTGCAACAGGGAGGGGGGAAAGAAACCCAGAAAGCACAGGAAACAGATATTTATTGTGCTTCCCTGCCATAAACATTCCAGCAGCCCTGCCCTGGGACTCTAGCACCATTATATGGCTAATATTGCTTGATTACCCATGCACCACCACAGCTTCAGCCTCCCAAGGACTGAAATCGAGTTTTCTATTCTTAGCTCGTGGTAATTTAAGCTCATTATGGAAGTGCTTGTATTCCATGAGCACAAGAGATAAAGGAAGCAATATAACTTTAATGAACAGCTGAAATAGCAACCACAGCAGGCTCGGTAGGCAAAAAAAAAAAAAAATCTTTTCTCTGATGTTGCCTTGATTTCTGTCCCACAGGTTTTAGCAGTTAGTGCTCTATGTATGTTTTATGAAGATATTCACACACACACATGCTTAATGGAAACAAATATGACATCCTATTTAATAATACCAGGTACATGCCAGCCTGAAGGTAGAACCACTCAAGTCATGGAAAAGGAAGAAAGGAAAAGTGTTAACCTAGATCCAGCAAAAATAGTAATAATAACTCCTTTAAAATAATACTTAGCTTAAGTTAGGTAGCCATAGATATTTCCTTCTTACGTAAGTAAATGCTTTTTGTGTCTAATGATTCTCTAATGACTGAAGGAAATGGATGGATGCAGATGTAACTGTCAGCAGCAGTAAGTGCAGCAACAAATGTAAAGCATTCTGGGTTCTCTTTGACAAATGTTTGTGCGCCCCAGATTATTGACTGGGTGCTGCTGTTCCTTCTGTGCTATCCATTAAGGCTCTCATCAAATCCTGCAGTCAAATCCTGCAGCCCCCTTGCAGGCAGGAGTTGTGTCTGCTGCAGAGTGAACGTGAGGTGGGCAGACGCCCCAGGTTTGGAGTAAGGATCTATGGAAACCATCATCTTTCAGCAAGGATGGTAAGTAAAGGACCACTTCACAAAAATAGCCCATGGGTTAGTACCTACCTGCACCTAGGGCTCCTCCTCACCTTGTGTCTGCCGTGAGGTACAAAAAGACATTTACCTCCAGAAATGAAGGGCACGACCTGGAGGCAGCTGTGGAAGAAAGCTGCCTTCTTCTCAGCATTAAAATTTATCTTTCTAACTATTTTGAGTTCCTATCTCATAAAATAATCACACAAAAATGTTCAGAAGCTAGCGTAACTGGTCAGAATCTGGTATACTTTTAAATCAATTTGGAAATTAAATTTGGTCCAGTAGTTTCAAAACAGATCCATTCTTCATTAACTTATTTTCCCCTAACAAAGTAATTTTTATGTGTTTTTCACATGGTTTCCAATTTTCTTTTGGCACACACTCATCATGCCTTCCAATGAGGAAAGTGCAGAGGAAGGAAGAGTGAGGAGAGAAAACATCTGCTTAGAATAAAGGAGAAAAAAATGCCCAACACTTTGATTATTAAGACTTCATGTTTTCAAAATAAAGGGAATAAAAGCTATGTGTGAAAAGCTTCTGACATTGGTATATTTATAAAATTCTAAGTCATAATTATTGCCAGAACCTTCTCAAAGTAACTACCCATACAACACCTCTGAAAATCCCTGTGCAGAGTCAAGGTGAAATTTATCTCAGGGGCTACTTTCCCCCTTGTATTTGGAAGGACTTCTACATGATTGTATATGGACACTTGACTGCTGTAGCACCTGGTAATTATCACACCAGTAATTTGGAGTGTATTTATTATCAACCTTATCATCATTTAAGTTCACATCTTCAAAGGAGGCTGGAATTAGATCTAAAAAAAACCCCACAAAACCAAACCTAAACCCAAACCCAGTATATTTCTGAACCAAAATATGCTAAAGGCAGTAATGTTTCAGCATTTCTCTGAAAAGGTTTTGTTCTTCTACTTAAGAGAAAAGAACGAACATTTGAGGCAAGTATTCTTCACAATAACAGCAACAAAGTTGGTTTTGAAATATCCTGCTCTGCGTTGGAAAAGTTATGATGGAGGGTTTGACGCCAGATTTTCAGTTCACCCGCATTCCTCGTCTATGCAGGGAATTTCACTGGTGTCAGTAGAAATGCAGGCTTGAGCCCAGCAACATCCAGATTAACACCTGAAGAGGACACCTGAGGCCTTTTCTAAGTGTCATTACTTTTCTAGAAATGTGAGGGGGTTTATATGCCTAAATTGACACCGAAGATTCATTTGAGGTGGGGAAGGCAAAAAATTGGAAGCAGCTATAAAATGATAACAGAATCCTGTTTATGAACATAACACTGTGTCTTTAGCCAGTAAGGATCCACTTTGGCCCTTAGGATCCACTGCACTGAGCACGCTTTTACAGGTTTTATTTCTGCCACTCTGTGAATGGAGACAGTGAGATGAATTCATAAAAAAAAAATGTATGGACAAATATTTTCTTTACTTGTCTTCCACTTGGTGGTCTGACATCTGAGAGACACAGGAAACTATTTCCATATAATAGAGGAGATGAGCACTGAGTTCCCTGGCACATGACCTGGAGGTTTCTCTGTCACTCGGGAGCTGTTGTGCAGCTGTTGCACCACAGAACCGGATCATATAATATTCCTCCTGCCCCATTTATCTTCTCTCTGGAGAAAAGTTGGCCACCAAGAACCAGAATGGCCATCAGATTACAGGGCTTGGGTTTTTTAACATCCCAGGAGGACTTTTGTCATACCTACAGCAGAATTATCATCTTGAACAATCTTTAGGAACACAGCATCTGAAGGCAGCAGTGGTTACAGGCCAGGAATCCAGGGATCAGAGACAGCTTTAGAAACCTACCATGATTCCTCAGTTTGTGTCCAAAAGAGAATTAAGCTGCTGACTCCTTCTTTTTTGGAGGTTTTCTGACTAGAGGGCTTTACAGCAATCTCAGGTACAGTATATGGCTGTATCCTTGTCTTTTAGTCTTCAGAGAAAATGTCTCAAGGGTTATCCTATGTTCCTGAGCCACAGTCAGCCCCTGGCCTGATAGTCAGTTCAGTCAAACATCATGGTTTTCTTCTCTGAGCAGGAATGAAAGATTAGGCAGCTGGTTGATTTCTTTCTCTGTGGTTTGGAGGCCTCGTGCTGAGATGACCACAGTGGTAAGAGCTTGCGCTCAGATCACTGAAACCCACATCCAAGTCACTGTTTTCCTTTGAGTTCCCAAACTACCTTGCAGGAGTAAGTGGTGAATTGGCTCTCCAACTTGGTCCCTCTCTTATCTCATTCCATGTTTGCTCCTGTGAATGAAATCCAGACACATGGGTGAGAGCTGAATCCAAGCTCCTTGTCATGACCCAACTCACACTCGTGCTCCCAAGCAAGTTCACTGCTTTATTCTGCTCCAGATTTCAAGCCTTCCCCATAAAGTACCTTCTCTTAGGGTAATCAGACTGCATTTGCAAGCCATTAGAAAGGTCAATGACACATATTAAAAAAGCTATTTTTGAATGTCTGGCTCCACACTTTATCTCTTGAAATTCTCTTCATGGCTTTCTATGGCTCTAATCAAACTTCCATTGATTTCCTCAAGAATTGGATCAGGCCTTCTGCAGTGCTTGCCAAAGCAAAATAGCAGAATGCAATCAAATGCATGCATCAGGAGAGCTCAAATAAAACCTGGTTAGATGAAAATATGGTTCTACTCTGAAGACTCTTTCTGTCAGTGTGGTTGTGCCTTTCCTTACTTGACTCTTAATCATTTCCTTATCATCAGTGCCAAGTTTAATATTTTAAAATTTGGACTTTTTTCATGTGCTATAACCCTGTAAAATCAACCTGGGATTAGGAGAGGAAGCAGGGTCTTGTGGTTAAGACAATGGACTATCATTCATTCCCATTTCTGCCACAAACACCCACCACTGACCTTCAGCAAGTTGCTAAGGGAGTGATTTTTGAAAACACTCATCTTTGGCCTGACTCTGCTTCCTAAGAGCTAAGTGGAAACAGAAATTGACATTAATGGGAAGAGAGATAGGTCAGACCAAAGTGTCCTAGAATAAACTGTTTTCTTTCCTCATTTCCTTCCATTTTAGTAGTATTAATCTTTCTTACTCATCAAATCCTTTAAAAGTGGATTTTTCAGCATGAAAAGACATTCCTACACAGGTCTTGTGCAGTGTCTGGTCTAAAAAAGGCTCAACCTTGATTGAGTCCTCAAGCTGAGACCAGAGCAAGGGTCCACCTTGACTGCAATTTTGCTTCTGTTATTCTCTGAACAAGGAAGTTCAGACACAAACATAACAATGGAGTGTGTTAAGAGAGGTGCTTCCCCCAAATTTTATCAATACGTTATTTAAGAAATTATTATAATCATCACAACAAAGTCAACAAATAATTCAGTGTAATGCCAAAAATATCATCTAGCTTACACATTCTGGTCTATATCAGGAGCCAAAATGGAGTTTTTTATAATATAGCTAAACACACGTGCTAAATAAGTTCTAATTTCCAGCCATATATGAACTTTAGTAAAATATTGAGGAGTTAATATACTCCAGCTATATCCTGCAGTCCCACTCATTTATCCATGGGCAAATTACTTCTTTTCTTAGCAAAAACATTTTCTTCTTTTCCTTTTTCCCAGTTCCCTCTAGATAGCTGTAAGGGCTTTGGGGTGGTGACTGGCTTTCCGTCATTGTTCCTGCAAGGCTTCCCAGTGTGGTCCCTGATCCTGAAAGACATTTCCAGATGCAATTGCAGTGCAAACAAAGGGATGGTTACTCTGAATATATTCCACGTAAAGCTGTTATAAGAAAACCTTCGATCTAGGATAGAGCACCATGGGCACTAGAAAAAGTGATATGCTTCTGTTAAACCAGCTTGGAGGAAATCCACTAAAAAAAATTAGATGTCCTTTTCTGTTTTAAGTTTACCAAGAATTGGAACTAAATACATGCCATCTGAAGAAATCCCTTTCTCCCTCCAGCCATCACACTGAACTGAAATAAAACAGATGTGCTCAAATAAAAAAATATGTGCTTACTTGTTAGTTTTTTCCTTGCCCTTATTACCAACACATATGACTTGCACCAACACAGGTAAAAGCAAGAAATATTCTTCAGAAGTTTCCCATTGCTGTATTCTGCCAATACCTGCTGTGATTCCATTCCTATAAATAATGGGTTTCTTCTGTTATATCGTCAGATCCCAGCTGCACAAAAGCCAAACTCAAAACTCAGACATTCTTAGAGATTTGAAAAAAACACCCCTAAAAAACCAAGCCCCTAAATCCGAAACAAACACATACAAATTCAACCAGAGATGAATATTTGAAAGATTTATGGTCAGTTAGTGCTCCTTGTATGAAAACAAAAATACACTCCTTTAAAAATTATCAGTTTTCATATGGGCAAATAAAGTATTGTTTAAGGCTTCATTCAAATATTCTTTCAGAAATAAGTTCTCAGGATGGGGTTTCATAGTTTCACTGTTACATTAAGAAAAATAAGTTGTTTGTAGAACACTGTGCAGTTCATAAGTTACCAGTTATAAACTAATCCTTGATATCCAGTCCAAATCCTAAGGGAAGCTTCAAGGCAGCCACTTCTTTTTGGCAATACAGTGATGAAAGATATATTGTTGAAAACCATAAAGCCTTGGGAAAAAATTTAGCAAACTATCTACATAGGAATGAAATGTTGAGAGCTTGGCTTGTCAGCTGGGGCTTTCTGGAGAAGGAGGGGCTGCAAATATTTTTGTACAGGTTAGCTAAACAGTCTTGAAAACAAAGAGAAATACTGTATATGAATTATTAGAATGGTTTTCTTGTATATCACAGAGGTTTGCTTCCCAGGGATCTGTGGGTGAAGATTAGATGTTAAATGAATACAAACTGTCCTTTTGTAAGTGGTTCGGAGATGTTATTACCCCAGCTGAAGACTGCATTCAGAAAACATACCAGTGGGTATACACTCAAATTCCAGAGAGCTCCTATTCACAAGGAGGGCCCATCACTTTCACACTTGGTTGTACACAAACAGCACGTATGTGACACTGCACAAGCACCCACTGTCCCTTCTGGCGCCAGGCCGGGTGAGCACAGAGGAATATTGCTTTTCCAGAACACAGAGAATTAGCAGACGATTGCACCAGAACCAGCTGCCTCTACTCTCATTTCTTATCCAAGCAGAGCTCTGGCCAGAATAAAGCCTGCAGGATTTAGTGGTGCAGGTAAGTACATCCTTCTGCATCAGCTGTAGGACAAGCCAAGGCTTTTTAATGAAAGTGTTTCAGTGGACACACAGGGCATTTTACAAACCAGTAAAAGTTTCCCAAACACAAAGAACAGTAGTAAAACAAAACTTTTGTACTAGATGAAAAAGTCTTAATTGCCCTCTCTGATGCTAGGAGATAACCGTAAAAAACCTGTGACGTCCTTCATGCAGCCGAGGCCATGGAGTCACCAGGCCCTCAGCCAGCTTGAGCCTCTCCTTTCTCCAAAGCTTTGTACATCCATTCACTCACCCCATCAGCCCGTGGGACCGGCTGCCATGGGCTGCCCTTTGGAGGTGCAGCAGTGGTGACCACAGTGCTCTGAGAACAGCCAGGCAACCATTTTATGGACTTGGTCTCTGGAGAGCTCCCAGGCACCAGTCCACAAACACAGCCCTCCCTGCCAGGCACATCCCAGCAGCAGATGCACCATGGACAGGCCTAGGGGTGGCTGGCTGAGCTCTGGGCACCTTATTTTCCAGCAGAGCAGACCAAGCCAAGGTGCCCTTTGTGAGGATATTCTCACTGGAGGCTTCTGGGTGCAGCTATAATGCAAATGGTCAGATAAACTGAGACTGACTTTGCATATGAGTAATGGAAGTGACATGAAAATTTGGTCATGTTAACACCTCAACTAGGCATCAGAAGGAAAGAAACCAATATCCTGGAGCTGAGCAGTCCCACAAGCTGGACAACCTGGAGTCAGATCTGAAGTTTATGGCAGTGTGGATTCTGTGCACAACTTACTTACACAAGATAATTATTTTTAATTGCAGACTAATTAATGGAAAGACTTCAGAAAGCATTTGATATTTTTGGCAAAATCCTGGTTCCACTGAAGCCAATGACAAATTGCCCATGACTTCAGTGGGACCATGCTTAAGGCTTTGTTCCTCCCATCTCAATAAAATAGCCCTTTTGCCAACTTTGAGTTATTACGGAAAAGAGACATTATTAACAGAAGAATCTTCTGTTCATCAAATAATTGCACTGAGTAAAGTTTGATATAATTCAGTGGCCACATCCTCCTGAACATGTACTCAGTGGCAGTTTGAAACATATGTTTTTTATAAATTTCTCATTCAGAAACAAAGACTGACAGTAAACCCCAAAAGCTTTGATATTTATATAAATTGCTAAATGGTTGCACTGGAAAGTACATTTCAATTAATGTGTCACAGAACATCACAATTGTTTTAAAGTTTGCCTACCCAACAGCCTCTATAGCTCCATGCGAGTAGCTTGGGTTTTCTCTAAATCTGTGATATGGAAAACAGTTTCCTTCCACGAGTGCTCTCCAACAAGTGACTTTTTTTAGGTCAACTTATTTCCCTCAGATCCAGAACATGCAATAACATTAGTATTATTTTCACCCTATTACCTATTTCAAAGATATGCCTATATTCCCTCTTGGGTTTTATGTGAGCCCTTTATTCCAGTAAAACCCTTTAGTGAGACTTTATAGAGATTAACTACTAACCAAACACAACTTTGCCCATTTGTGTGTTAGCTTTTTTGTTTCTTATGTACTCTGCTGCCGCCTCTAGGACAACACTGTAAAACTAGGTTTTGTTCTACAGCAAGCCGAGATTAAAGTTACTTCTATATGTCAAATAATGCTACAGGAGAAAAATTAGACACTTCTATCTGGATTTTTTGCTAATCTGGGAAATTAAAATGAAAAAGTGATAGCAAGTATCAAGTTCAGTTGAAAAACAGGCCTTCCCAGCAATGACACAATTGTCCTCTTTTAGTTCACTGCCTTTCCTAGATTTAGTGAATCTATTCAGCTCTTGGTTCTGTGAGTAAATAAGAAAAATCTCTTTAAAACTGACCTAACTTTCAAATTTTCCACAGATTCAAGGGTCAAGTAGATTAGCAGGTGTGAAATACCCCTTAAATGTCAGAAACTCTCTGTGAGCTGGGACAATGCACTTTGGTTCCAAACCTTTTGCTCTTCAAGGAACACATCAAAGTGCATTAACCAGCTCACATCCCAGCGGGTGCTTATATTCATGGAGAGATTACAGCATATTTCCTGATATCGACTGGACTGGGCTGGGGGTTGGTAATCTCAGAGAGGAAGAATGGTTGTCCTTGAGCGGGGGGAAAACAGTTTGTGTCACTCAGTGCTCCTGTTGCCAGCCTGCACAAGTGACCTGGAGCAGATCTTGGTGGGCAGGAATCAGTGGTTAATATGTGCCTCTGCCAGTGTATCTTTCCAGGCAGATGTCAGTCATGCTGGTACTCGGGAGACCCAAGACAAAGAGAATTGCATAAGCAGTAAGGGGAAGCTACAGAAAGGTCAGTCTGGACTCGGAATCAGCTTGCAGAGAGCTCATGCTACACACGCAATTCTCATTTCTCTGCAGTATTTAAGTAAAATAACTACCACTCCTTAGAAAAGCCACCTTCTGCCATGTCATCTCAATGGCCCCACGTGGCTACTGAAGGGTTTCGTTTGCCCGCTTGGCTGCTCTAGGCTAGTGGGACACTTTCAGACCAGTGTGACATCTTTTACCTGATTTCAGAAATAAGGTAGATTTTACCTTCATGTTATAGCACATAATTGGCCAAATGTATGCAAAATTGACTTAGAGGGTAAAAAAACCCTCCGCTGCTTACTGTTTTTTGGAGGTTTCTTATTCAAAGATGTAAATTTGCTAAATTCACATTAATGATCAAATTGACGTGTCTGTCTCCCTTCCCCCAAAATCACAGCCAGCTACAGCTCCTGCAAACTCCATTACCATATTAATACACCCTCACAATATTGACTCCTCCACAAAAAACAGTCACTAATTAGAAAATTAACTGAAATGGAAACATAGTTTCTCTCACCTACTCGTGCTTCACTCATCAGTCCCTTTGCCCTTCAGATGCTGATATTTTCCCGCTTCAAGCTCACCTTGTCTCCATCAGTGCTCCTTGCAGCCCCTGTGACCACCACAGATTTGTGACTCCCAAATCTGCCTAAGGCTCTCAGGTGTTCCTCTTATCCCATGTACCTGCCACTGCCATTTTTGTTCATTAGGTGGTGAGATATATGTATACACATATTTTTAAACTGTTGACCCTGCATGTTAGCTGACCTCAAATCAGGATTTGGCCAAAGCCTGCTGAAGGAATAGCACAGGCTGATCCAAACTTTCATGATCCATGGGGTTTTGGATCACTCTCTTACAGACTCACAAGGGTAGCCTGCCTTGCTCATGTGGGAAACAAGGTAAAAAAATTGACTGTTCCAACTGAAATGAAGGTCCCAGGGAAGACAGTGGGTGTTTTGCTGTTGAATTTTATTGAGTCAAAATCCCATTCTCCTCAGCTTCCCACAGGCAAGCTGTGCATTTATTGTAGAGAAAGCAGGATTACTGAGGCGCTGCTGTAACTAGGATTTCCCCATGGAAAACAAATCATCTATTAAGTCCAACTTCCCTCAGCATTAAAAACAGAAACATGTATAAATCATGTTAGCTGAAAATGTGTGGAACACCTTCAGGTTTTTTTCTTCTTATCCAACAAATATTTCCTACGTACTTAGGTTTTATTTGGTAAATGTTAATGCTCTTCATTTAAAACTGAATAAAAAAAATTGCAACCATCAGAGAATGATTATGGAAAGTTATGCCAGAACTTGTCTTCCAATCGCTCCACAGTAAGCCATTGCTTATTGGTGCTATGTTTTTTTACCTTTTTCATTATTATTTTAAAGGAGGCAATTATTTCTGAAGTCACATGGAAAAAGTTTGATTAAAAGTATACTTATACAAATGAGTATATTTCTGTAATGATCCCTTCTGAAGAGGGGGCAGGTCTATTTTGGCTTAGATGGTTTATTTAATTATTTTAAAACTAAGGATTGTTCCTTTCAGAGTTTTCCCATTACACTAAATAGTGATATATGAGTAGTATGAAAAATGAAAGCTGGCAGAAGCAGTTTAAGAAGAAGAAATTTCCATAGGAGTTTGGCTATAGATCTACAATTGCTGTAAGTGTTGAATGCAAACCAGCACTCTTCAATTGCTAGCCTTTGAAAAATATACCGGAGAACACTTACCTCTTAAAATGTTTCATGCATGAAAAATACATTTTCCCTTATTTAAAAAGGATTTAAAAATCTAGGCTTTAAGCATCTTCTTACACTTTTACCTGCTTGTAATAATTATTATTCCATTTTTATACAAACGCTTTAAGGAAACTTAATGTTATAAAGAAACTTAATAAATATAGCAATGGAGATGCACAGTGAGAGAAAAGTCACCTCCAACTCTATTCCCAAATCTACCACAGGAAAGAACAACCCAGTGGCCTCTTTCAACATGTGAAGAGGGAAAGACAGAGAGTAAGCAGAGGAGGCAAAGAAGGAGCCAGGATTCTTTGGTCAGATTTTGTTCATTCATTTTTGAAATGGGAATAGAAACAACTTGCATCCCTTGGGTATTGCTAAAGACTTAATTATGGGGGTTTTTAATGATGTTTCAATTATACTTGCATGAAACGATAATGTGCATATTGCCACACACACACAATTATTCATTTGTAGTCCAGTAACACATTTCCAGTGTAGTCTTATCCTCTGAGAAATTATAGACCCCACCCTACAGAGATTACAATAATAATAATAATTCAATTTTTTTTTTAAAGTAAGATAATCATACCTACCAGATGGGAAATTTGTAGGAAGCTATTTGTTTCTTTTGGTCTAGGAATACTTGGATTTATATGTACACACATCCAGTTTGTGCCAAGTGCCAGTAGATGGAGCTAAAGAATACAGGCACCTTTGCAGGTTTGGGGGGTCAGTGGGAGAGGGAAATTTCCCTTCTGCTTTGCAACTTGTACCAGGATATGAGCACAGTTCAGATAACATTGAATCTGGAGCTGCAATCTCACCCTAATTACACTGCCAAGTTTTCTCTCAGTTCCCAGCTGCACTGGAGCATCAGCTCTGCCAGGAAGTGTTTGGTCACTGCACACCCTGAAAGTCTCTGTGAATCTTCATCTTTCTCTTAACTGCCGTAGTCAAAAAAATCCAGTGAAAACAACTTTGTGATTTTATATACTGCTTAAAAAACTTTATTTGAAAATTTAGTTCTTTCCAATGAATTTTGTCAAGAGATCCCTAAATTCTAATTTGATTACCATTGAGTAATAACATGCTCACCTAATGTTGCCTCTTTCCTTAGTGATAACCAGAAATTCATCTCTTGTCATACATGAACATGCTGTGAAGCTTTTAGATTAGTGGACCTCAATAAAGCAAAAAAACTGATATCAAATAGATGAGTTCTAGAACTGTGCAGGGCAGTGATCTCCCTCCCTTCCTGCTCCCCCTCCATCAGGCGTGGGTATCCTTCTGTTCTCATAACATCCACATTGGACAAAAAGCTATGGGACCTTTTTCAAAGGAGAAACATGAACTGTAGCCTCTTTCATTCAAATGCAAACTTTTATGTGTAGTTGGGCTTTCTTCTTTTCTTTTAATTTTCTGCAAATAGTATTCATAAATAGAGAACACTTTTAGAAGAGAGCAAGTGGTGGCTGCTGAATTAAGATATTGTTCATTCAGTAAATCCTTACTTTACAAACAAAAGTGCATTCAAAATTATTTGAGAAGTAATTTGCTGAAACTCTGTCTTTCACAGCTCTCAAGATCTGGCTCAACAAACATCTCTCAACAGAAGCTGTTACTTGAGATTTAGATGTATCAACAGCTTTCCCCACTGTGATCAGTGACACAATTCAGATTTGAAAAAGATAGATATTTTTCTCCAAGACCTCTTGTTCATCTTAGGTTCCCCTTGCCAAAATAAGGGAAATTTAGCAGAGCAAGGAAGACAAAACTTCTCCACATCTCAGAGCACTGTTGGTGCCGGGGACAGAATTAGAGGCTGCATCTGGAGCCAAACCGGGGCTGCAGAGCTCGGGGGCCTGGAGAGCTGCCTCAGTGCAGCTGGGAGGGCTGGAGCCAGGTCTCAGTTGCCTGAGGTTGTTAAAACAAAACCAGTGCTGATTTTCATTTTTGCTTGGGGTGATTTTCTTTACCTTTACTCATCTTCTCGGAGATAAATAAATGCATGCAAACTGCCTGCCCTTGTCCCCACGGTGAAGGCTTCTGCCCCCGGAGTGAGACTGTGGCCATGCACAAATTAATGTGACATCCAGCACAAGTGAAATGAAGGAAGGCAGCATCTGCAGAGTGGGCAGTCTGAGGAGGTGGTGGTTGGAGAAGAGCATCCATCAGACCCACAAATGGTTCTGATAGTTGTGAAAAGAGCTTCCCACCCATGGGCAGTTCACCCCTTCTCATCATCCTTTTTTCCTACCCTGAGTGTCTGCCTGCTCAGCCACACAAATTGGTTTTGTCTTACCTGGCATCTGAATAAAGTCATGAAGTTTAAGTGGAGCAATTTTTAACAGGCATTTTTAGACGGATTGCTGGAGGACTTTGGGAGTAAATTCCCCTGGCATTAGAGGCACGAAAATTTCTGTTGCTGCTCCACAGGCTGCTATGTGCTGACCCAGCTGATTGCTCTTTACAGACTGCATAAACCAAGAGATTATTTATAGCTACATAAATACATATAAACTTCGGTGCGTTTAAATCAGGCCGTCAATAACTGCTAAAGGAGGAAATGGCAACTTTTTTCAGAGGCAGATCCTAGGCCATGTAGGTCTTTAAAGGCCAAAACCCAGTGTGAGAAAACTGCAGACCATCAGGACCTCATGAGCTTTTGGAGCAACAGGTGATAAAAGATGAAGGGACAATACAGTAAGGGCACTGCACTTGTGTGTAACTTGTTTGCCAATTAGGATTTCAAGCTGGTGCCACTCCCATTTTACTTTGGGTACCAAAAATTAAAAATAAGATAATGAAAAAGAGAAGGTTGGGCCAACAGTATATTTTCTTTCACAGAGATGTTCCTTGCATCGCTCTCCTTGGGAATGTATATAAAGAAATGCTTTTCTTCTTGCCATAGTAATGCCTCAAAGAGGTAATTAAGTGACATCCTGGTAACTGCTTATGTCTAGAGAGGAAGATTTTGAGTGCTGGCACATGGTGCACACTTTCCTGTGCAATTGTGCAAGCTCAGATTTATTGGGACAGTTTGTCGTATCAGTCCAAAGACTGTCACATCCCGTTTTCACTAGTGTCATGTAATTAATCTTCCCTTGACTTAGAGTCAGACCTCATCATTCTAAATACCATAATAGATTTTTAAATGAGAACATTAATAACAAGGTCTCTCTATTATTTACCTTGGCTGGAGTAATGAAAGCCAAAAAGGAGATGGCTCCTCCCAAGGGCAGGCGAGGAGAGGCGTAAGAAGGAAATGAAAGTTGCTGACCTTCCTGCAGAAGAACCCAGGGAAAGGGTATGATTTGCAGAGCTTCATTTCATCTCTGAAAAAGAGGTTGTTGTTGTAATTTCTATTAAGTACTTTGGAAGCACTTCCATACGATGGTGATGAGGGCCACAGGCATACTTAGATAGCTCTATTAAACAATAAAAGCATAAAGGTATAATATGCCAGTCTTTTTTAAAATAAAGAGAGCTATGTTGAACTGGAATTTCTTCTGCCAGTAATTGGACTTAATAGTTTATTTAAATTTGACAATATAAGAATGCTGAGCAGGATCTTTGCAAATCAGCCCCAGTTTTTGGGTTGCATTACAAGAGTTTAAGTAAAAAGCCAGAGGCAACAATTCCATCTCAACAGACTTTTTTAAGCTGGGAGAGTATACTCTGCTTAGAATGTAAAGATACTTAACATTCACTGCCTGTGTCCTTACTCCTTCTGAGATGTGTGTAAAATGCAGATATTTCTATAGATATGGGAACACAGTCCACAAGGCAATGAAATTGTGACACCTCATTCACATACCAAATAAGAACAGAAGCACCACAATATCAATCCAGCTTCATGACAAGCAGTGGGAAGAGACTAAAATGGTAGAAAAAACCTTCTGTAAAGGTTAAAACTGGAGTCTCATGCTACTTTTCTGCCTCTACACTCCATTAAAATGAAAGGGCTAATAAGAAATGCATTTCAGAGTTCAATCACAATTATCCAAACCGTACTGAGGACATGGAGTGAATGCAGATTATCACCGTTTCAAGAAATCAATGGATTTTTCAGGAAAACACAGGAATGGTGCCACAACTAGAGGCTAGATGATGGAGAAAGTTATCCTCCAGCTATTCTCTGAAAGGCTTCAAACCCATTCCAGAACATGGAATGGCAGGTGGAGGGGATCAGGCATCTTCTACCAAAATTTACACTCTTTGGTACTTCTCTGCTCTTTACTATGCAAGGTGAAGTTATCCAGCTGCAAACACAGCACCTGAGCCAGGTTTGTTTGCACATTGCCAGGGGTTGGAATATCCCCTCTGTGAGCGGTGACTGAACACCAGGGGGTGAAATCCTAGTGGAGAAGAGCATTATAGAAAGAGTGGAATCACACTGGGGTGAATATCCACCACTGCAGATTGAAACGGTCAGAAACAGCAGAAGTACTGCTCAAGGGTCAAGATCCATTGAGGGCAGGTGCCTGAAACACAGTGGAAAGCCATTCCTTGTTCCTGCTTAACAGCTCAGAGAAAAATATCTCTGAAAGCCTATAGAAATATGTAATAGAAGTTGGCCACAAAGAGCTTACAGTGCAAATGTTGGAGTGGAGCAAGAATTTTGATAAACAGAGTTAAGCTCAGCACACAAACTGTTCTGACTAGAGCCATCAGCAAGGAAAACCTGGGAATACAGGCATTGCAGTCATATTTTGATATACCTGGAGTCTCCAAATAGATTTAAAAAATGTTTCCAGGACAATGTGCTGGTCTTGATTACTATTTACAGATGAATTCTCCAGACAAGGTAGAAAATACCTGCCTGTTTTAATGTTGTACACATTTTCCAACCTCTGTATTTTTGTTTTTTGTTTTGTGCCATCTTTTTTAATAACAATGAGAGCAGTACCACAGCTGGGAGAATCAGAAAAGGGGACATGAAATATGGTCAGTCAGAGTGACACACTTTACTTTTATTATTTCAAATGACAAATGTGATTTGAGAGTTTTGGGGGGTACTATTCTTAATTTATAACAAATGTTGAAATTGATGAATACCATAGATCATTGTATTCCAGAATGGCACCTTGAAATGTTAAAAGCATTAATCTAAAATGATATACAATATCCAGAAACTGAAATGGGTTAGTATGACTTTTCTTCCTTCTAAAAATTCATTGAATGAAATCCAATACAGCTTTCTAAAAATTTCTTGTCTCAAATTTCATGTAATTTTGAAGTTATTTCCCAATTGTTCTGTAACTTGCAAACAACAATTAACAGAACCAGATCTTAATAATCATATCATCATCATTATAACATTCCTTTCTATGACATATTTTCTCTGATGATTCCTAGAGCACTTTGTAAATCACAAAGTGGTATAGTTGAGCATGCTGCCAGTTAATGACAGCAGTAAAAGGAGAGGGACTTGCTGAAAACAGCTATTTGGTTTGTGTCTGCTTTCCTGAAAGAGCAATCCATGAAACAGAGTAAAGGAAATGAACACAAAACAGTCAGTACCGGACTGTCTAGAATCATTGCTTGATTACCCCAGGCTCTGTATGGGTAAGAGATATTGATAGGAAGAGAGAGATTTACTATCATATTATTTTAAAAGCACCCAAACACCCCTGTTAATCTCATGGATAACAGGGATGAATGTATGAGATACCCGTAACTCAAGGGTCACAAGCTGTCCTAAGGAATTTCCAGTTTAAATAGACATGACAGCCAGAGAGTAGGAAAGGAGGAATATTATCATATCCAGACATAGATAAGCACCTACAGATTATGTGCAATCAGGTTCGTCCTTATCAGTGGAGGGAGATTAGGGGTATTTAACTCCCTTGTGTGCTACATGCCCCTATGTCACAGGTGGTGATGCCACTGTGGCAATACCCATCTCTTTCCAGTATGCAGAGGGAGAAAGCAATCCATCTTCCATGAGTGCCCAAAGCACCGAAGAGAGTCAGAAAAAGCAAAAAAAAATCCCCTGCTTTTGTGATCCAGCTCCTCCTATGACAAATATCCACTATACCTTTGACTGCAGACACACAGCTCAGAGACCAGCTCTGGAGAAAAATCCACCACCTGTGAGTGCAGTAACATTACTGTCACTATTAGAGTTCCCCCTGAACTTTTAAAGAGTTGTGGGTCTTCCTGTGCAGCCATTTTCCTGCTCAAAGTCTCAGTGAAGTCAATAGCAAAGGCTGTCAGGATGCAGAACCAGGACCATGTGCTTTGAATGGTTCCTGAACAGAATTTTCCTCAGTAGGACTAACTACTCATTTTTTTCACTATGAAAATTGGGGTTTAAAGCATCCTGAAAGCATTCTGTACATACATGTATATACCTAAGGCTCTGTCCTTCAAGACTTACATGCCCATAAAGTGTATATCAAATAGCTACAACCTTGAAGACGCTCCAGTGCACAATGTTTTCTTCTTGCTGCCCCCTTCCTACTACTCTTCACAAAAGTTTTGTACCCTGATCTTTGTGCTTCTTCAACAGAAAAAGTGGGTGGCAAAGCCTAGAGCAAGAAGTAAAAGGAGTGGACCTGTAATAGTGATTTAATGAATGCCAAAAATGATTCCTTGCCTATGTGAGCTAATTTATCATGCTAGCAAGACCAGGAGCGGCTGTAGCATTGGTACAGCTCTGAGGCTGCAAAACCAATCTTTTTGCCAAATTCCCCAAAGGAAAAAAAGAAAAGAGCAGTTCTGTTTAATGGATCATGATAAGTCACAATTGTCATCATTGCATTTCAGGGCAACATGCTGTATTTAGCTCTTTAACCTTGGCCTATTTGTTATCAGCACAGTTGAGAATAGTTTATATTCATTAGGAGACTTGTTTATTTTGTAACATAATCCTTTTCTTTGTTAACATGAAAGCACAGCGGATGAAGCACTGGAAGGACAGTTCATCCAGGTCTGCAATGTTGTTCCATAAAAAATGTCTCTTGATAAATGATTGCCAGGATTAGATTTTATGGGGTAGATTCATAAGAAATTTCAGTCTTATTCCCATATGTTTCTTACATAATAGGAAACATGCAAAACTCAGTTAAAAGTGCAATTCGTGGTCATTCAGTAAGTGCTCCCTTTTCTCTTATTTCTGGGCAGTATAAGAGATGTTTGCCTATTTTGGGGATTTATTAAGCTTGGAAGAATTTGTTTTAAGCATGTCAACTTTTTCCTGTAATTTGAACCCAGATTTTTACGTGCATTCCCTAAGGATCATTAAACAAAAAAAGTCAAGACCAAAAAGTAAACATGTTTTTGCTCCTATTTCATCTTGCTCACACCCTGCTCCAGGAAAGGCTTCAGAACACAGATGAGAGAGAAAATTACACTAGAACAGGCGGCTGCTGTTTTATGGCACCAGTCTTACCTTTCCATAAGCAGCTTGCAATTCCTGCTGCCATCCTCAGGCTTTCAGGTCACCAAGAGAAAGAAAAAGAAAATTCACACAAACTTCATTCTCCCTTCCAAAAATCCTGTTTCTCTCAGCTTCAAGGTAGGCTGGAAGAAGTGGAAGTACAAGGGAAACAAGGTTTCTACTCATCTTGAAAGTGTATAGTTAGATTTACTTCTTCAGTCTGCCCTTGAGCAGACACATTTATCAAGGGGAAAATGTCTCTTTAGATAAACCAGATGTAATACCAATAGGAAACATCAGAATGTCTGTCAAGATCTTTGCACTGGCTAGTGCTTGGGGCCATGTTAGTAAAGGAATGTTAACTCTTGGAATATGGGATCTTGGGGACTTAAAGCAGCTTCAAAGACCAAGAACCCAATTTCATTGTTAAGCACTCAAATGTCTTTTAAAACCGGTGTTGCTCTCTATTTGCATTAATCCAGTAGAGAAATGGATGGGTTTTTTCTGTCACTTTCTTGCTGTGGCTCTTTACAGTTAGCAGAGGCAGATGAGGAGTGGCCACTCTGCACCTTGGGAAGGTTTTTTCTGTGTGGCCTATGAGCTTTTGCCATCCTTCCTTCCTGCTTACGTGTGCAGAGGAGGTGATACATTTACATTACAACATCTTTCTCAAGTATGGAGATTAACAGACATTCGTCTTCTGAGCAGAAGTAAGGACAGACCAAGAATCCTCTAGCACAGGCTGCCGAGCACATTTTATATTAAATAAGAAAGAGGTATCTCTTTGAGTGTGAAAAGAAAAATCTGCAATGTTCATATCAAAGGTGAACTTCTGAACCTGAAGTGCTCATGGTAGGAATATCTTGTTCACCCATTCCTCTCCAGGAATGTTTTCCATAAAGCTTTATGATGGAACACATAGTAAACAGAAACAATCTTCATCATTCACAATCATTTAATCATGCTCACAGCACACACTTCATCCCAGCTGCACTCTGGATTTTGGGTTTCTCTCCCTCCCATCCACTGGGCAGATAAATTTAGGTAGGCTTTGATGTGTTTGGACTTCTGCTTCTAAAAGAGGGAAGGTACATTGTTTGTACCTGAAACAAAGTAATTTCTGTTTCAGCAACAAAAATACAATATGTGTGGTCAGGCTATTGAGTCTTTTTCAAGAGAGGAAAAGTAGGATTTCACTAACAGGTTTAAAAGGATTTATTTTACGGATGAAAAAAATGATGTAGCACAAGATCACCGGGTGAATTTCCTAAAAGGTGGTTGGATTAACCTGAGTACCGAGCAAGTGGCTCACTGCACAACTGACTGTTTTCAGGACAGACAGCGAGGGTCTATGCAAGACCAAAAGCTCATTTCAACCATTCTTCTACATGAAAAGGTCTCTGATTCCAGCAGGATTTGGATTCCACAAGAGTAGCCTTCTGGGGCTATAACCACACTTAAGGATCTCTGGAAACACCTCGTGGGTATCCTTTGTGCTTCTGGAAACCCAGCGCCATTGAGAGATGTCCCGAAGTTTTGTTCTTTGATGGAGAGCATAGCTGTGGTTGGTGGAGGGCTGGCAGGCCCCAAGGGTGGGTGAAGCACAGTAGCTTCTCTGGCCTGTGGCACACAAGGGGGGGTTTGTGTCTCCCCTATGTGTTTGCCCGCTGCTGTCTCCTGACACTGGACAGATCCCTGACATGGGGCGCTGGCCCTGGGCCAGGAGGCTGGGGAACATCTCTGGGACACCACGAGAAGCTTTAACCACGCTGCCTCAGGAGCCAGAGAGACGTTTTTTCGCAGAGCATCCTACACCCACCTCTGGGACAAAAGGACACACGGTCCTCAAGAGCAGTGATTTATGCTCTGCACATAAAGAGCTATAGTAAAAACCTGGCTTTCTGCTAGGATGGCACCCACTTCTGAATTTATCCAAGACCGGCATTGTTTCCATTACACAAACCCCTAGCTTTGGCATCATTTAACAAAGAATAGCTTCAGAATGAAAATTCATTTTGTGTTGGAAATTGGAGTGTGCACTGTTATGCCTAGGAGCCAGCTTCCCCTTTCTCCATATGTATTTTAATAAGTAGATCTTTCAAGCAACAGAGATCTAAATGGGTCAGTGTTTATTCATAAATCTGAGATCTGCCCTTCTGCCTCTTGTGTTAAAATGATGTTTGTTCCAGGGTCCCAGCTTTTTTTCTGAGTGCCCACAAATTAGCAGCTCTTCTTAATTCCACCATTCTCCCACTTCCTAAGGACTCAAGCTCTTGTTGCTTTTCTGCTTGGTTGGTGGTTTTTTGTTTTGTTTTATTTAGGTTTGTTTGTTTGTTTGTTTGTGGTTTTTTTGAGCTATGATGCACCTGAATATCACAGTAGCATCTCTAAAATTAAAAAAAAAAAGGATAAGACTGTGCTACATATTTGGAAGAATAAGGTACTATGAATATTTTGATATTCTGTTGATTTCTGGATAAGAAAAAAAAGAATTTAAAAGTGTCCTCTTCAAAATTACTTTTTATGGCATGAAGCATGCCTGGCAATCATTAAATATAGAATGAGAGAATTATTTAAGCCAGCAAGCTTGGCAAAACCTATAGAACCTTCTTTCTGTTATCATTCTGCCTATATTTAGCATACAGACCACAGCATTTTTAAAAAACACCTTATTTTTCTCCATATTTGGAAGTGTGTCCAACGTCTCCTCATGTCAGAGGAGAGCTATGTACTTTCCAGCATCCCTGTTTTGTACATCTGGTAGCACAACAACAGCTAGGCAGTTTAGGCAGGGAAAAATCAGTATTCTGGGGAAGGATCAGGCCATCTGACTATGCACAAAGCAAAGAGGCAGCACCAGCAAAGCCAGGGGTTTCCATGAGGTCTCAGGTTTCCGTAGGTGCAGCAATGTGGGAGGGAAGTCTGGTCTTCCCGGAAAGCGCTGGCCCTGTACCACCAAGCCACTGCTCAGAGCATCATAGCCCTTGGCTCCAATTCCACATGGGAGAGAGGTTTTGTGGAAAAAAACAACTATCCAAACAAAAAAGTGCTGCCTGGGTCGCTCTCACTAGATAACATAAGCACAGGACTGCCTAGCTTCTCATAAGGACACTAAAAAACTCCAGACAAATACATAAAGTTATTACTGGAATTGAATTACTGACACATTTAAGGGCATTCTTCCCTCTAAGACAGTTCAAGCAACATGCAAGTTCAAGGAAGGAGGTAATGAGATCAGGGAGTGATAATGCACATCAGATTAAGTGTGTGGTTAATGGAAAATACAGCAACCAAAAAGAAAATCAAACAGAATTCTGGGCTGTGTGTCAAAGGCAACAGCTCCTTTTCTTATATGTACACAAAGCTGCTTTTAGGATATTGTGTATGACTTGAGGCCTGGATGATATGGAGAGAATGATCAGACACTTCTTTCTGTTAAACCTCAAGAATTAGTTCCCTGAAGGTCTTGAGAGGATTAGAAAAATAAGTCCAAGTGTTTGAAATTTGAGAAAGTTTGGTCAAATCTTATCTCTTTTGTTACTGTTCCTCTGTCCTTCCCTTGGGACTCGACAATGTGATAGGCACTTCTGACGTAGCGATCACAGGGATCACATGCTGTGAGAGAATTTAAGATGTAGGGTTTCGATATCCCCTACATTTCTACTCCCAAAGCCCTCAAAAATCAAAAGAGATATTAACATTGATTCAATAGCATTGAAATGTAGGCTGAGTTTAGCTTGGGAACTTCCACCACCATCTCTAAATTCAGCTACTGTTATGCAGGCATGAAGTCTACCTCCAGTACAAA
Organism: Dryoscopus gambensis; assembly: GCA_013389985.1. NCBI lineage: Eukaryota > Metazoa > Chordata > Aves > Passeriformes > Malaconotidae > Dryoscopus > Dryoscopus gambensis. Next base: position 37,630 of record WEIT01007212.1, on the reverse strand, counting down.
TAAGAAGTGAAAAGAATGAGAAATCTAGCTCTTAAATAGCTGGAATGTTTAATTCTTCGAGCAAGGAGAAGAAAGAAAAAGGAAGGAGTTGGGGGCTGTGATTTTGTAACAAAGGATGGCAACACGAGCCAAGCAAGAGCTGCCCATCACCTCCCAGGTGTCACAGCTTGGTGTCCCTCCCACCCCTCCCTCTCAGTAAGCCATTTCCCAAGAGACCCCACAGTGCCCATCATGTGATAGGTCAAAAGAAAAAATACGGACAGTAATGGCCCATAAAGAGCACAGGGGCATGAAGCATCCAAACCACATCTGCCTCAAAATACTGCTATGGCTCGACCAGATACTCAATTGCATCAAACTACATCCAATTCAATATTTTGACTCAATGCATTTAGAGTTTTAGATGTGGGTCAGCTGGATTAGGAATTACACATTTTATAAAAGCTCCCCCCACCGAAAACACAAGACTAGCGATACTAAGAGTTTTCTCCCAGCTAAAACTATCAGTTTTACAAAAGTTGAGTGTTGCCAGAAGGTTTTTGAGAGCTTGTCAGTCATAAAACAGAAAACAAAAGATCATATAACCATACCAACAAAGAGGTCCAAGACGCAATTATTAGGGCTGCTGACCTCTTTTTCACCCTTTGCCTGCGTGAGGGGCAGATGAATGCCACTTACTGCACTAAAGGGAGAGGTCAGGCTGTACTTGGCCTGAGAATAGAGCAATAAGGACATCATCTGCATTGAAAGTTGGGAAAAGAAACCAAACCCAATAAAGCTGAAGTAACATGACAGCTTGAAAGTCATAATGAGACTGACAATGAACAATCAAACCAAAGCATCTGTTTTTTCCTCTGCTACAAGGCTCATTTCTGTTTTGCTGGCTATCCCAGGCCGTCTTTTTTCCCAGCTCATTGCCTTAATCCCTTCTGCTGCTTTCCACCAATTTTGCCCATGAAAAGCCCTATCAGCAAATTAGCAAAGGCTGCCTTAAATTGAGACGAAATACTAGATCTTACTCTTTGCACAAGCTGGTAGCAAGCTTGACTCTTCAACTTGTTTAACTGCTTTGCAAGACTACACCATAAGGAAGGAAATGCAGGGTAAGAGAGGAATATTATATCAGTGACATGTAGCTCCTGAATCCACCGTTCCTTGGTAGTTTCTCCAATAGACATCCGTCTGGTGTGATGTGTGTCCCCAGAGCTAAATACTGAGAGGAGCTCCTGGCCTGGCCGTGAGCCTCCCGTGCTGTGCTAGCTTGTTGGAACTCTGATAGTTCAGCAGAGAATAGGAATCCACATGGAGAGAACCCTGCTGACCTGGGCCCAGCTCCTCCTGCTCACAAACTGCTCTGGCGACGTTTTTATGCTGACAGTGTCTGTACTTGTTTTCATTTGCCTGCCATAATCTCCTCCCCAGCAGATAAGCTACAGCACTAGGGACACTAAGACACAGATGTTTGAGTAGTTGGGGTTCCCTCTACTTTTCCTCTTCCTGCTCTCATCTCCCTCTTGTTTGCATTAATTTGGTTAGAATTAAAGAGTTCACCTTGTTTAATCACTCAGAAGACTGGTGGCAGGTGAGTGCAGCTGTCATTTCAGAACATGACAATTCACTCGACAATACCAAATAAAGACAAAAAAATTTAAAATAATAAAACAAGCAAACAAACAAACAAGCAAACAAAACCCCTCACCCCCAAATCACCCAGCATCACTCAAGGAGTGGTCCCAGATACAAAGTCCAAAATATACCTGGTGGGTATCTGCTGTCCAACACCCCTCCATGCTTCCAATAATCAGGCAAGAGGAAGCCGATGTGTCACCTAAGAGAATAATCTCATAAATTTCTTCTACCTTTGTTTTTCAGTGATAGTGGTGATGAATTCTCTGAGGAGGGGGTAACAGTTCTGTTTATTTTATTTTTCATTGTTTATGGAGCTTTTTGCTCTTTTTACATCTGTGATAAACAGACCTTTTGACTTCTGCAGCTATTTTGCAATAAATGAAATGTAAAATTTCTTTTGGCGGGCAGTCACTTTGGATTTTCTGATATCTATTAGCACTCCAGAATTTCTGAACAGTATCTCCCTAGTTAGTTTAGCATATGCTAAGCAAAACTTTCCTGCATGGTGTTTTTTGCCTACCATTTGTCATGTGCAAATAGAGTAAGAAAGAATCAACTTCCTAAAAACAGAAGTACGTTCTGTATAAGGACCAGTGTTGCTAAAAATACACAGCAATAAGGAAATGAAGTATAGTCTGATAATCTGGGTTGGGAATCTCTTCAATTCTAATGATGCCTTCACCAGCTCCTTTCTGCAACCCTTGGTTATCTGAGAAACCCTGTGAAGGCCATGAGGCACCTCAACTGGGTATGGAACTGGAACCTGCCTGTACCCCAGCATGCTGTGTATTTGAACTGGTACTGCTCAGAGTGGGCTCAGGCAGAGACCAACACAATCAGCTGCTGGGGAGAAGAACAATGGGCCTAATTCCCACTTGTTTCAGCTACAAACATGCTAAGCTGCAATGACAAAGAAATGCTCCCAGACTCCAGAGAAAGTGAAGTCACCAGAGCAGCACCAAGTCCTTCAGGAGTTCCCCCAAGGACACAGCACTCCTCAACTGCTCTGCAGAGAGCTAAATCTGTTTGTCACAGGCAGAAGTTTGTCTCCATTCCCAATATACAAAGTAAGGATAATACTATTTATCCCATGGGGAAATTCTGGGGGCTTAGGTAATGTGTATACATGGCTTTTGAAATATAATCCACTGCAAGGTCAGCCCTGCGTTTGTCTTACAGAGCTGTTGGCGCGTGTGCACACGTGCTTCATCCCAGAAGTGACCGTCCCCTGCCAAGAGCCACCCCGTTATCAGCTGATAATGGGAGGGGGAAGAGGCCAACCGACCGGTTACACTGGCGCGATAACGCGCGTCTGATGCATCGCTGTGTCCCGAGCACCGGGATCCATCCCAGCCTATCAGAGCTCAGGGAACGGGTGAATCAGATTCGTGCTGGAAATGAATGGTTGGTGCGGGCACCCTGATAAGGTGAGACGCACATCCCGGCGATTAGCTGGGTCGGTACTAAAGAACATTAGGAATTCACTTCTGCTGCTCTGATTGGTAATTAAGTGACTCGTCTACTGGCCGACAGTCCTGTATGCTTCCCCAGGCAGTTGTTAGTTCTTCGAAAACCACTCCTGACAAAATGAGGTTTGCCCTTGGTACACAGATAATGAGACTCAGCTTGACAGGTGTGGCGCGATTAGAGCGCGGCTCCGCGCGGCTCTCCCGCTACAGCCACTCGTGGTAAACACACTCATTACAACCCGCCGGTCCCCGGAGGCAAAGCATGTTTGACATTATTAATTGGCTTTTCTGTATAAGGAGTCAAATAGATGAAAAGGTTTATCAAGCTGAAATAATTAATTTTGCCTGAATTCGCTGACAGTTCAGTTCTCCCGCAAAAGACCATTTTAAGGGTTTGGTGTCTTTTTTTTTTCTTTTTTCTTTTTTTTCTTTTTTTTTTTGAATTTTGAAGTTCCAAAGACATAATAGTGGCGAAACTGGAGCTTTTTAGTAAATTATAATTAAAGGGAATTTAATTAATTTAGACCTGAGAAAAGGGTGTGTGCAGGGGGGAACTCCTATCTTTGTCTATACAGAGGTGTAGATGGTAGAACATATCATGGCTTAATAATGCATTAATTTTAATCTAATCAAAATATAATAGAAGAGGTAATTATGTTTAAAAATTATCATGCTCCAATATTGGTATATTTAAACACTTAATACTTACACTGCTTCCAGTTAGTAAAAGTTGTAATTGTTGCACTCAAATTTAGCTTATTTAATGATAGGGTTTATATTCATGAGCTTAATTGAATAAATCATTGTAATAACCCATGGTGAAACTGTGATTATCTATTGGGTTCTAATTTTTCTTTCAAAAGGGGAAAAAAAGCCCTCAGAAATTATTTTTCTTGGTTTCTCTTCCCAAAAGGCAGCAGATATTCTTCTCAGAAAACTTGAAGCTAGCATTTGATTTAAAAACCCCGAAACATATTTCTTGTACACTTTTCAAATTGCAGACTCTGCAGTTTATTTAGCCTTTTCAAAGCATGCCAAGATCACTTAGCAAATGTTTTAAGCTTCCACACCAAACTACCCAGATATTGTGTAATTATGTGTATTAGTCTGTTTACAAGCCCTTCAGTATTAATGAAAAATTTTCCCTTTTAAGTACAATGCTATTAAATTTGAAAGTTCAGGAAAGTGCCTGTAAATATGGAAGTAAAAAAGAAATAGAGAACCTGGGAAGAGCAAGTGGGTCAGTAGTTGCTTTTGCACAGTTGCTTTTTAATACATCTCCTGATGCACTTATTGGGAGATTTTAAAAGAACATTTTTACACCCATCTTTTAAAAACCCTTTTGACCTTTTCTGACAGAAATGTGTGCATAGCGCTGAGCAAAGCAATGTGAAAACTTCTCTAGTAAACCAGTTGGTTTTGCTGAAGTCTCAGTGGCCAATGACCATCAGATCATTTTACTTCATATAGAGTGTGGACCGTTCTAGAACAAAATGTTTCAAAACAGCAACAAGTGAGTTTTTCTACATTTAAAGCTGACCCCCTACTATCAAACACTCCAGAGTTTGTTCAAGAGTGTTATAATCCATCAACATCTATTTGTCCCAGTTAAACAGAGAAATTTAGGAAGCCTTGATTATTCATCCACCAGAGCCTGAGGATCCTCAAGTAAAACATAAGTGCCAACATGTCAATATTTTTATTATCGGTCTAGAGTATTTGTAAATTTTATAGTGTCTCACGTCCATATAAATGTATTTGTAACAGACTGATGGGGGTGTAGAAAACCGATATTACATCTATAAAAGTGAAAGGAAACCCACCAGTCAGTTTTCATGGAGGAGAATACAAGTGCCCCTGGAGAGCGCAGCAGATGGGCTCCTGGGGGTGCCTCACAGACCTCGGTGTGACCCACTCATCCTTGTGGACCCACAGGAGCAGTAGGAAACACAGGGAAAGAGGGGAAAACAGAAGGACCCACTTAAAAAGCCACAGCTAGAATAAGAAACCTAGAAGCCCTGTACAGTAGCAAACTGTAATATTTACCAACAACTTAGCATTTGGTTCCAGAAATGTCATCCTCCAAAAATGCAAACATCTGTGTGCTCACAGTGGAATAGTCAGCAAATGCATCAAAGGGATAAGAAAATAAGACCCTTCGTTAACAGCATCACTTTCTCCCTTTGCCACATTTAATGATACTTATCATATTTTATACTTGCATGTACTATGTTAAACTTACTAATTGGCTACATAATAAAGCTCAAAGGACATTATGTTTAAGTAACTGGAGAAGTGAGAATCAGGAGAGAAGAGCAGAAATGATGGGTATGAGCTGATCTCTGCTTATTGACCAAGATTCTGAAGATTTTAGTTGGCATTTTCCGTAAGTAGCTTTAATTCTTGTGTCTTGCAAAAATGAATTCATATGCTAATTCTAAAAGTAATTTATTTGGGATTTGTAACGACTTATCTCACACTAATAAATCCTGTCTTAAAAAATCTGGCAAAAAACCCTCACACAACTAAAGACTCCAAAGCCACAAAACACATTGTTCTGCTGACAGATTTAATAGTTCTGCATCTTATAATTCTGGTTTTCAACAATTTTGTTTGATAAAATTCTCCCACCTAGAAGGATTCTGTGTCAATGTGGTCAGCAGAAGAATATCCTGGGGGAAAGCACATCTGCCCAGCACCTCCCTTTCATTCATTAACCCACCAGGGGCTAACACTAATTAGATCAGGCTGCTCATTTTAAGCTGATAATTGATTTAAATAGGTTGCTCATTTAAAATAGAATAAAAACCTGCTAAACATTTGGTGCTTGGGTTTTTTTCATCTGCAACTTTCAATTGCTTGTGCAATGTAGCATAAAATGTAGAGGTCTCCCTTTGCTAAAAAGGCCATAAAATTAATTACAATGAGTATGAATTGTGTAGGGTGAGGGGGTGGAGGAAAATGAGTGCTGGAGTTAACTGGTGATGACTAACTAAGAATCACCAGCAATAGAGGTTGTTTCTTTTCAGCAGAATTTTCAAGTAACTTGGATAGCTGAACTACTCAGTTTTACAGCCTTTTATCCCAGAAGAGAAGAAAAAGTTTAGGACACGCAGAAATGCTTCTCACATCTTCTAAACTGCCATTGCTGGGTGCACAAACATTATCACATGGTGCTAGTGGTTTCTATTGTCTCAATTAATTAATTTCTTAAATTAATTAATATCTCAGCCTGTGTCCAAGCACAAAGTCTTCATTTTATTCTTAGGACAGTATCAATCCTTAGCAAACGTAAAATACTCGCTTGGTGAAGTTGCCCATCAAAAAAATTTAGTTACATATGTCCATAATTTACAACTCGTTTCTTGCAAATCTAAATAAATCATGACCTTTTCAGCCAGCTATAATTGTGTTTGTTTGTACAAGGCTCAGACTTCAGCCCAGGATAATACCCAGAATTTGCTGTTTATTTACCTGCCTAAGAGCCTGTATCTGCAAGCTGGTGTGCATACACGCACGAGGCAAAACAAGTAACAGCAGGTACAACTCGGCTGAAATACGAACTCCTGACAAAGCTGCAGGATTACCAGAGGACAGAAATAAAAGCGACTGCAAGATGCAGATTGTCAGCACTGCGATTTTATTTTTAATCCTGCTTAATAAAGCCAGCTCCCTGCCACTCCATCTGCTGCTGCGGCCCTGCATCGTGCCCTGTTTGGGGAAGTCACCTCCACACCGCTGGCACCGCATTTTCCCCCTTATAAATCACGTTCTTTCTCCTGTTTCCAACAAATTCAGCCAGGAAGCCAGACTGCAGTTCGGTGGGGTTCAAGGACTCTCTGCCTTGAAAAACTATTCAAGAGCACTCACTAGTGGCTGCAGAGAAAACAGCGCCTTAGCAGGGTATCACCCAGCCCGCTGCCTTCGTGCCTCTTTAAATCCTAGCGAAGGCAGCAAGAAGACAATAAACACCCTTTCTATAATTCTCCATTCAGGTACCAGATCATTTTGTCAGTTAATAGTAAACATTATATACCAGTAAGCAGTTTTTCAAGGCAACCAGTTGTGAAATACATCGAAAACAATACCAGTTGCTCAGTCACTATCAAGGAATATTGAAGATAAGTCAATTGCCTGCATTTTACATGAATGCTTGAATTTCTCTGTTCACTTCATGTTAACAAAGCATGCTTTTTAAAAAAGAAAGATGCTAATTTATTCCCTTGCATTTCAATTTGTCACTGAGCACATGCTTGTGTTCTCTCGTTAGGTGCACTAATATCTAAGCATGCAGCACAAGAAAATGCATGTGAGCAATCAGTTTAATTGACAGTCAGCTGTAACAGGAGCACACAAATGGGATGAACTTAATGGCCATGCCATGGCAGAGTAGGTCTGGCTACACTGAAACTGCCAGTGGCAGAAGGACTCTGAAGGCAGACAACCAGGTAAAACTGCAGTGACCAGAGCGGGTGATTTTACAGAGTTTTGCCACCGCGCCTCTCGAAACGGCAGTACCCTGTGCTGGTCACCTGTGGATGTGGGTGAGGACTGGCATCCTGGAGCACAGGGGTTGTGACAGCCACCAGGAGCCGGGCGGGTGGCACAGCGGTAATGCTGCCTCGCCAAGGGCCTCGGGCTCCTCTCTGAACCACAGAGCTGTGGAGGAACAGATTGCCAGCTAATATGGAAATCTGCCTGCTTCCTAGATTAACGATGAGGTAATTTAGAATTTACATATGTGTGGAGAGGAACTGCTTTGATCCCAAGGTAGTGTATCTGTGATACAATAACGCGAGCGATAGAGAAAAGGTGAAGCAAGGAGGCCAGATAAGAGCGAAGCGAAGTGTCTCTGGTGTCAGCACCAAGGAGAGACCTAACAAAGCACCAGGCCCAGCTCGGCGCTGAGTAGCAGCATTGCTGGAACAAAAGAGATGTGGCTGAGCTGGGAAAAAGCGAGTGTGCAGCGAGGAACGCTGCAAAGGTCAGTGAAGCAGTTTGCACAGCTGTGCTTCCAAGTGGGCTCCTCTCGCCCCAAGTCCTGGCCCCTGACATTTCAGTAGCTGAAAACCAGGCTCTGCCGCTGCCTTTTCACTGGCCTCAACACCTTCCAGTGCCACTGGGTGCTGAGAGCTTTTAGCTGGGGGAGGCTAAATGCAATTGACTCCCCTTAGCCCCATGTTTGAGAAGCTTTGACATGTTTGCTCCCATTGATGCCTTAGGTTTTAACTTTTATATTTTTTCAAATCCTGTATTGCCTAGTGTGTAACTCTGAAGTTTCCTGTAGCTTGTTAGCTGCTGTCTTAGATCAGATAGACACAACAAATCTTTTCTGAGCTTCCTATCCAAGGACACCCAGATTGTCCTAGGCCCAAAGCTGTGAGCTAGGGACTCTAGAGAGGTGGGGAAATTAAAGAAAGCTAAAGTTTTAATTGGTGAATTTATGCCGATGTGCAAATGGACCAAACCTGTAACAGTGTGAAGAACTCGTGACCTGTCGTCCATCTTGGGGTCCATTTTGGAAGCAGCCTCAGGCTCCCCAGGGTGTACCTTTGAAGGCCTTTCAAATAAATACCTACCTTTATTCCCTTACTCCTGTCTAGTCTCTGTTTCTAGGTGGCTGGAGAAGGCATCACCATCGCAGCCAGGTGGATGTGGCTCCTCAGGTCTGAGCCCTGGAGAGGCAAAGGGATTTGCCTGTGTTTGCATGAGCAGTTGGCAGCAGAGCAGGGAATTGCTGCTGACCCCAGGCAAATGGTCTGAGCAATGCAATGTCCTCCCCAATTACAGGATTGGGGCTGGAAACAGAGCAAACAGGCTCACATTCATCCACTAAACCCTCAGTGATGAGACAAGAGCTGATGGCAGAGAAGTGACCAGCTGCACAGTGAAAACACAGCATTATTCCTGAATTCCAGAATAAAAAAAATATACACTATTTTACTGCTGGCTGTACTGCGGGAAGGAAGCTTGAAATGCCAAAATCTCTCATATTCAGATTAAGATTTGTATCTATCCCATTTGGAGAAGCCAAGATAACTACACTACAGAAATATAGTAAAAAACCCCCAGTTTTTGTGCACCACATATGACCTAATCAGAAAGATAAGTGGGAATGCCTTAAACTCTAAGACACCAGTTCTTCCCCATTCAAAAAATCCTCTGGCATGCTCTACTTGCCAGCAGTGTGTCTTCTGCCACTATATGTCCAGAGATGCATGTATAAGTGAAGACTGGTACATTTACACTAATGAAAAGAAAAAGTGGCATCAGACTGAGTGCCAGAGTAGCCAGTCATCCAATCTGTATCTCACCTCCTATTATTTCATGCTTTCTCTTTTTTTTTTAAGCTGTCTACCCTTTTTTTGCTGTCTGCCTTTTTCATTTGGTATCTGTATTTTTTCTTAGAATACTTTTCCTTAATGTATCTTTTAATTTTGCTGCAGTTTCTCTCTTCTCTTGACACAACCTTTAATCTTGAGATGCAATTTCTTACAGCTTTCAGTTCTTCCTGAAAATAATTCTTTGTTCCACTTCTGTTTCCATCTCCCCTGACCATTTTTCTTAGTCTTATTTCTATCTATTTTTGTTGTTACCTAAAGTATAATAATAGTAATAACAACAACACTAATAATAAATTTCTTAGCTCCTTCAGTTTCTGCTGCTAACTAGAACTGTTGTTATGTCCCTTTGCCATTTCCTGAAGACCATTTCTAAACAAAACTCCACTTGTCTTCAGTAGGGTTGGACTTCCCTTCCTTGTTTTCCTTCTACAGTGGTAGGACGGAAGGGGACACACTGGCTGGGGAGCTGAAAAATCTTTCTGTGCTTCCATGGGGGAACAATCCAGATTTCTGGGAAACGAAATCAGTTAGAAAATCCTGAGTATCATCTCAAGTTTAGGATGTCCATTAGTAGTCCCAGAAAAACGCTTCTGCCTGGATCACTGTTGTAGTTGTTGAGGTTCGGTAAAGAGTATCAGGGATGGGGTTTACTACGAAATCCTCAAAGTAATTTCAGGCACAGATTTTGAAGAAGGTTGCCTGGCTTGGAAGCGGTAATCTCCCTTGCACAAAGGTCCAGCGTCTTCTTGAGAGGAGGTAAGAAGATGAGTGTTTGGCAGAATTTTACTAACACTGCAGTTTGGATAGACTGAGGATTTTTAAGTGTTTCTCAGACACAGTTCTTAGACTCAAGAGCACTTAAAGTGTGTATCTAAAATATTTTTCCTTTCTGTTTCCTCTTTCTTCAAAAAGGAAGTGATTATGAGGAGTTCAACTTTCTAATTGCTTGTTTGTTTTTTACTTTTCATCCTGGGGGATTTAAATTACCTGTATTTCAGGGGCCTGCTCAGCAGAAACACACAACAGGAGCAGTGTGCTTGCAAGCAGATTGTGCAAATGTTTCTTTTGTGGTGTGTTTTCTTTTGTATCGCTGTAGTCAGCGACTGCTCTGGATCCCATCCTAGGACACGAGCCAAGAATGAGAAATAAGGCTGCAAGCGAGACAACAATTCACAACCACAGTATTGTTTGACTTGGAATACTCACCGGGGTAAAACCTACAACAGGAATACAAGATGCTTTAAGTAGCAGATGCTGATTTTAATCTTCCTGGTAGTTAGGGAGTCCACCTCGCCCAGCCGCACGCAGCCCACGGAGCCAGGAGGGACCTGGCAGAGGGATTTCTTCCTGGCTATGTCAGCGAGGAAATGACAGCAGGAGCAAAAGTTGTGAAGCACCCAAGGTGATCAGCAGAGTAAGTAGGAAGCATATGAATATAGGCTTTGTTAGAGAAAAGGACTGTGCTATCAGCAAAGTAAGCAGCAGCAGATGAAGATGAATGGTCAAAATGGGGAAAATATACCCGTGTTTAGTCTTGAGGAGTTTCTAGCCAGAAACACAACAGCCTTTGAACAGCCTTTCTCATTGCATGAGAAAGTAAAGATAAAACTGGTTTGCTACAATATGGAAACAAAAAAAAAGGAGGCAGGCAAAGGAAAACAGACACTGGGGCAATTTGAATCTGCTTAAAGAGGGAGAAAAACATTAAAAACTGCTGCAAAATTCCAGCAACAAAGTAGATGAGAGACCAACAGGTAGTAACCATACCCCTGCTATGAAGTAGTATCACAGTCTTAGAAACATGTAGCCTAGATTTTAGAGGTAATTAGTGTAATACAAAGCAAACCCTTAAAGAACACTCATCTTTAATTTTCCGATAATTGTAAAGTTTTAAAACGTGGCTTTAAAATTATTTAGGAGACATTATAGTATAAATATTGAATTTGGGAATATACCACAAATTACTGTACAGGATGATATAAACTCTCTAATTTCCAGAGCTATTGGTTGAGCTGTTCAGAAAATGCTGTCAAAAAAAAAATTTATGAAAAAGAAAACCTCTCCCAGAACGGTTTGTGATTTCCTAATCCAGCCCACACTCCCAGTTCCTGCCTGTCTTTGAGAATGCTCTGGGTGGGATCCAAAGCCTGTGAAAGCAATGGACAGGATCCCACTGGCATTCAGCAGGTGGGACATGAATGCCAAGCCAGTGTCGGGATGCCTCTTGAAAGCCATATCTCTCACTGCAGATCCCAAACATTACATCTAGGCCTGAAATAATCCTCTACAAAGCAAGCTACAAAGGCTTTGGGTGTTCACACTTGCTAGTGAAAATGAAATGGCAAATAGTAAATTTGTAAGGATGGCAGCTACAAAATGAAAATAGCCCAGGCATATTCATTGGAAAAGTTATGCATTACACTTTCCAAGAAGGGAATGCAAATTTTCTTATTCAGGAAGGCCCAGAGCTATCAGCTCAAGCAGTGTCTGTACCCTGGCCCTGCATCAACTGCAGTTTTGCTGTAGGAGAGATGCTGAAGTTCTCCAAGCTCAGATCCACAGGCTGTGCGGAGGCTCCCGCATCCCACAGCACATCCACAGCCCGGAGCACAGGCAGCCACCTCTCTGTTCAGCACCATCCCCCCAGTCTGCTTCGTGTGTGAGCTGCAGGGCTCCGCGCCCACTGCTTCCCCGACACAGGTGGGCTCTCTCCCATTTCCCCCCTGAAATTCGGCATGAAACAAAGCTGGAAGAGCAATGGGCAAGTCCTGGAGGAAAATGTTACAATTGCAATTGTCTCCACCCACCAGAGCTAGAAGGGCAAGGTGCAAGTGTCTCCTCACTTGGGTTTTTTTGTTGTTGTGAGGGAATCAGCTTAAAATACTATCTAGCAGAATGAGATTTCCCTCCGTTGATCACAGTGAACATGTTCTCCTATTTCATTCATAGTTTCAGGAAATAATAATAATTTTAGTAGGAAAGTTAATCTGTCAGGATTATAGTATTCAAAATGAGCTGCAAAGAGAAGGAGAGAACCATAAATGATAAATACATGTAAACTAATTGCTGGTTTTATTTTTTCAAGGCACAAAAATATAAAATACTTAGCTCCAGGGATTCTAAATGGATTGAACAATATTTTTTTAAAAGAAATCTTTCATTTGTTTTATTCCAGGATAATGATTAAGTACCCCCAGGACAGTCTTGAAAGGAGATAATGAACCTCAAAAGCTGATTTCCTTTTTCTGGCAATATATTCTAACTGTAAAAGTGCTTGGATTAAATAACGACACTGACTGGCTGTCAATGCTGTGAAGCAACTTTACAAAACCATCTTAGCTGCGCTGCTTATCCACAGCTTGCTTTCAGTATTCAAAACTGTCAAGTATATTTTCTTCTTATGTGAAAACACAATTTCCTCTTCAAACTTCAGGGGCAGCCTAGAGAGCAACCAGTCCAGGAGGTGGGCAGCTGAGGAATCCTGAGATTTGTCCCCCTTAAAGCCTTGGCAGCTCCTTGTGCCTTCCAGCACTCTCTGTGGCGATGATAAGGGGCATCCGGATCATCACAAAAATATCAGTGATCTGGCCCTTTCTGCTGGAGGGTGAAAGCACATCCAAGTGTTCGTGGCAGACTGTAAGCAAGCTGAAGAGTAATTTTTTTTCTTTCAATTTGAGGTGTATGGAGTTAGGGACTCAGAGCTTGCAAAGTATGAGTGGGAGGGGGTCTCCCAGAGAAGTCAGGAATCTTAGGAAATCACCTGAACAGACATGCCGAGGAATTTTTACATTGCCAAAAATACTTCTATAGAAAGTAGGACTATAAGAAAGGAGGACAGAAACAGGCTCAGGGTGACTGAATGCTGCTCCTGGTAGGGCACTACCAAGACAAAAATTAAGCTCAGGTGTTACTTAGGTGTCTAAATAAAAACAAAAAAGACAAATAAGGAGATTCAAAAGCCAAAGGCTTATTGTAAGGCTTGGAACCTAAAATTTACACACAGGAGTATGAAACCTAATCTTACAAGTCCATTTTACTTATCAAATTTTTTCTTAAAACTTTGTGCATGCAGCACACAGATGACCACGACTGGCTGGTGTCGCTACACCTGTTAACATTTTTGTACAATGAAGTGAACAAAAATGCCCAGCCAAAGGGAGGAGGCAATATGAGCAAGTGGATTAAACAAAGAACTGGTGATAGATATGAATTTGCACATGTCTCTGCCTTGCTGAATGACGGCAAACCAAACTCCTGCTGCTTTGGTTCCCCAGCTAAGCTGGGTAGTGAGCCTTGAGGCCTTCAGACAGGAATTTCTGACCTGCTGTGAAACCAGACTCTGCTACAGCTATTGCAGACCAGGAGCTTCAGCACTGACCTTCAGCAAACAGCTGCAGATGTTGCAGTCTCCCCTTCACCCCAGCCTGAGGATGGTGTATTTCCCGAACTTTGAATCCCAAAGAGGCCCACCTGGCAGCAGGGTGGGCCAAAACTGACAAATATTATCCCAGTCTCCTATAAGGCTGGAGGTGAAAAGGGTATGCTTGGGATGGCTGCAAACCTTTGGGTGCCTCAAGTAGAGCAGATACAGAGCTATGTTTCACACTGCCCCAGGAAAACTATGGAGTCTTCCAATTCTCCTGGAAGCCCCACTAAAAAGACAGGGAAAATGTTGGGGAATACACCTAGTTGTGTGTTTGCTATTCTCCCAAAAGGAAAACAGACCACTGATTTGGTCCAGTGACTTCTAACACCTTGGTTAGAAATATCAGGTCCTACACAGTCACTATGGCTGCTCGTGGAATCCTCACAGATATCTGTGTCCCTCCAACAGTTTCACTTCAGTGTGAAAGTCAGAGAAAATTCTCCACCGTGGCCAGTTCAGAACAGAAAAGCAAAACTGTTCTCTAAGGTTTGGGTGTGTTTGCGCCTCTATAAATGTAGAACTGTCAGTGAGATTGCCAAAAAACTGGGGATCAAAATGCTTTGCTGCTTTTACAGGCATCAACAGCCATTCATTATATAATGAAATTCAAAACCTAATTATGGTTACTGAGTATATAGTACAAAAATATTATCTCTTTATATATACATGGCCCTACAAATACCCTTTTGCTAGTATGCCTCAGTTACATTGAATGCGTTGATGTTTATAGCTTACTTTTAAAATCACCTTCAGGGGAGAGAAAACGTACAAGTACCTTAAGAAATGTTGATTTATGAACTATACTGGTCTTTATTCTTCTTGTAAACCTGGGTGGAAAATTGATCAGTTATAAGCCTGCTATAGATCTCACAGGTTTGCAAGATATATTATTGTATTTCAAGATTATCTGATATTGCAAAAGATTTTTTTTCCCTTCTTTTTTTTTTTTTTCCAGGTTCATACATTTTCCTGTCTCCAATTTTTTTTCTACTCTTGTTAGAGTTAGGGAAGCTATCACAAAATAAAAATAAAGAAGAAGAAATCACCCTAGAGAAAGTAGCTTTGGGCCACCCCAGGTTTTCTCAATCCATCATAATGTGGGTTTTATTTCATACCCTACTGAGGTGGAATTCACAGAATGTTTCTTGAATTACCATGAGACAGTCTTATAAGACAATTGCTGTCTTCCCCCCCCCTTTTGCTTCACTCTACTTTTGACAGCTGTTGGCATTTATTATATAACCAATGGACCCAGCATTAATTTTCAGTAGGCTACAGATCAGTTAAACTTTAAAGTAATATGTACAGAATAGGACTGCTCAAATGTAGGATATTCATCTGGTAGAAAACAAAACTATTTCAAAATATTTTTCAAGCAAATTTTGGGCAGAGAGATGAAATGTGAGAATTATATCAAAATGTTTTTACAATGTTAGAATAATAAGAAAACACTGAATGTTTTATGAGAACAAAAATAACAGTTTAAAGGAATAACTGTTTTGGTAGTTCAAATTGCGACTTTGTTCCTCCCGCTCTTTTTGTTTGGGGTAAATTCAGCAAGATAGGGAGCATCTCGTAGTATTCCCCAAATGTCACCTGTCTTGAGAGTCTCCCAAATAATGAAATTTGTCAGTAAGACACTATCATTAAACAGTACTACGTATTTCAAGATAAATTATATTCTGAGTCACTTATATTTTTTCTTATTTATTCTAAAAACCTGTGCAGATCCTGATCATGTGAAAAATTATTTTGTAGATGTTGGATTTTTGTTTATTTCACTGACATCTCCATTGAGTGATATCAACAAGACTTCTGGAAAAGGAAGACTTTCTATGCTATTGACACAGATGTTACAGTGTGGATTGGAAAGTGGAGTGTGGACTGAGACAGAAAGTTAGGAAAAAATCTTCAATTAATCCTCACATTAATCAAACATAAAGATATCCATCAGTGAATCTGACATACAACTGAACCAACTTTTCATGGATATACATGGAAAGGCTGTTCTGTCAGTCTTATCAGTCTTATGGGCTTTTTTTTTTGCACAGAGAGTGATTTTCTTCTCAAATTCATACCTCTCCTGAAGAAGTTACTGAACATGTACAGTTGGAAGAAAATATATGAGAAGAAATCTCCTATGCTGAGGTTTTATATTGCCAGTCATTTACTGCATGGGATAAGAAGGGCCAGATGGACCACAGATCCAGCCCAGCTGGTTCTAACATTCTTGTTGCCACCTTTCTATCAACAGTGTCATAATTATGCACTCTAAATAAAAAATATCTTTGAAGAATTCCTTAATCAAGAACTTTACTGTTACAGCCTCCTGCTGTAAACATTCTTCTCCCTGACATGAGCAAGTTTAAGTGTACAACACCATGATTTGTTAGGTGGGAGAAGCTGTATGACAAAACACTTCAGAGATGCAATGCTTTTTGCCAAGCAGCTGAAACTGTTTTGTTGATAAATGTTCATGTCTCGTACTATTAACACTGTCACACAGGTAAAGTTTGATCTCCTGACAAAACATCTTGTAGCTGTCTCTTAATCTATTTAGTAATCAATATTAACACTCTCAAATGTCTCAAAAACATTCCTTTTAGCTTGTTTGTTTCAGTGTGTTATGTACACGCACATATTTCACTCCATACATTCATCCTGTATGTGATCATATATTTCATTCTGAGTGATAATATACATTTTCTTTAGTAACTGCAACAACATAGGATGTAACAGAAAGATGAACACCCAGACAACCTGGCAAAGAGCATAATATTAAAGATTTGGAAAACAGGAGAGCTGGCTGCTTACAGAAACCTGCAGTTCATACAGGCTTTTGGGCTCCATCAGGACCTCAGGATAGTCTGGCACTTTTGTTTGATGCCTTAGGAACCTCCTTGGCTTTGTAACCTCAACTCTGCCTGACCTCAGCGGCAATGGACAGCACTCAGCTGGTGATGGAGGAGGACCCACCCCTCTCGTGAGCGAGCCTATCCCACCTCAGGTGTTTAGGCAGCCAAATAGTAAAAGATGCAGTTCTCTGGTATACCATAGATGGTTTGCCTATTCCAGCTGTCTTGTAATATTTAAAATAAGCTGTGATGATGCATAAACCCACTAATTAGCCTCTCATACCTAATCAGTCCACTCTGAATGCTAGTGAAGAAGTGTTTTCCAGATTAACCACACCAGACATGTTGACTCCCTCATGGTGAAGAAGATCCCATTTTTCTTTTAAACACAGATTTCCTTAAGACCATCAGAACTTCAAAGTTAAAAGAAAATTAGCACATGTCTTGGCTTAGCCAAGACCTGGAAGGGTAGAATAGCTATTTCTTGGAGTCCAAATGAGCATAACTTTGCAAAGCTGGAATTTTCACCAGCAGACACTGCATTTTAATAATTTATCTTCTCAGAGGAGAGTATTGTACCTTGAAATAAAGCCTGAAAGGTTTTTTGCCCTGTAGGGAATGCAGCTACAACAAAAGAAAACCGAAAGCCATTTGGCTGCTTGTGACCAACTCAGAGTTTGAATTGGCCAAATTCCACACACGAGCAGGGACGCAAACACACAGCGGCTGCAACCAGCTCCAGTGCCAAATTGCAGCCATATTTATAATCCTTTCAAAACACTTGGGTCCATTTTTGTGGGAACAGCAAACATATAAATAATGAAAACCCAGTATTTCCTTCTGGAAGTGAAATGTCCTCTCCCCTATGCCCCCAGTAAAGGCAGTCATGTTGCATTTCCTGCTACTGAGAGTCATAATACCAGCTGTTAACAGTCGTAGTTTCTTGTGAAGATTTTTTTAGAATAAACAGGATAAAAAAAAGGCACATTGAAAATTTAGATATATTTGTATCTTTTGACTAAATCCAAGAAAACGACATGGGAAAATGCTTTCCATAACTTAAATTATACCTGTTCTTGTGAAGCTATTGTTTCAACATCAGGTTTACTCTTCATTATGCATTCAAATTTCATTTAGTGGTGGCACAGAGTGAGATTTTGTACCTATGTTATGTGGCTATTAAACTTGTAATGACAACAAAGATCTCTCTTGACACTCAGACACTATTGTAAAGGACAAATTAATTTCTGTTGATACTAATCTCTCAAATACCAACAGCATATTCATATATGTTCATGCAAATATTCAATGCATAAAGATATTTCACGTTTATACATAACCAGGTTTTGGGGGCAGACCATTAGTGACGTCAGTCAACAACCTTTAAAATTTATACCCCATTATACTCTCTCCTGGACTATTGTGCGGTGCTGAAATTTAAAATTTTCTGCTTGAAACTGTTTGAAGAGACTTCCATCATTCTCAGGTTCCAAGAGACCAGCTCCCTCCACTGTCTGCAATAACCAATTCATCCTCAGAGGATAAGTCCCATGATCCAATAATATTTCTAACAACACCAGAATCCCATATTGAAAGTTGCTTTCATATCTGAAGTAGCAATTATTTATTGAAGACACTGATGTAGCAAATAAAAGGAAGGAGACAATATTTTGCACTAAAATAGAAGGCAAAAGGAAGGAAGAGAGAAAGGTTATTCCCTGCAGCTGGACAAATGTGGGCTGCACGATGCCACTTTCAATTCTGAAACATGAAGCAGAGCTGCAGTAAAACGACATTAGCGGCTTTCATATGATAATTGGTATAGAAGAGAAGGTTGTTTCTGGGTGGAGCAGTAGCCAAGACCAAGTTCACTGAACCTAGCACACCATTCAATCAACCATGGAAAAAACAATGGGAGATAGAGATGGGGGAGACTTTTATTTTGACTGGGTAGCAGACATGAAGGCAGGGGGTGAGTACAGGGAGGGGAAAGTATGCAAAAGTGAGAATTCAAGAAAGCTAAATATTTGAAATGTCTCTGAATGCACATATATTATTTATAACTATAAAATAACAATCATTCTTGCATCAGCATACAGGGTGATGAACCAAGCAAATGCAGATTTAGATGGGACATGTAACATATGAAATAATGAAAGACGATGGTGGCAGTCTGCCAAGTCTCCCCCTCCCCACTGCTCCTCTCCCCAGTCATTGACTTTCAAAGAGGAAAAGATTTCATACAAAAAAATCTACCCTGACTTTCAGGAGATGCAATGAAAATGGATTTACACTTAGTAGTATCTTCTAAACAGTCCCAAATAAATTCAAGTTTCCAAGAGTTCCTTGCAAGAAATGTCTTTTTATCTTGCTGGGGCAGACACACAAGTTGGGATTTTCTTGCCTATACCTTTTAGGTAGGATTTTTCATGTCTTTTATTTGCTGTCTTTTGGCATTTTATTCTTATTTTAAAAAAAAAGCTACAAAAGACAATTCTATTTTCATTGAAATTGCCAGCAGTATGAATTTCAGTGCATTTCCAGAAGAATAATCTTTGTGCTGGTCAATTCAGCCAAGATAGTTTGCTGGCTTTCACACAGCAATTTAATAATTAATGACAAATTAAATATTGTTCTATATGAAGATGACTTCAGAGGTGGTGCATAA
The DNA here is from genome assembly GCA_013389985.1 of Dryoscopus gambensis. Taxonomy (NCBI): domain Eukaryota; kingdom Metazoa; phylum Chordata; class Aves; order Passeriformes; family Malaconotidae; genus Dryoscopus; species Dryoscopus gambensis. The sequence goes on along the minus strand of WEIT01007212.1, from coordinate 18,239 downwards.
AGTTTGGGCTTCCTGGAGTATCTTCAGACTGGCTACAGTCCATTCACATGAAAATATGGCTGTTACAGTCATGTTGATTTTTTGTGCTACCCAGCACAAAATGAACCCTCCTGATGCTTAAACATGTTTCCTTTCTTCATACAGACATTTACATTTGATTCAATACTCTTGGTGTGCCTGAAGACATGTTTGTAATGCAAAGCCACAGAGATATCATATTAACACTTTGCTGCACTCCTTGGAAAAGAATCTTTCAGGCTGCTCTGAAAAATGCAAGCAATGCTATCAAAATGCATTGCTTTACAGCATGGCTTCGTTTGGAAGGAGTGTGGGGAGGGTTCACAATGTTGGCCCTCTCAGAGGTGTCATTTCATAGTTAGGCATCTCCAAGCACTCAGGAGGGGTTTCATTTTCATCTCACTGAAACGATGAGGTAGCATTTGCTTGACTTTATCCTTGCTGTGATACTGTGCTTATGAAAGACTCCTGGAATTCCCATTGTGAACTGCCCCACAGACCCACAAGGCCACTGCAGGACGCCCTGGCCTTTTCTCCAGCAGCATGAACCTCCCTTGAGCCCTGCCACACCAGCAGAGTTCCAGTGTTTCCGCTAGGGTGGGGGCACAAAGCACCTCAAGAAGCTGCAAACCTTCTGCTCAGAGTGCTACGCCAAGAACTCAGGCATCACCTGGCGTATATCAGATGCACGCCTGATGCATGGGTAGTAGCTTTTGCTTTCGTGACCTGATGCACACTGCATTCCCACACTGGATTTACTGGAATATTGATCAGAAGTTTAGGAATTACTGTATTTTGACATCTAATACCAGAAGGGACCGTGAGACTGGAGGGTGGCAGAAAGGACAGGGAATTGAACTTTTTTAGGGGAAAGAGGCATGGCTGAAGACCTTGTACATGAACCAAAGGCTGGCTACTTGGTCTAAAGCAATTTTGGTTCCATCTCAGCTAGTTTGTAAAACTACAGATTTCCTACCTAGCATCCATTAGGTGTTAAACAACCGACCCCAAGAGCCTGTTTTCTCTAGTGGTAGATGGTGAGGAATGCTGGGCTAAGCTCCCCAGACTTGAGGAAATGTGCAATAAAGCAGGAAAGATTTAGTTTTCAAAATAAATTGAATGTTTGATCACAAGTTAGCATTCTGCAAAGCTGTGTGCTGTTACTATGACAAGTTCTTAAAACTAGAGCTAGCTAATAAAAGAATTTTATTGATTGTCATGCCACATCAGGTCAGAAATTCATTTAGTGTTTTATTGCATGCTAGCACCAGATGTTTCAGAGGAAGGTGTGAAACTCCCATAACAGAGAATTATGCAATAACTTGCTTATGAGAGAATCTTCTTCCAAAGCCCAATGCTAAATGGTGAGCATTATTGTTCTTCCTAGGTACTGTCTTCCTGCTTTAAGGGGCTGCAGCTTTTCTGTCCACATGCAACCAGTGAGTCTTGCATTCATTGTTATGTTATTCTAATGTTATCCATATGCAATGAGTTCCACAAGTTAACATATGTACAAATTATATTTCAATCATTTTCTGCTCTTTAAAAAAAAAAAAAAAAAAAAAAAAAAAAAAAAAAAAGACATTTCTTTATATTATTCATGACCAAAAAACCTATCTATCCTGCACTAATCCTTATTGGGGATTTTTTTCTTATGTTTCCCTCACTGTTTCCTTCTCTAAATGCAAAATTCAGTAGCAATAAAGATAATAAATAAAAAATGAGCCATACACATATAGCCTTTGGCCTCTCTATACTTCTCTGTGCTAGAGAAGAAAAGATCACAATGTATTTGAATTTATTTCTGTGAAAAATTTGAGTAACCAAACTATGCTTAGAGTTTCGTTTAGTGGCTTTTAATCTGGCTAAGCAACCAGACATATTTGCATATGTAAAGAATATGCGTGTTTATGTGTAAAGACAAAAGTTCATAAAAAGGAAGCCAGGTTACAAAATCAAAATAAAATTTCTGCAGCTATTCTGAATGTCTACTAAAACAGTGTTTTCATAAACTTTCCTGACAGAAGCTCCCTTTCAAGAAAGCTAATGAAACTGAACCCAAAGCAGATGGGAATACAATCAAGACAAATTCATTTTCCAATTCCATTCTGTTGTTAGTTTTTTTACCTCCACTCATCTACTTTCATATTCCTCATCTGTTTTATGAGTTGCTACTCCTTACTCTTTCTATAGTGAAAGATCAATACATTCATATTTTAAAGTATTTTTAAATCTCTGAGTGAAAGAGGCAACTATATCAAATTCATTTTGTGTTTATTAAAAAAAAGAAACTTAAAAGTTACTTCAGTGAAGGCTTCAAAATCCAGATCAATACAGAACTGAGAACTGAATACAGTGAGTTCGAATACAGTGTTATGTTCATATTACTCAGCTTGGCTCTAAGCCAAAAAAGCACAAGTGTGTGCCAAGTTTTACACACTGCGAGCAGTGCCAGGGACATCCAAGGCATTATTCAGCCTTAAGTGCTTCACTGGGTTGGGGCCTTCTTTAAATGGGGCAGAAAGGGAAGTGCCACAACCATTAGGATACACAGGAATCCAATGGATCTCATTGTAAAGTCTCTTTTTATCATCCCAACTATGTTTTCTTTAGTTGATAGGCAAAGATGTTTCATTTGCCAGCTTACATAAGGACAGAAATTCTGCAGCCATTCTTTTCAGCAGCACTGACATCCTCAAAATTAACCACCACATTTTTAAAGGTAGGCCAGGAGAAACTATTTCAGAAATAAAAAGCCAAAGTATATCTCTCTCTCTAAAGTAAATGAAAGTCGATGGTATTTGGCTCACATTGAAAAATTTTATTCAATTTAGGTAAGCACAAGGAGAGACTTTGCACAGCAAAGCTTTCCAGTGCTACTGAAACGCTGCCTTTGGCTCTTTCCTGCAGGATAAGAGCAAGCAAGCACTCAGGGTTCATTAAGGATTTCCAAAATGCATCTCTGTCCATTTGGAAGATGGACAAACTAAATAAGGACCTGACCTTACTGGCAAATACTTTTCATGAGTTTCAAGCTCATTTAGGCTCATCTTCTGGTTCTCTTAACTCATAGAAATTTGCGACTTTGCGCTCCTCTGCCTGAATGTATCACCTTACCGTACAGGAAATTAGATTTCCATAAGGGAAGTAGCTCACATTTCATAGGATCATGGAATACCCTGAGCTGGAAGGGACCACAAGGATCACTGAAATCCAACTCCTTTATTGCACTGCTTCCCACAGGCCATGGGTGGGGTAAGTCTGTATTAGTATTTTAGCTGGATCTAGGAACTTTAGAAGGGAGTTTTCTAATCTTGGTGACTTAGCATACCTTAATTCACAACACAGAGCAAACTCTGAGGGCACAAAAAGATTCCTTTTTAGATGAGGCTGATGTGGCAAAAACACTGCAGAGGTCAACTCACACCCTGCAGGCACCAATGGGCTAAAACTGGATTCAGCCCAGAGGTAAAAGCTCAAAAATTCTTACCTCTGTAAAAGGCTTTGTTCTTCTTTCATCTGAGAGGAGAATGTAGATGTTCAACCCAATATCATTCTGTTCTGTTCTCTCTGGCTCTAGCACCTTGCAGTAGGGAAATTCCATTTCACACACATGGATGGGATTCAAGGGCAAACCCATGTGACTACATTTTCCTGGGCTTTGTGATACAGCGTGGCAATGAAGTTCATTAAGGTGATCCTGGCACACACATCCCATGCTGTACTTTGTGGAGTGGTGCACCCTCAGTTTGGCAGAGGCTTGGTTCCATAAGAGCCTAAGAAACTCTGGAAAACAAACCAGAAGTACATTTACATAAAGCATTATGCTTTATTCAGTATTATACTCATTTCTATTTACATGAAAGTTTAAGTGCTCCAGCACTTAAAATATCACAGTTCCACTAAGAGCTTTTTCCTACTTACTGTTTTTTTTTCAATTACCTCATTAGAATATGGACACAACTAAGCCAAAACAAAGACTTTTTTTTTTCCCTGCACACAACCATAAAAATATTTACGTTACACTGTGAAAGCAGGGTTCTGTTAAAATAAAAAAATTAACCTGGGGGGATTTGCAGTAAAAATGTGTCTTTTATAATTATTGCCTTGCGTTGGAACAATCCTGGTCAGTCAAGAATCAGTCTGGCTGCAGATTCCTCTCTCTCTCATGTGAGGTTGAGTGGAAAAAGCAAAGATGAAAGCAAGGAAGAGGTTTTATAATTCCTCTTGCAGTCACTTCTTTCTCTGACTAGAATATGATTAAAGATATCTCATGTAAACTGGGAATAGGCAACACTTCCTAGCAGCTATTTCAAATTCTGCCCTTGAGGATTATATAATAATAAAAAAATCCTCATTCTTACACAGCATTTTTTTATCCACAGGTTTCAAAGACATGTCCTGTCTCACTACTGGGGCACCCTGCACCCATGTGGAAAAGTGTTTCTCCCCTTGCCTGCTGGCACCCCTGAATGCCTGGACAGGCATTGAGGGGGGTGTTGCATGGCTGGATAGGATCAGCGAAGGTGCCAGGAGACACTTTTCACTGTCATTTGCCAGAGTACCTGGCACTGTGCTGGCTGGGCTGTGCTGTGCTGAATCCTGGGGAGGCTGCCCTGAGCAGGGGACGTGCTGGAGCATCACAGAACCACAGCCAAGGGGCCCTTCTCATCTCAGAGATGCTCCCTGGACCGCTATTCTCACTTTATTACAGCTACAGCAGTGACTACTGCAGTCTCCAAGACAGAAATATTTTCTTCATCATATTATAGTGCAATTCCTTTTTCATCTGTCTTCTTCACTTCTAAATCAATTCTCACTCAATGTATTCTTCTCTTTGTTTCATTAACTGATGGTTTAAAGGACTCTCAGTGTTGCATAGTTAATAACTTTTCTGTAGCTTGACTTTTTCCATCAGTTCACATTTCCAAACCAATTAATTCCTTGTTGTTTTCCAATGGTGATTAAAAGGTAGAAAAATCCAGTTTAACCCAGTCTACCGTCTGAGGGATGCATCTATATGCTAATTACTTTTCCAGTTTGCTAGCAGGAAACTCTGCATGATAGAAAGGACCATTTTCTAAAATTATCAAGGGCTAGACCTTTAGAGGTAGTTAGGTGCTTAAAGATGAAGAAGTGCCTAGTGGGGTTTCAGAAGTGCCTAGAGATTTAAATGCTATTGAAATCAGTGTGATTGAATTAGGGGACTGAATACTTTAAAAGCCAGGCTCCACAAGATGCAAAAAGAAGGTTTCAAAAAAACCATAGTATTTAAAAAATTATTTAGTCATACAATGAGGAAGTTAAATATCTGAAAGAGTAATTTTTTTTTCTTTAGTTAATTAAATTTTAGGTTAATCAGCAGAATTATTCAATTCATGGTGCATTCAGCCAAGTGACTTCAGCAAACCACAAAAACCCCTTGAAAATATATCATTATAGCCATTTCCAGAAGATGAACTTTTTTCCTGTTTTGTTTGTTTCATAAACAATGCTTGCATTAATTCTTAGAAAGGTTAATATTCTCTGATCTGAATAAATTGGTATTGTTTTCCTCTTTCACTAGAACCACTACGTAATATATTTTCAGTTGAACTTCACTGAGTTGTGTATATATATAAAAAAATATATATATAAAAATATACTCAATTTGCTTCCATGATTCATTTTAGTGCAAGAGGCTGCAGGGCTGAGCTCACAGCCAAGGTTCTTACCCATTCTCATTGCTAAATTGAAAAGGCATTCTCAGCACCTGCTCTGGCAGCTTTTATCTGTCCCATCTGCTTCTGCAGCAGCAACATCAGACAGCTAAAAACCAGCTTGAGATCCTTTTTCAGAAGGGCCTGAGAGCACAGGGGAGGAGGAATGGTTTGCAGGTGGCCTGAATTCCAATGGGCTCAGGTGAATTCAGGATTTGTACACAAACTATTGGATCTCAGGAGAAGACAGAAATACAGATTATTCCCAACACCAAGCAACTAACAAATAACATGACTTTGAAGGTTAATTCTCCTAGGTGCCCAGAGGGATTTTCTTCCCTCACTTTTAATGCCCTTAAAAAACTGGGTTATGGGTGAAGTTTGAAGAAGAGTCTCTGTAAGAGTTTGCAAGCCACAGATAGGCAAGAGTCCTGAACCCTGAAAGGTGTAGATCTTAAATTAAGCTATAGATACTGAGATACTTTCCAGATCTTTTTGGAAAATACAGTTTGGCTAATTTTAGAAATGGTGAACAAAGTGCAGGCTTGCTAGAGGTGAGATCATCTCTCAAAGAAATTTGGTTGTAGTTACCTGAACAAGTTCTCCTGTTATCTACTGTATGAAGAATTTTAAAAGATTATTAACAATTTAGGATAGACATCATTGCAAAGGTAGTAAAATAAGGTTTATGGCCTCAATCTCTGGCTTGATTTCACTCAGGACACAATGACCATTCATCTCTTAAGACTATCATCTCATTGCATCAGGAGTGCAGCTAAGCAAAAACACGAGAAAAATTTTATTTCAGAAGAATAGTTCACTGCTGGTTTATCTGATTTGTCCCTTAATCCACAACTTGTATTTATTTCTTCCTCAGAAATATTGCAAAATTGCCTAAGGACAGGATGGCTCAAGGTCTGGTAATGGGATTTTTAGCCTTTCACATTCAGCTCATTTATCTGAGCATGGGTAGGTCTTTAGGTCAGTGAGTTGTTACCTGCTGACTCTTGTCCAGTGGCCTCTGAAAGAAATGAATGAGCAACGTTCACACAGTGAGCAATTGTCTACCCAAAAGTTATGCCAAAAGGGGACAGTAGCAGAAGAAATAACATAGCTACACAAGAGTAGAGCCAAAATTTCTTTATGAGCAAAAACGAGGGTTTTTTTCCCTGACACTTTGGAATTACGCTGGTAAGGAGATCTGAGTAATCCACCACCTTCTCCTCTGCTTAGAGGTGTATTTTAGTGACCCTCGCACTGAATCGTATTTCTGTTGGACTGGCTCAGTACTTTTTGTGGACAACAGATTTGGCAAAAATAGGAATTCCCATCCTTTGAAAAAAACCCCAACCTTATGAAATAAAACTTTGAAAGATCAGTAAAGTTCAATATTGTGCCTGAGAAACACTTAACACTGTAATAAAACCAGAAAATCATAGGATATGTATAAACACAGTCACAAAAATAGCTGAATATGATCTTAAATTAAGGATAGGAAAAAAGAAAGCAATAAAGCCAAAATGATACAAAAGAAGAAAGCTCAGGCAAGCTATTTCATTTTAGTTAGAACTCCTTGGTTTATTTTTCCCATTAAAAGCATTGTGAGTGGCTCTTCCAGGTACAGACCTTGAAAGGAAAGTGTGGGGACAGTCAAAAGTGAGTTGGGACTTCAGGAGCTCCCCTGGCTGAGAATTCTACCTGCAAATTCTACCTTGTGCCTTTTCTTCAGTCTTGTGTTCCCCACCCCACAAAAATACCTCCATAGTTTAGTCTGATCTAGAGCTTTCCAAAAGAAATTACACTTTATTATTTATGCTATTTCATCAGGTCAAGGCTTAATCATACTCAAATAAATGCATCTGTTATATTTAAGCTGCAGCTAAAAATAGTCTTTTCATTTGGAGGCTGGTTTTAGCCTCTAAAGACCACTACAGACCACAGAGATCACTTTTATAGTATATTACTCTTTCTCTCACTTCTCACTACCACCTCGCTGTTCCACAGGTGTGAATTACATGATCTGTATTTTAAACTGGCTAACATATTTAAATTAAAGTTATCATCTGATATTTAGTTGAAGCTTGATACCTCTGTTTCAGACCTCGAAAAAGCCTCAGATATGTCTATTTTTTCTCACAAATATATTAGCAAGTCTGTAAAAAATATACATCTAGATCATCACACTTGTATCAGTGTCAGTAAAAATAAAAAATTGCACAGATGCTTGTTTGATCATTCTTCAGCTGTAATTAGAATTAATCATATGTCAACTTGATTGACAATTGCATGTATAAGTTTGGTATGATTTGGTCTACACGTGCATTTGTTTATAGAAAAACACCTAAAATTCATGCCTCCTGTGAATACATTAACATTTAAAAAGATGTACTGAATACCACACCACTAGGTGTTCAGGATATTGCAGTGTGCCAATTATTCAGTGTATACAGACAGTGTTCTAGGAGTTTGAATGCCAAACTTTTAGTATCATCCATGATGCAAGGCAGTATTTCATTAGATATCTTAGCACTTGGTTTGATTCACTAGGAGAAGTACAAGCACAGAATAACTTGGCTGGAAGTTCAACTGGTCCAACAGCCTCCCATTTTCTGGAAAAATATAATGGATATAACTGTGTGATGTCTGCATGAAGATGCTGTAGATGCATCATGATGCAAGGAAAACAAAACACAGAATGTAACATTTACAGTGTTAGGATAAAGACAATTTGTAGCAGTTTTTGTCACAGACTCCTGTAGTCTACATCACTAAAAATCCCTGTGCCCTTGGAAACCTGTTCGTTCGTTTATGTTACGCCACTTCAATTCAGCACATTCAGCTAAACTGAAGCAATCCCAATTTAAATTTAAATAACAGCATTCATGTTTAGATGTAGTTCAGTAGTTCCATAGTTTTAAAATGACATTTCAAGCTAACCCACTGAAGTTCTATTGTGTAGTGGTAAGAAAAATTATCTAGCTGGTATCTTGCTTTTACACAGAGCATGGCATCTCAGAAGGTGAAGGCCTCTGACCAAAATTGTGCAGGAGTTGAGGCAGTTCCCTAGTAAATTAGGCAATCATTTCTTGCTAACAAGACCTGAGTAAAGCTCAGTAAATCATTTGCTGACACCAGCTCAGGATTTGGCACAGGGAATGCAAACCCATAGGGGCCAAGGATGGATTGCAAGGTCGTGTGCAGGTGGAAAGCAGTACCCCTGCCAGCAATTTCCGGGCTCTCTTCTGGCATCTGCTCATGCTCCCCATTCCGAGAACAGCTCAAAGCCCATCAGATGAGCAGGATGTCTGTGGCACTGCACGTCTGTTTGGCCACAACCTGACTTCCAGATCTGCTGTGCCTAGGGGTTAACTTCATCCTGTAAGCGGGCAACAATTCCCAGCATCCATGAACAGCTACAAAGAGAAACTGCTGAAATCTGCAGAGCTGTCGGCCTCTTTTAAGTGGAAACCCCCTTTGCTGTAAGCACACAGAGCATGGCTTTAGGCTTAAAGTGGATGTTTTCATTTGCATTGAACAGCCCACTGCTGAAGCACTGGTGACACTGAGGTCAGTGATGTGTATCCCAGGCGGAAGTGCTGTGGTAGATCCAATGCCTGCCACAATCAGATCACACTCGTGTGGGCCTCAGGTGAGAGAAAAGCCAATTTAACAGTATTTCAGCAAAGTAACATCAGAGCAAAGCCGTGTGCTGCTGAATGGCCATCCCAATAACAAGTCATGCTCCGGGTGGAGTAAGCATGTGGGTGGGGATGAGAGAGAATAGGTCTTTGTCAGAGAGCACACCAGGGCTCCAGATCAAAACATTCTTCAGCCTCGGAGGGGATTCATCATTCAAACTTAGATGCAAACCTGAATCTCATTGTTACTCCTCTCAGCACACTGAGCTAAATCAAGTTCCCATGTGCGAGACTGAAGCACGAATCCCAGTTGCAGATCTTGGCCCCATCTCTAATTGTAATATTACCAGTAATGTACTTTCCAAGGAGAAGTGAGGGTGCATCACATATCTAACACCCTGCACATAAAATATGCTGGACTAAATTCTGCATTTACATTTTGCTATCGAAGCCTCCAGAAAAATGTTGATTTAAGAAGCAGGAGCTCTGTGCCTATGTCTCCCTGTAGATATGCATTTTGTCCCTGTGCCAAAGCCAGAAATGAAGTATTAGGGTTATCAAGGCAGAGGAGACTATTGAACTCAAGAGAGATTGGAAGAGACTCAAATCCTAGTGTTTTGACCAGGATTTCTTTTATAGTAATGGAGGCATTAATGATTTTTCACACAAAGCAGTGGCTAGGCAGAGTATGCCAGTGTGCATGTGCGTGTGTGTGAAGGAGGAAAGGGGTAGAGGTAAATGTGAGTAGCTTTACACTAAAATTAAATCAGACTTTTCCATAAAACAGATGTTATGATTCCCTTTAAAAAAAATAATTAAATTAACAGCATACAGAAATGTTCAGGAGAAGGAATTTGGGGTTGGGATTTTGGCATTAGCAATTCCCTATACTTAATCCATAAAAGTTTTCTTTTATGTTTACAGAAGGGGGTTAGAAAAAGAAGCGAGTCTGTTACTAAAGAATTTTAAGATACAGTGGAGATGTGAAAGGCACAGAAGATTTTCATTTCCTGTGTTATAGGGTGCAAATAATATCAGTATGAAAAACCTGGCAGGAAGATTTAAGATAGCAGTTTTTACATTGATAAGTATTTGTTCATTTCCTGACAACAAAAAATATAAATCTCTTCAGAAATTAAATACCCTGGCTTGTTGAAGCACTTTTGTGACGTTCTGTGGTAGACTGGCTTCCTTTCATTGGAAATCCACAGCTAGAATAATAATCACAGCATCAGTTATTATACTTGTATCAGTTCTGTGCTGCAAGAGGCTAATACAGTGTATGGCCGAATTCTCCTACTTTTGTGTCACTTATTTTCTCTGTGGGCCAGATTTGCATTTTAATGGAAGTAGTTTATAGACTTCTTTGCTGCCTTCATAGTGCCACAAGTGGCATCATTAAGTGAGTTAAGCCGGATTAATGCTGATAGTAAAGTCAGATAATACAATAACAGAGGCCTTCATTTCCATTTGGATTAGGTGAAGAGAGCAGGCCTGTCTGGTGCAGGGTGATAATTTGTAAGCGTGATATGTTGTACTTGAGAGGATAAGATTAAATTTAGTGGGTTTAACTGTCATCCCAGTAAGTCAATTACTTCATCTTTTCAGGCTTTGAATTTATTTTATAAATAAAATAAATGGAATATTGAGCTGCTCCACAGCCATTTCGAGCTTCCATGAAGAAGAATTACACATGCTGGGCCAAGGAAAAAAAAAAGAGAGAGAGAGAGGGGAGGGGAAAAAGGGTTTCTGATTCAGCTTCATAAACAAAGTACAAACTGCATTCAAGTGCCATCATGGCAACAGCTTGGGAATATTGTCCGTTTCTCATATCACAAGCATGACAGATCCCATTGTGACTTTAGTTTATTCATAATAGGAAATATTTGTGTTGTGCCTGGCCTTTTCTATCTGTATCTATTAGATTGTCGAAGGAATACACTAAAATACTGATCACTGCTATCATTTAACTCTTTTGCTTTTTTCCTCTGCTTGCCATCTCCTGTGTATTTAATGCTTACACCTCGCTGCTAAGGGAGTCTCAAATAGAAATAAATAAATGAGAATTTTTTGAATTTTGATTTATGTCAGATAAACCCTTTTTTAATTCTTCTGTCTTCTTTCCCCATCTCCACCCTTATTTGGACACCAAATCCCTGCAATACTATTTCTTGGGCATGGAAGGTTTGAAAGCTTTCTGTAAATTAGATACAGAGAGAACATCTTCATTTCCATCCACAGACCCAGAACACAGGTGATGTCAAGGGATGCTAAGCATATCATCAAGGGAGTGCCTGTGCAGAGCAAGAGATGATGTCAGAAGTCCCCCAAACTCCAGGTCCTTTCACAACTTCCTTTCTAAGAAGTTTTCCCCTGTGATTCCTGCTGTGGGGTATTATCACCTGCAAGTGGAAAGAAGCCTCAGCTAGTTTCTCTTAAGCTTTTGATAAAGCTCAGCACTGCAATGAACTGAAGTTTTCAGGTCTTGTGTGGCAAGGTGCCAAGCATCCGTATCTCCCACTGATGCTGAGAAAGAGCTGGCAATAATCTCCTGGGAGGGAAAAAGGACGGAGCTAAAGGCTAAGGCAAGTTCTCTTCATTCCCCTGTGAAAGCTTGGCGCATGGACCATTGGCTAATTCAGTCAGATAACCATCCTAAGATCCTGGCACTAAAGGGCACTTTATAGAAGATGCCCAGAACCCACTGTAGGAACCCAGATACCCAAAAACGTTAGAGCACCTGGAGAAAGATGGCCAAGAATGATGGACAAATTCAGACAGGCTTGCCTAGGACATGCCTTTTTATTTTCCTGCATCTCTCACACATGGCACCTCTCCAGTTCCACTGGGACCTTCAGCTGTGGTACTGCAAGGGGAAAGGCACCCTTGTGGGCAGAGGGGGTAGGGTGAGAACAGGCTTTGACACTTTGTGCCAAGGAGCACTGTGTCTTCCACGCAACTAGGCCGATGCAAACCATAAGCAAATACCTACTTGCAATGGGTGTTTGTGGCATGTTTGCCTCTCTTTTATGCTGATACATATTACATATAGCTTCGCAAAAGTCGGAGGAATCACCCAACAGTCAAACCTCTAAGGCGAAGAGCTGGGTCTTTTCACGACACAAAGCCGTACGAAACAAAATAGAATGTATCACATGACAAGATCTGTATCTTAAGTGGAGGGCACCATCTAACAATGATTCCTCTGCAGGTTGCAAAAAAAAGCTGTTCTTTGAAAACTGTTAAACAATACAATTTCGTAATTTCATGACACAATTTGATGGTCAGTTTGACTTTAAGGTATCTTAAAATCTGACAAAACTCTTCAAATTTTCCTTAGATGGTGACATTTACATCTTCCCATCTTTTGTTGTTGAACGGTTTCTGTAATTACTTATATAGAGATACTAAATTACTTTAATAGTCACAAGGTTGATTTGCCGATATATATGGCGTTTATAATCAAAATCCCAGCCCTCAATGTTCTTACAGATATCAGTGTCCCATTTTCTCTCAAATTAGCAATGTCACGCAAGTTTTGAGAGGCTGTAATTACAACCTCAACAGAGCAGAAAAGCCCCAGCCTCATTCTGCTCAAAAATGAGTCTTCCCTTGTCTTTAACACTGGGGATTTCTTCCTTCTTGCATCTGAGCGTTGTGACTGTGATCCAAATTATGCCTTTTTTTGGACACAGGGATGCCATGGGGTTTTTATGTGCAGATGTCAATATGGCAGAATTTGACCAGCTTGACTTTAATCTGCCCTGATTTGTCACACAGTTCTGCCAATTGAGTTCCTTAGATGGTATGGAAAATTGGTGCTGTTTTTCTCCAGAATGCCTGTTCACACACTAGCACAGCACATAGACAGTCAAGTGTGCAGTAAACAAAAAGCACAATAGCTCAGCGGGTTTGCCACAACCAGCAGGGCTATTGCCTCTAGTTACTAGGTTAGCTGAGCTACTTCAGGGAAATTAGGCTGTATGGCAAAATTAGGTACCTCGATGTCTTCCTCTGCTGTGCTACCTGAGCAACTCACGGTGCTTAATGTTACACCAAACATGTGAAATAAGGCAATATTAGCTTTCATTTTCTAGGAAGTGTCACAGAAAGAGATAAGGGCAGGTTTAAAGGTAGTCAAGATGTTAAAAATTACAGAGTAATAAGTTTTTAAGACTTCCTCCCTGACCTTTCCCCTTTCCTCTTCTCCAGACCCAACTGAGCTATTAGGCTGGGATGTAAATCTCCCAGGGGACACCTGCTTTATATCTTTTGCTATTTAAATATTTTTCAATCAGTTTTTAAGTGATATTAGCAAGCAGTGACCCTTATGGCCAAAGAAGCCCCTCAGTCACTATATGATGTCACTGTTGGGAGAGCTGAGCAGAAGCTCTGTGACAGGATCTGTGAGGAAAGAGGCACTTCTACAGAGACCAGCAAGGCTAAAATACATTTAATATTCTGTTTGATGAGCAGCTCAGTCCAAAACTTTGGCAAGCTGCCACTTTTTTGAAAAGAAAGGAGAAATGTGTGGAAAGCCTTTGCCATGCAGGAATCCAAATGAGCTGGCATTGTCGTGATGAACACTGAGGAACAGAGTCAAAGGGGTTGTTCCAGTGCACATGAGATCCTTCAGGTCAGCTGTCACCCCACCTTATGCAGGTTTTATGGTGACATAAAGTCTCTGAGGCTGATGAATTTGCTTCAGGCTGGTTACTTAAGGTATTTGAAATTTTAGTCTGTACATGTCATAAGGGCTGGTTGAATTAATACTTATCCAGAACGTACAGAAGTATTAAGTCCTCTAAGTGCCAAACATGGCTATATTTGGAAATGGTTCTTATCTGATAAAGGACAGCTTTGTTCTTACTGGTATCAGAAGCAGAACTCTGTATATTTGTCATCCATGAGTTGCCTTAGAGTATACCTGTGTTTTAAAGAGGGGCAGAAGCAAAGACAGAGATCAATCCAAACGAACTGCACCAGGATCTTGACTTGAGATAACATCATATAACTCTGAGTAAGCAAATATTAAATGGTGTGACAGGGAAGGTTCTGCCCCTGCCAGCCTTCAAATAAACCAGATCTCTTCTTACTGTCTTGGTTCTGCCAAGTGCAGGAGGTTTACTAAGCTTGCATTAGACAACTTTGACAAAGAATTCAAAACCATTTTAAACCTCCTGGACACTTGATAAAGAAACACGTATATTACAAATGCCATAAAACCCCAAGGTTCTTAGGAGCTGAAAATAGAGACCTGTGCCAGCCAGTCTCAAAAGGAGAATTTCTACCCATGAGATCATGTTATCCCATTCAGAGTACAAAACAGATGGAAAGTTTAGGAATTCAAATCCTTTTGAACATGATACTGTAGCTGCAACAGCAGGGATGGATTTATAGATTTGTAGAGTGGGTAACACACTTTTGCATTTACCAAAGTGTTATGTCTTGTACATTAGGTCAAGATGCCCAGAATAAAAGAGTCTGGTTTTATCAGGTAGTTATTAAAATGCAGCATAAATCCATTTTATCCATTGCAATGAAAATCCTTTGTCATTAACAGCAGCTCCTGACAACTGTTGAGTTAAAGTCAAGTGCTGCCAGACTGGAAATCTCTCCTCCAAGGCTGAAGGAAAACAGGTATGGCAGAAAGGAGAATAATTACAAGCTGGGTAAGAATATGAGCTCAGCTGTGATATGCTGTCCTTCATGGCTGGTATCAATTTGGAAAGCCACTAAACAGCTCTGAAAAAACAGGATGGACCAGCCTTCAGAAGGAGTGTGGGGGTTAGGGAGGGTGAAAATGAGCTTTAAAGCAACTGCAGCCAGCTACCCCAGGATCTTCTAAACACGGCATACATGTGAGGTGTTGGCAGTAACCTTGAGTCTACAGTGGGTTAAGACCACTAAACACATGATTTACATGAGCATCATCTCTTTTTTCTCTTCTTCTGCCTCTCTTTTGACATATAATCTCATTTCCATATGCAGAATATATCGGTTTAAGAGAAGGAATGAGAATTCTTCAAAAGAAGGGAGAATAAATGGTTGTGAACTGGGTAACAGAGTGTTATTTTCAAGTCAGGAAGGGTCAGTGATAGGATTAGCAGGAGGATTGCATGCAGCTGCATTAATTCTGCAGCCAACTAACTCAATCCCTATCTTGCATCTAAGAAAAACCTACTTGTCAGAAGGAAAACAGTTCAGTACATTGAACTGCCTACTGAGGAAGCTAATGGAGCATTTTACAGATGAAAGAAGAGTGCAGCAAGCCCTGCTCAATAAAGATGGGTTGAGCTCTAGAAGGGAAATTAGTGAAAATATACAATAATAGGACTGAATATTGTACAACAGTCCATTTGTACAGATTTGGGTGGAGAAAATAAGTAATATTATGATGTTTCCTGATGTTTCCTGAGCATGTGACCCCTCGCCTAGTGCCTGTATTACAA
>WEIT01007210.1:1768-12586 GCA_013389985.1 Dryoscopus gambensis | reverse complement strand
AAATAATCGTTCTCTCCTCCATCCCGTCTCCAGTTGCACAGCTAAGGCAAGTCAACAACCTCTAGGGTGTTGCTTTAGATGCTGAAAGTGGTGTGAAGTAAAATGAAAAAGGTGCAGCTTTAGCTGTCCATCTCCCATTTGAAGACCTCCAATTCGAGTGTGTTGAGTGTTAACAGCTAGCACTGAAACCCAAAGGAGTGGTGTGAGTATGCACTATCTCCCCACATATAGACCTAAGGAAAGATACGTTTGCATGAAGCAGTGTGAAAGATAATTGTCTTCCATAAATCGCTACATGATGCCCTGTGCCGTTTCCAGGGTGATTTTGTTTGTGGCTTTCTGTCCTTCCATCTCTTCTGCTTAGAGCCTGGTAAGATAATGATGCTTTCACTGTATTAAATCAGGACTAAGACCTCTGTGACTCCTGGTCACAATCATATCTGGTTTATCCTGGAGGGAAGAAGAGTCTGGTTACATTTGTTTGTTCATGAACCCTGTTCTGTCATATTTCTTTTGACAATTATAATTTCTCACTGGCTTTAGGTGCTTGTTGTAGGGGGAAACACAGTGTTTAGCAACCTTGTCAATACAGGGAATATAACATGCTCAGTATTTTGCACAACTTGTACGGATCATTCTGTGGCAGATTGATTATTCTAGTAAATATTGCTGGAAGTTTTATCACTGAAAATGGATCATTTTTTTGTTGATCACTGAGTGTTTCAGGATGTGTGTTGCTGTGGAAAGGCATAGAGATTGTACAGGTTGGCTACAGTGAGAGAGGAGTGGCTTCCTAATGCAGCAACTCTTGTTTGCCCTTAGGTTGCTGTTATTTTCCACCTCTAATCACTAAGTTGTGGGGGAAGAGAGGAGATTTCATCACCCAAATTCAGGCATTTCAGTAACCAGCCACAGCCAAGGGTTTATCAGACGAAGACATATATGATATTGGCCCGTGACAGTCCTATTTCGATGTGGACCCATCATTTTCCCTCCCACTTTGCTCCCTTTGCAGTTTCGCCACAAAGCTTTGTGCAGCTGTGCTGTGAATTGGTTTTGGAAATGAATGACTTAAGAAGTGCATGAGCTGGGAATATTTAAGTCAGAAAAACCGTGTTTCTGATGAAAACGCAGGCAAATTCAAAGGATTATCTTCTGAGGAACCTTATGTTGTATGTGAAGAGAATGAGTGATTCCTTGATAATTCTCTTTTCTCTATAGAGAGGAGTGGCTGGGAATTATCTGGTGTCCACATTCTTATAAAACAGCAGAGGAGCCCTAAGTCTGAATTGCCCTTCTTTGTGGCTGTAAATATGTATATATTTTTTAACAAGCTTTCCTATGCTCACAAAATATGTAGCATCATGTATCTTGTGCAAACCAAATTGCTACCAATGACATGAGCCCAAACAGGATCTTTTCCTTGCATTTATTGATTTTAGCTTCAGTGGTTCAGTGGTACCTGCTCTCTCTGTGCTTTTTTAGAGGAAATAATGTAACTTAAAGCTATTTTATGTTTCTCCCTTAGCAGCTCCTCATGCCTGAGACTTCGGAGATTTTTCTCATCCCCTAGCTCTTGTAATGGCCTTTCCTGTTCACAATTAATAGTCACTGTGCTTTGGCTGCAGCTGTTTCAGAGCCTACTCACTGAGCCGGTGCTTTGGGCAGAGGAGAAGTGAGAAGCCACAGCCTGAGGGGTAGCCTTCAAAACGCACCTAGCACTTGGCTGGTGACTTCAATCAAGTTTATTTCAAAGTATCCGTGACTAGCTGTGCAGGCAGTGTGAGTTATCATGCTGTCAAATGTGCATGCTGGATCCGACCCATTCAGACCTCAGAAGGTTATTTCAGTCTTCTATTATTAAAGTGTTTAAAAATAAACTGTGTCTTTCAGCCGCTGTCCAAGGTGAGGGGATGGTCAATGCTGGAAGCACAGCTGAGAGCCAGCAGATTCAGCTCTTCTGACAGTGTCAGAAGGAGGTGAAGAAAACTATGCAGCTTCCTGTCTCTTTTCTTCTCCATAATCAATATCAGACTTTTTTTGCATGTTATGATATCTGTTGCTAGGAAGGAAGACTGCTTTTGACTCTGTGGGTTGCAGAGGGTACATAGGAAGTACCTAATAAGTGAAATTATGGGTCCGTCCTGGTCAGTATTCTTTGATAACTTCAGATCAGCCAGCAGTATTTCTTCTTTCTTTGCTTTCTCCTCTTTTAACTGTGGGATCTGTCTTAATACAGTAGAGGCATAGAGAGAAAATTGTTCCATATAGAAAGGGATACTGTTTTGGGATTGGAAATATTGTATTGGAACATACAGAAGAAGCGAAGAAAGTGGAAGGAAGAAATATGCCTCTATGCATGTCTATATAGAGATGGTAATTTGAAATGATCTAGTTTGAGATGGTATACATACTGTCACTTCAAATACCTGTTATAGATTTTTACACAGAGAGGGTATGGGGAAAGAATGGAGACACAGCTTTCTAATCCTTGTGGTTGTGTATATGTTAATGCCTTAACAAATAATCTAGAAAAAGGTATTCAAGGCCCAAGTCTTCTAAACAGGAAGGTGATTTTATGGCTAGCCCCAAGCATGTGTCTTAAGAGACCATTGCAGAAATGCATGTTTTGTATAACTCATTGTTTCATAGTTTGATTATTTCATAATGAGTATCATAGCGAGTCAACTGGAGTATGAAATTATGTAAAGCAACCATTTCAATACCAAAAAGAAAATGCAGTCAAAGCAAGTATTCAAATGTCTTCCTTTATTCCTTGTTTACACGGCAAATGGAACAATAGTTAAATGATATATCCACAAAAGAGTCCAGCAGAATTGAAATTGTGCAAACACCATCTGTTGTCATTTGAAACTCTCTCTTAATGGTATCTTATATGTAACCTTCATAGTCAATGGCAAAAACGTTTCCCTGTCTCCTTTTGATTTTTTCTTTCACTTATTTTGTCCATCTAACATCTTCAGTTTCAGCCCCTTAGTCAAATGTATGTTCTCAGAGTGGTAACGTCCTGACTTCCGTGGTCTCTTGTGTAAGGGATTCCAGTTGGTGTCATGCCCATGTTGTTCCTATGCTGTGAAGCACCTACTGTAAACTGTAAACCTTACTGCTAAATTATCTTACTCAACCGTAGTAATGTACTCTGGGGGCCAGATGCTGACACGTCATGGGCAATTGTGGAGGCGTTCTGTGGGCGGAAGCGTGCCTCAACTCCTGTGTACTTGTCTCATGGGACGTACTTTTCACTACCCAAGCTTGCTGACTGCTCATTGCATGAACTTTCAAAATGACAGTCCTGGACTTGTACTGATAGTTATACCCTCCAGCTCCGTGACAGTGCCCCTTTTGCTGCAATTTTCCTTGTTATTGGCTTCTCTGACCTTCTTTTAACTCTTCACAGCTCCTTGAAGGTCAACAGTCCCAATGTTTCATTGAGAAGACCTGCAAGGAGAATACAGTTCTGGAGAGGACTGTGTAAAAACCAGGGTTTTGTTGAATGTTAGGAAAATGTTTATTGTTTCTCTCTCCTCCACTCTCCCCTGCTGTATTTTAAGAGGGAGATGCCTGAAGGTGAGGAGAAATAGCCTGTGTAGCAACAAATACATTTGCCCTTTTGACTTGCAGAGGTGGAAAATACTGAGAAGGTTCAAGGAAGGCTTTGTCTTGATCATTCTCTGAGCTTTGGACAGTGAAATATCCTCAGCCCTCTTACTGAGTGGTGGCCAATGAAACAAGGGAAGGAATACTGCTTTAGTATTATGTGATAACAGGTTTGATGGAATTCTTCCTTTTCACTGGCTTCCTGCTGGTTTCAGTGGTCAGTCAGAAATGCCACCTTCAACCCCACAAACTCAAAGAGAAAGGTAATAATAAGTAGGCTAACAAAGCATGCTGCAAATCTCATAGCCCTTCATGTGAAATTTGAGTTGAACATTCTGATCTTAAATTGTTTAGCATGCTCAAAGAGCCTTTTTGGTGTATAGTGTCTCAAGGGCAAGCACAATTTGATTATTTTTTTGATCTGCAAAAGGAAGGCACCCAGTTTTCTTATGTCTAATTAATTAGTGTTAAATATTTGTAAGCAGGTGGAGACAGTCCATACAAGGGAGGTAAAGATAAGCCTTCTTGGAAAGAGAAAAAAATTTCATGGAATTATGAATGTATGGGAATTTAACTTTACAGTTGAAATGAAAATTAATGCCACCGAAGAACTTTTCATTATCTGAAAGCAAATTTAAAAGTCAAACCAAACAATGATGCTGTAGGAAAATACTTCCCTAAATTGAAGTTGCTTCTAGATCTCTACGGCGTATGGATAATCAATCCCTATTTGGCATGTGAAAGGCAAAAAATAAAAGCCGTAACAGTTCAAGTCACATGTAGACCTGCCTGTTAAGACTCGGGCAGTTTTTTGACATTATGTGATATTTAGGGATGAAGGACAAGGAGAGTAAAGCAACAAAATACTTTAAGAATTCTCAGAACTCCCAAGGTGTTGGTTCGTAAGTCAGACTTCCTTTCCCCTTGCGAGGCTTTCTGATGGAATCAAATGAGAAAACAGAGTGCTTGCTTTCTTTTGTACTCTTACTTCTGAAGCAATAGGGAAAGGAGTTAATCAGGTACTGAATTTTTGCTTTGATTTTCCTCTTTTAACCAAGCAGTATTTATTAGATTTTTGTTTTGCCTTTCTTTGTCTTGCATTCATAATTCCATAGGAAGATGCAGTCTTTTTATGCATAGGCCAAGAATGTGGAAATAAAAAGGAAAGTATGACAGATACTTTTTAATTATATGAAAACCATATTTATTTGTTAGAGAATGAAGTTAACTAATGCCTTCAAAGGCTTTCAAAAATTTTTGATTTTCACATGAATTTCATTAATTTAAATGCTTCTAATTCCTAATTGCTAATAATTTCTTAGCTTTGAAGATTTAAAGAGCTATCTACAGTGCAATGTTTGCTTCTTTTGAACTTTCATTATTATTTTTTTTTCATTTGTTCCAGAACAAAAAAGAGAACATAGAGGCTAAAGGTGCATCTGCCAGGCAACAAGTCAAAGTTTTCTCTTCATATGCTGAAAACCTAGAGGTATAAATAGATGCATTTATCAGTGATTCTGAAGAACAGCAATTTGAAAAATTAAGTTTTCAATTCATAGGGATGTTATTTCAGTTAATGCTTACACTCAGTTGTTATAAATCTGCTTATGTTAGTTTATACCTGTTGCTATTTCTTACGCAGGAAAACTTCACCAAGCAACAAAATAATCATCCACCTGTTGTGGGTATAATAAAGTGGTTACTCTTTTCTATTCATCTGTTTATTTTTGCTGTTGTTACATCCATATGAAGTCCTGAAACAAGAAATGCAAAATATGTTCCAGTAAAATATATCCAACTTAGGAAGATGTAGTAATGATAGCACATCTAGGAAACAGGAAGTTGATTGTGAGTATTATTGACTCATTTATCAGATATTTTGAAGGGGAATATAAACATTGGCCTCTTTGTGTCATGGCTGTGTATATGTATTTTGTGAAACAAGTTCATAAAAACATTCAAGAGTTCATTTTTAATAGACCTAGAATATTGTGGTATATGTTTTTTTTCTAAATTAGTTTTTCTATGATACCTTAATAGCTTATTTTTAGATACAATAATTGTAATAGCAGCTGTGTAGCACTGCATATTTTCAAAGTACTCATACAATGGAGAAAACATGAAGAATCTTTTTGAAAAAGAAAGTGATTTTTTTTGTTTTTCCTCGTAAAAGAAATTATGTGGTCTATAATTACTTTTTTAATCTTTGAATTCAGTGGCATTTTACCTCAGGAACATGAGGCAGAATTCGGCTTTGTTAGTAGTTCCGTAGTCAGAGTGGGAAGTAGCCAGATTAGACTGGATTTGGGTAAACCAGAAAATGTGATGGCAGTTTTAGTGAGTTAGAGACATTCTTCTGAAAACTGATATAAGTGACTAGCAAGGATACTACACCTGGCTGTGTAGCATGGGATGGGAGGGAAACTATCACTCTGACCTCCTGTAACTAAACTCATTTCACCTCATCGAGTGCCAGTTTCTTAATTTTTAAAACAAAGATGAAAAAGAGATGTGCTGTGATGGTTTGCTAATGTTTGTATAAAAGATTTGTTATGTTGCAGTCACTCTTGCTCTCAGCAGCTCTCAGTAGCTCTCAGTGCCTCTGAAGAGCCCACTCTCAGCCCTGAATTCTTCTGAAAGGTTTCACGTGAGTGTGTGTGTTAAGACACCTTTGAATTTCTGATGAAGTGATCTCTGAAGATCCAGTCTTCTTGGCAGGTCTCTGGGGAGACCTTCAGAACTCATGTTCTCTGAATCATGATGTCTAGCTTAAACAATAGCAAGGAAATCCAGGTTTTCCCCCATTAAATAGAATTTTGCTAGTGTAACAGAAAATGTCACTGGTCCCTGGGGTTATGAGCACTCTTTAAATCATACTGTATCAAAGCTATTTTTCTATTAAACTTTCCTGTGCATTGTTTCTCTAGAGCAAAATATTTTTCAATTTGTATTTAAAATTATAGGGTTTGTTCATTATACGGTATTGTTGCTCGAGGATAGAGGTTCATTTGTAGACTTACTATTAACTGATTGTTTCTCTACCCTAGGTTATGTACCAGCTTTTAAACAGAAAGAATTGGCCAGTCATTCAACCAAATAGAGTGTATCTCAAGATCAAATTAAGATGGCACACTTTGTTTCCTGATGAAATGGCAATGTCATTCTCTTGCTAAAAATTTCTTCTAAACTAGCTTTAACAATACATTGGGAAAAAATATTTTAGAACCTG
This sequence comes from Dryoscopus gambensis, assembly GCA_013389985.1. Taxonomy (NCBI): domain Eukaryota; kingdom Metazoa; phylum Chordata; class Aves; order Passeriformes; family Malaconotidae; genus Dryoscopus; species Dryoscopus gambensis. The sequence goes on along the minus strand of WEIT01007210.1, from coordinate 5,739 downwards.
CTCTTATATTGCAGTTTCCTTTAATGCCTAACTTAGCAGAAATTTCTTGGGATGTAACTTTATAGCTACTGTATAGCTACTGTCTGAGATGCAACAAGCAGAAATTATTCTGTTGTCTTTTGGGATTTGAGACAAACATTTTGATTTGAAATTAAAAATTTTAGTGATCTTTCAAAAACATCTGAAGAACATGATGCAGTCTGGCCATAATGAAATTATTTCAGAGGTAAAATAATCTCACTGAATTTTTTTTGAATGAAATTTTACAAGGCTGTAAACATTTTGTATTTTCTCTCCAGTGTAAAATCCCACATTCGGTGTTTCAGACTTTCCTCACATTATGTGAATTTTATATCTGTATTCTCCCTCTCCCCACAGCTAGGGTAACTGAAGCCTAAAAGTTCTAAGTAGAATTGCTGTCACTATCAGTCTATTGTCTTAAGAAATCTGCTCTCTGTATATGAAGTATCTTCAGGTTGTTTCAATGGATTTGTATCCCAAGTGCATAAGAAGTAGAGATGGGAAGCATTTCCTCAAATGTTGATGTGCAGAGTTGTTCAGACTGCCCTCCTTCCATAATCTGCAGAGTCAAATGTCCACTCTCATGCCCTGTGGTTCTGTTCTAAGGGAGACCTCTGCATGGGCCAGATGAATGGTAGCTTAGAATTGCCTCACTCTCTCTATTGACTATAAAAAGAGGCTAGAAGGTAGGAATTCTGTGCAGACTCATTGTAAATGTCAGAGAATATCTATTTTCTGGAGCTTAAGGAAAATATAGACCATAAAATTCCCCAAGTGGGCAGCTCTGAATAAAGAGAACATATATATTTCCTAGAAAATTATGAGGACACAATAAGGAGTCAGTTGGTAATTTTGTGCACCTCCAAGCTCAGAGGACAGATGAGGAGACTCTTCTAGATCATAGTTTTGATAATTTTGAGGACTGTAAGTCACATGTGACCAGTACCTCTGAATTTGGCCTTATTAACCTAGGAACCTGAGAAAGGTGGAAGATTTTAGCTAGGAAGTAATTGGCACATAGATGCCAATTTAGAAAAACAGGCAAGTGCTAGATTTTCAACATAAGCTTATTTTCCACTAACTTTGATGAGATTTATTATTTCTACAATAGCAGGAACTTACAAGATGTTAGAAAACATCCTTTTAAAACACGTCTTTGAGATAACTTCCAGCCTGGTTAAGGATTTTGTAACATTCGCCATTCAAAGATGATGTGTGCATACACATTTTAGATACAGTAATTGTAATAGCAGCTATGTAGCACATTATATTTTCAAAGCATTTCAAAGCACATTTCCATAGTATTATATGTGGTTTCAACTACCCTAACTCAGCACTTAAGAAACATACATCAAAGAGTTTTAAATCCCACCAATCCTACAAGCTCTGTTTCCCCCTTTCTACATAATTAAGTTAATCTTTCAAGGCAAGTTGACACATGTAGTCAATTGGTTACAGGGATTTTTAAGATCATATTTTGTATTCTTCTAACAGGCTAGTAACTATGGTGAAATTTAACTTGGGAAATTTTCAGCTTGCACTGACAGTTCTTCATTAATAAATTCAAAGGGCATATATGCTGATTGATTTCTGATTAAATTCTTGTCTTCTGGAATGCTCTGTGTAGTTTATCTAGACAGTTTCTTTTACAGTCAAATATTAAGAGGGAATAATTCACTATATTTGAAATAATAGTGTTTTGATCATTATTATTTCCCGAATTCCAGATATTGGCCATGTAAGCTGCAATAAAAAGTTCATTATAGTTCATACTGTTATAATTTTCCTCCTATTTAGCTTCTTTCATGCATTATTAGTTGCTGTGAAATTTATAGACAGCTAGAGAAACAAACAGCTACCTATTATAGAGCATGAAACCTGCATTTAGTGACTGCTGGCATCTTGACTGGTGTGCTATTATGCTGAAACCATGGTATATAAACAGTTTACTGATGAAGGAAGAATCTGTAATTGGGAGCTTGACCAAGGGCAACTAGATATTAAGGAGAAGGTCATGGGCAGAAAATTGTTTCACCAGTAAATGGCCTGATAATCTGCAGAATGAAATCAGGTACTTTGCATGACTGGTGGCCAAAAGGAAGTACAAGATAAAAGACTTAATATCATCACAGTGAGATGATGGTGGGTCAGATGCTGCTCCTGACACACCACTTTGAATCTGGACTTCTGAAATTGCTGAACCAACATGGGTTTCTGTTCCCCTTGTTTTTCACTAGTGCAGAGCTGTTTCTGCTCAGTGGTTTCTGGAGCACATGTAGCTATCTGTGTTTATCTCCACTTGTTCCTGCATCCCTGTAGGAGAAGCATCCAAGGGAAGTGAGCCAGGGAAGGTGAGAGGGACTGGGACCCCGCACTAGGGACTAGGACCTTATGCCTAGCACTGTTTGGTGCCCTTTGATTTGCTGAACCACCGTGAGCAAGCCTTTCCAGCTGGCACCAAGGGAACGGCTATCATGAAGGACAGATATAGGACTGTCACATTCACTGGAATTAGTCCAGGCTTGCAGTAACTCAAGTGGCCTGTTGTTGACAATGGCATGGCTGTTGTTGCTATGAGAAACCAACTACATACCGGCAAGAGAGAAAATTGCAGAGTAAATATTTCCGGCATGTTTGTTTACCTTTCATTAGGAAAGAAAACAAATTAATTGCCTATTGTATAGTCAGGTTAAAGCAAAGATGGTTTTTTAATTGTTCCTGGTGAAAATATGGTCTCTCTTTAGATGTACTATAAATCCATCCTAAATAGAGGATCTAGCATGCTGTGAAAGTTACAGAGCAGCCAGTAGTAATGGCATATTTTCAATTTTGTGCAATTGCCAGGGAGAGATCCTGTCTTCTAAAGAGCAGCTCTTTCTCTCTCTCCTTTGTTGCCAAGTGTACAAGAGCAATTCCCAAAACTTACATCGACAGAAGGAAACACTTCTTTTATTCAGTGTTTTCTAGTTATGGAAATTGTGATCAGCTCCTTCCTCACAGATTTTTCAGGGTTAATTCACAACCTGCAGACATGCCTGTGCAATAGTACAAGTGTCTGATCTCATCTACACACAGTTAGTGGTCTGAGTCTAAGCCACATGTCTAAACCCACTCTTTCTGTGGGAGGTGGTTGATGTTTATGAAAAGCTTGGTTTTGATTGTAGCACAAGTGACTACCAAAACATGTGTAAAGAGCTAATTATATTAGATAGGTACTAATGATCAGAGCATACGTTCTGTCCATGCCCCATTTTTCCCTAACCAGGCTGTCTACTTGAGGAATCAGAATATCAGTCAAATCAGTGTCTTCCAGGGGAAACACTATAAATAATCGTCTGACTGAAGATCAGCTCTAAGAAAATAAGTTACATTTATTTGTGGTGTGTTTCTATGCTGCTGGGCTAAGAACAGCTCATTTAGAGGTACCCTCCAGCTCCCACTTGTTGATATGTTCCTTCAGGCAGACTGGCTCCTATTTTAATGTTTCATTCCAATATCTAGTGTTGCTTTTGGAGATCCTGATGGGTTCTTCCTTCTTCTTTACTTCTTCCTCAGTCTACCAGGTTGAGAAAGTAAATTTTAAAGCCTGGGATTTATCTCCTCTTTCAGTGATTGTAAGAAAATCTCTGTTACAGTAGTCAAAACATGGAGTAGGTTATTACCTTTAATTGGTTCTTTCATTTTCTCCATTTCTTAGAATTTTCTTCTTAGTCAGAATGTAGGCTGAAAATCTGAAATACGTTAGAACTGCACAGAATTTTCAAACACACACAAGAACATGTACACACCCAGAACAGGACAACCTGCAGAATATTTAAACCTTTGCCTCACCATGAGTTTATCTGTGATTTAGACCAACTGTCCAAATTGCATGTATCTGAGCAACAGGACGTTCTGAAGAAGTGCTCCTGCAGTATTGCATGGTGGCAGGAAGCCTCTGAAATAAATCA
>WEIT01007208.1:507-23815 GCA_013389985.1 Dryoscopus gambensis | reverse complement strand
CATCAAAATCCAAGATCTGAATATTTCCAAAAATACACATTTCCTGAATATCAGATTATGAAATTAATTTATTGTTAAAAGAAATTATATCAATCAACAAGCAGACAAGTAGCAAAAGGCTTGCCTAACCTGTGTTTTACTGAGGAATGAGAGAAAAAGTAAACAGTAGCTTGGAGTGCTCTGGCAAGGGTAACTTGGCTGTGTTGTCCATGATACATAATTTTCACATCAGTCTGATATGAAAAGAGAGTTGAGATAATATTAGCTGTTTCATGGCATATATGATATAGGTCAGTTCATCAAGCCTTGTCTTATCTCAGATCTGCTTTGATAAGCAGGATAGCATTCTGAAATCAAAGCCGTAAGAAGTATTAAAACAGCACTGAGCTGTGTTACTTGCTGAAGCAAACTCCTTGCCCATCAGCCCAGCAGCACAGTGCTACTGGTAGTACTACAGGTTGGCTTTACACCTGTGCCAGATGGGCTTGTCTACATGACATCAGAAAAAGAAATAACACCCAGAGAAGTTAACAGGTTGAGCTAATGAAAAGCAGACATTAGATGCTGGCTCTTAATTTAGGCTGCTGCTTCTCCTGACAGATCTCCCATACCTGATGCACAACAAAACACCGAAGGGAAGTTATACAATCATGCTCCAAATGTTACACAGGGTTGACTGCCAATAATATGCTAATTCTAATTGGGAATATCAAAACAAACATTTGCAAAATATCAGTCAATGAGCCAGTATTCCATAAGCCTTTACTGCTAGTTAGGATCTAGAGAGTTAAGCCTTTCCAACTTAGTTTAGTTTGTCCTGCTTAGGTGTAATTGCCATATTAGTGACTTTCAGCCCAAAAGAAAAGCAGATAGATGTTGATTGATAACTTATGACTTAAAAAAAAAAACAAAACAAAACAAAAAACAACCAAACACGAGAATTTACTGGCTTGTTCAAACATTGGTAAGCCACTTAAATTATTAAAACACAAAAGATACGACTAGAAGGACAATCTGTAGTGTAGTCTGTCACATTTCCAGATTCCACACAGAGGCTTATCCTCTTTCTCCCTTCTGTAAACCCTTTTGGGTTTTGTCCATAAGGACGGTGAGACTGAGCTTTGTGTGTTTAATGTTTCTTCTACCCAGCACATACTTACTCAATATTGAAAGTAGAACATATCTGCTCTGCATTGATCACTCCATAAAGAACACCCAAAATAAATTCCACTGGTCCAGAAAAAGACCCTTTAGGGATGGAACACCTCTGTCCCTTTTATTTCGGAAAGGGACTGGTATTTCTCTGAACAGGAATTCTGCTAAGAGAACAACTGCAGTTCTTACTTGTCTTCAAATTTGTGGAGTGAGAAAAAAAAAGAGGTCCTTGGCTTCCACAAGATGCAAGTAACTTTAATGTCTCTAAATCCATTCCAGAACACAGCTCCAAGGTGGTCTTTGACTGCAAGAGGAACAAGATCAGTAAGTGACTGGTCCTTTTAAAACAGTTGCCTTGGGATTGGCCCTTGCCCTTGACACTGGTGCCAAATGAGAAAGAGAATCAGGCCTCTCCAAAACAAATCCAAAGGCCACTCCAGCTCCAGAGAAAATCTCATTATCAGCATGGTCAGACACATGCAGGCAGTATGGAAAGTTCCACTTCTCCTGCTGAAGAGTTAATGGATCTGCCCTGAAGGTCCCCTAAGGGAAGAGCTGTTATGAGCACTGGCAATAGTAATAGTCACAGCCACATCACCTCACTCAGAGGGTCCCAGTATTTTTGTTTCTGCACCTGGAAAGAGCCCAGGACAGCAGAAATGGAAAAAGGAATGTTAATAAACCTGTCATCAGTATGGCATGCATTACTGAGTCCAGGGAGGCCCACACCAGCAGCAAGGGCCATCCTCCCCAGCATCATACAACTAAACTGTGACCTTTCCACACGTACAAGTAAGGCCTCAAAAACTACAGCACACAGCAGAAAGAGAGCAAAAGAGGTCAAAACTACCCACCAATGTTAAGAGCTCTGAAGTAGCAGGGGAGTTGTTAAATGAAAATGCTTGAGCACTCTTGGCAAGCAGGCTCAGATACCACTATACAGAGGAAAGAAAGCAAGTTTGGACTGGCATTCAGCTGAGACATTCCCAATATTGCATGGGACTAATAATTTCCTGTATGAATTTTTATTATTCCCTCAGAGTCATGGAAAGAATAAATATGAGATTTCATTTCACTTTAATGATTTTCAGAACGAGGCTCTGAAGAGAAAGTCAGAAAGCAAAAATTAGTGTTTAGTTATCTCTTGTAGTCTGCTCTGTGATACTACCTCTAATCCCCAGTCCTGGGTGAGGAGTTCTGTGAGCTAAATCATCAGCTTGGGGATGGAAAGGCCTGCCCCACGTGTAATCTGTTAGGTAGGCAATGGAAAGGCAACAAAACCTGAGGGAACAAACTTGTCAGCAAGATTTGGTGGATTGAGCACCATGGGGAATACTTATTTGGCTTTAAAGTGTTTCATTAAGAGCCCTGGAGAAGTAGAATGGGAAAGACAAAGGTGTTTAAGTGTCTTCAGAACAATGAAATCAGGATAGAACTAAACCAGATTTTCCTTATACTGCCCAGACGCTTCAAAACTACTAAGACCAGCTAAGTCCAGATGGTAACAGAAATATTAAGGTCCTGGTTTAAAATCTACCTATCATGACTATTGATGAGGTCAGAAAATGCTTAGTGATGGATAAATACTTATTGCATCCCTGGACAGTACACAATCAGGCAAATAATTAGCTTCAATCCTCTCTGTTGAATGTGTTCAAGTGATGAGTGAAGAATTTATAGAAATTAATTTAAGTCCCGTAAGTGCTGTCAGAAAAACCTCAGCTGGTAGCAGAGACCACCACTCAATGCCAAGCACAATCTTTTAGATTTAGGCCAGCTCAAACCCAGGGCCTTTGATGATGAACAAATAGATTTGGTCAAAAATTATTTGATTTCACAAAGAATTACTCAGATTATTTTTCCTCTAATGCCACCGAGTCCAAAGTCTGAGTCATTCCACAGAATCCAGGAATCCCTGGGACCATTTTCAGGCTTTGAAAGATCACAGAGATTGGAGGATATGGCAGACTAGGAAGGAGGTGAAAATGAGAACACCCCTCTCTTCCTATTTCAGTTCCTTCCCCACCCCTGCCATTCCCTCTGGCAGGGAGAGGGTAACAATGAGTGTGGCACATGCAGCACTCAAGGAAAGCTCAGTGCACTAATGGCTGCCTTTTTCACAAGCCAGCCACACAGAATTTGATCTGAAGATGCGATACATCAATGGAGGGTTTATTTTTTTGACTGAGTTGACAGAAACAAATGAGCAGGTCATGTATTCAATTTCTCAGGCAACACAGAACGCTTCATTTGCTATAAAGGTCAAAAACAGTGACCTGGTTAAAGGCTAAGTGTTTTTCTAAAGGTGAAACACTGACAAAAGCAAAACATCATTTATTTTTAATTAACTATCAGAATGCTATTTGATTCTTCTCTAAGCATAGCACAAGCACAGTATTATTCCTGTACCTGCTTATCTCTAGCAAAAAGGTATCACTGCCTTCGAGCAGAAATCTAGCGATCTGGAAAGTGTTCTGCAGGAAACAGGCTGAGCAACAGTGCCGAGTCAGTGGTGATGGAGGAGCCCGTTGTCACCTTGCCAAGGATCTCAACTCCCCAGGGTGAGTTAGGCACACGGGTGGCAACAAAAAGCATTCCATGTGCTTCACTAAGAGCTCTTCCAGCTTTGCTCCAGGGCCATATCTGTGGCAGCTGTGAGATGAGGCCAAGTGGCAAAGAGGCCCCTTCCCAAAATATGGAGGGGGCTGCCAGGCTCTCACGTCCCAGCTGTGTGGATGGTCTAGCACCACCTACAGAGGCAGGCCCCATAAGCCAGCAATTTGCATTTGTCCAAGATGGATCAACTATGACAAATTGACACCCAAAGAGTCATATTTAAAATGACAGCTGCCCATATCTGCAGGAACACTTGCAGGATGGGTACATCCCAGGCTCAGTCTCTTATTAGGCTTGGTTCAGAGTTTGAGTCTCCCTAACCCCAAGCCAGTCCATGCTAGTGTCTGACATTCAGCATCTGGCTAAATTTTGACAGCCCTAAATTTCAGAAACATTTATCACTCAAAAACGTTGCCACAGTAAATAAACTAATGAAACAAAGTAACATTTTTGTCAAATCTATATTTTCTATTTCACTGAAAACACTCCAGACTGCTCAAAGTATGCAACTGTCTTCAAATGCTGCTTAAATTATAGTATTCCTTTTAGTATTCCTCTCATGAGGCACCAGATTGTGACTTAGAACCTGAAACTCTGCAGCAGGGCTGAAAAATACAGGTATTTAATATGGATGCATATGCACAAAGCTCTACCTGAAAGTCAGACTCAACCAGGTGATACTCAAAATGACTTTTTATAAGTTTAAGCATTAGAAAATAAAAGAGGTAATTCACTCACTGCACTATACTGCATATTGGACACAATGCTGATAAAAATCGCAATGCCTTTTAAAAAGAGGCCATTTTCCTTCTGTTCTCAACATTCTTACAAAAATGTTTAATGCAGATTTTGTTCTACATCCCACCTAAACCCAGCTGTAGCTTGCTATTCCTTCTTATTAAGAAAATACTGTTCTGAAACTTGGCATTCTTAAGACAGAATGCAATTTTTTTGAGAAGCACAATGTCCTGAAATCTCACAGAACCTTCCCATCCACGAGCATGAAGCAGGGGACATTTCATGTCCCATGGTGCACGGCAAAACAATCTTATCTGAATCGCTACTCTTTCTGTGACAATTTGCTTGCATTCAGACAAGATTATTTACCTGATCTTGTCAGGCCACACAAATACATGAAATAAGCAGAGACAACAGCTCACATAAATATTTCAGCCACAACCTGTGATTAAAGATGTCCCATACACATCTTTGTCACTGGCTGCATTCAATTTTAAACATTTTTCCCCTGAACAAACCTTGTCCCTTCTTCACTCTCCTCTTTTTTAATTAAAGCTTCTCTTTAAGATAATCTTCAGATGCACCAAGGAGTTTTCCCCTCTGGTATTTTATTGTTGAGCAATGAACTACTCTTGGTGGTTTCCCAGATCTCTTGCCAATGTAACCATGGAGACCTTGCCAGCTGCTGCAATATCTTGAGGAATTTTGTCTCTCTCACTAGCTTCCCCCGTGGCAAAATTGGCTGCAGGATTTTTTTCATTTTTGAAACACTAACTTACATGCTCATTATGTCAACAGCTGGATATATTGCTCATTATTAAATAGCAGTATTTACTATTTATGCAATAATAACATGCAGAGGAAATGTGCAGATGTTTTCAGGGAAATGCCTTTATTCTAAAGCGTCCAAGGGATAAGACTCCATGACACCCCATTTTCATAAAATAGTACCTAAAAATAAAAATGCTCAATTAGCTGAAACAAAAAGCTGTCTACATCCACTTTCAGATGTTAGATCACAGCTACTGAATAAGAATATCATGGACTCTCAAGTCAAAGGATACAGAAGCATTGCCAGACTTGCACTTAACTGGTGAACCTACAAGCATAGAAACAGGTCCTGTTTACCACCACCTCTTTCCAGCATTCTTCATGTGGAGAAGGTCAGAATGAAAATTCAAGCAGGATGGCAAGAGGAAATACAGGTGAGGAAAGGAGAAAAAGCACCATTCATTCTCTTAGATTTTAACTGTCATGCTCTTCCTCTCTTCCTGTTACAGATGTCTCGCCTTGAGTCTGATCCCATTGCAAGACAACGAAAGAGAAGAAATGAGGGGGGAGAGTGAAAAGGACCTAGACAAGAAGAAGCTCTTTCTTACTACGAGGGGGGAGAGTGAGTGGCCACTTGTTCCACATTCCACAGCATTCCACATGGCCTCCCCAAACCAGGTGGAATCTTTTGCAACAGTTCTATAAACCAATACCTGAAAGTACAGTGAGAAGCAAAACTTTAAACCTCCCAGCAGAAGCTAGTCCAATCTTTGTTTGGATGATGGACAACAAGTTCTGCCCATTTCTCCGGTGCCAACGTTACTAGTTGCAGCCAACACCAGGTGCAGAAACCAAATTTGTTTATTTTGCTGCTGTTATCTTAGCCCCTTAAGAGGCATTTATTTCTAACTCTTTTCAAGGAAACATGATCATGATCATACTTCAAGACCAAGAACTCCTGCAGTGTTAGCCCACCTTACCTGTTTTCTGCTCTTTTTCAATTTTAATTTGAACAAAGGCTCCAAAAGCATTCTTCCTCTCAAACAGCCCTAAGAAAAAATAAAGCAAAAAGCAGTATTGACTGATTATGCCTTATTTAACCCTTCACATTTCAAGCACTGCAATGATTTTTTTAGCTTTTTCTACTGCACTTATAAATTAAAGGTAGCAACTATTTCTCACAGGCATTGAAAAAGAACAGAAAAAGCACCTGCCCCTAAAACTCACATAAAACAACCTTACCTACATCTAATAGCATCTGTCCACAGCTTGGCATATTTTCAAATATGATCCAGGGCAACTAACCCCCCTGGCCTGTGGTTTGAGATCCAAAAGAATAAAGAAACCTTCAGATCCACTTAAATCACATAAGAGGCAGTGACAGGAAAGGGACAGCATTCCAAACACTCTTAACCAGACTGTGCTAAATGGAAAACTTTTCTGGCATTGCTGTGCCCATGGATATTGACAGAAAACAAGGGAAGAGGAGAGTTGCATGGACTGTAAGGAAAAGACCTGTCAAGAAGTATTGATAGCCTGAAGATCCTGTCGGGATATCTTAGTGTTTTGAAAAGCTGGAGAAAATTCCAGCTAGGTGAGACCAAAACCAACCACTTTTCTACCAGCATTTCCAGTCAGGTATGTCACAGAATCTGATGGAATTGCTAAACACTACTGCTAGCTCAAGATACTCCAGCTTTTACTCCAGCCATATTGTTTCTTGCTAGAGTTTCCCCCATTCCCACATGGTTTTAGGCAGATCATAAAGTGCACAGCTTCTGGGGCCCTTATAGCAAAGAAGGGCTTTACCTACACTGTGCTGTCCAGTGAATGGCACTGTCACTTCAGAGCCCAAAAACATAGGGATGGATGTCTTTTACAGGCAGTGGAACACTTGCTGGAGCCCTAGTTTTACTTTCAGAGTACATGAAGATACCTAGCTACTTCCAGTTTTATGTGATAAGTTTAGAATCCATTCTAACACAAGATATAGAGTGTTCATGCTGTACTAACATGCTGCAGTGATGTAGAGCTGTCCAGCTCAAAGCAACCCTTGTTCTACTTCAAAGCTCTCAAAGAAAGCTGAAGTATACCTGTTAAGTGTACAGCAGCTTATTTAAGCATGAGCAATCCTTGCTGAAGTAGCTCTCTGCCTGCATTTTATGAAGATGCATATGTCAGTCAAGAAGGAAGGGGGGGATTCTAGGCCTTTTTTTAAAGCTCACAAGGAGAATGTGCTAAATAACAACAGCTCAGAAAGTTCCACCTCTCTCCCAGCCAAGCCTATGATCAATTTATTAGTGAAAAATTTTGACAATGGTGGTGTGAACAAGCCCCTCATGCAAACTGATCAGCGGACCACAGCACCAGCCTCAAATTTTGAGTTAGTTCCTCCCTCCCTGAAATCCTCCCCATTCCAGCCTAAGAGCTATGATCATAGGGCCTGGTCACAAACAGAAGCCATGAATGATCCTCACCTACCATAAACATTATATAAAATGAAGTTTTTAAATTACTTTGATGGGAATCTCCAAGTTTAGGGTAGGGAAAGACTTCATAGACATAGCTTTACAAATGGAAGAGAGCAGGCAAACACCTTTCAATAGTTCAGTCATGTCTTGGATGCGTGTGCACCAGGGCAACCAGGTCATCCTTCCAGGGAGAGGAAAATGTAGTAACAGAGAAGGGAGGGAGAAGTCAAAAACGTATGCGGAGAAAGAATCAATAATCTGGAGCAAAAGAATGAGAAACTGAACAAACCCCTCTGAGTATATTTTCCTGCTCTAACCAAGCATCTGTACTGAAGAGAGAAGACAGAGCATGCAGTAGTCATGAGCTCAAGCTGGCCAAGTGGATATAGGGAGAGCCAGAGGCTTACGACAAGCACCTTTCAAAGGTGATCTTGCAGTTATTGAAGCAGGCATATTGTTCCATTTCCTTTTCTTCACTTTTGTCACTATAAACTCCATTTACACAGACTTTGTCCCTTTTGCATTTCATAAATATACACACATTTCCTTTAGACTTTAACTTGGCCTGACCTAAAAGCTCTAGGAAGGCAAACATGCTCGTCTATTTTTGGTGACCATTCACAGCAGATACTCAGAGGAGAAACAACTTCTGCTGAGATGTTTTGGCAGGGAGTTGGGCATCAGATAGAAAGCCCCACTAATAAAAATTGAGACTCCTTGGAGAGTACATAACCCCTTAAAATCATGAATGTGTTTTTCGTGTAAAGGGCAAAAGTACACACAGACACACAGACACACAGACACACACACACGCAGAGGAAAAAAGCAAACAAAACCAACAATACAACCAAGCAACAAACCAACAGAAGCCCAACAGGTCCTCTAAACACCCGCTGTCTGGGACAGTTAATTTTCTGCCACAATAGCTTAGTTTTAGAAGGAGAGCAAAGCAATCCACAATTTCCACAAGTGCTAGAAGTGAAGGTAAACCCTTCATTTTTAACTCACCCTGCTAACTCACAAGAAGATTAAAAACTGCTCTGGCATTGCTAAGATTTTCAGCGAAGTTCACTAGCTTAAATTAAGAGCATCCTATCTTCTCCACAGCACCACCCACCTCTCCTCCCCCACCCCCCACACGTGTGAGCAATGGGAAGAAGCCATTCTACTTTGAGAGCTGGTGTAAATGGGCTTCTCACAGTGCTCATCAGCAGCCTGCCAGGGCTGCTAATCCCAAAAACCTCAGTGAGCAGAAAGCAAGCCCAAAGCCACCGCTTCTGAAAACCTTGCCTTGTCCAAGTACATGCAAAACTGTTCATGGTAATAACAATGAACATTCATTAGGATAAGCCAGCACGATTCACATTGCCCTTGTCTCCTAGGAGTGGCCCCTACCAGTCACAAATGTAGTACAACCTGGGGACTTTTTCTCAGCAATTCATATAATCCAGAGAGTACAGCTTGAGCTCAAATAATTAAGATAACACTTAAATCTGGTTAAATCTTGTGGGTTTTTTCACTGTGAAAATATCTATTGGGTAAAGTCAAAATGTTTAGAAATGTGTTTGAGCAAAAGATGAAAAAAAATTCAGAAGAATTTGAGAGAAATAACTTACATTTTCAATGACTTTTTATTTCAAGCCTCCTTTCATTTTATTTTTAAAGATAAAAAAAGGAATTTAATTTTAGGTTGTCCTAAGACAAAATGAAGTTCTTCCTGAAAACAAAAGCCCCCTTCTATTCAGTTCAAAGTTTCTTTTTCAGTGGGTGCAGATATGACAGCAAAATAAACTGCCTGGTTTTTAATCTCGCCATCAATAGGAATAGAATGTGTCAAGTATGCCAAGACTATGTGAACTTTCTTTAGTTAAAGAGTAGCTATGTAAAACATATTCCCAACATATAATATTTTTATTTGCAACAGACAATAAAGTATTCATCAGACTTCAGGAAGAAAGTGCAGAGCTGAGCTCCAGATCAAAATCTATCCTGAAAGAATTAGCACACTCTCCCTTCAGCAAACTACAGATTTTACATCACTTTGGACCACGTATTCTCCAGGTGTTTATTGTTGAATTCACAGCAAATGAACCCCTCATGCGTTCTGTCCAACTTCCAATCTTATTTTCTACCTGCAAGCTTTCCCCCAGTGATCACTAGCTCTAAACACTACAGCGCTTGAGTTTAATGGCACTCCAGCTTAACAAAACTCTTCATGGTCATTAAGACAAAATGACTGAATTAATTCAGAAACTCAAGAGCATTCAGCTGAGCTGATATTAAACCTCAAAAATACATGAGCCAAAGTCCATTTAGGAAAAAAGAAGGCAAAAATGAGTAATAAGAAATAGGCACAATTCAGTTTTAATCTAACTAAAGCAGCTTAAGAAGAAAACACTCTAATGAAGCACTTAATGACTAGTTAAAATTATTTTAACAACTGATGACTTCAGAGAGAATTTAAAAGATAATTTCCCATCAAAAGCCTTATGTAAAGTCACACCTCTACCTATTAAGTGCAAGAGTTTGGGTTGAGTTACTCTGCAAAGCCACATCATAGGAAAAAAGACAAGCAAGCAGCCTAGGGAAAGATAGTATTCTGCATTTTATATGTTTATGCACACACTATACACAAAAATAATTACTTTCACCAAGGCATAAAATCATCAGACCAGATACCAAGTCCAGTTCTTCTCAGGCATCTCCATAAGACTTACCAGGCTGAGCATGGCCCAGGGTAGAAATTATTCCAGGCTCCTCCTCCTTCCCATCCAAATCTCACAAGCCAGAAAATTTCTCCCAACATGGTATATAAAAATTTTAAGTATATAAAAATTTTAAGTAGAATGTGACATAGAATTTAAAAGGATCAAGAATCACTAAAATCCTTGTAATATCACAGACTTTGTTAGATGGAAGTACCAAAATAATTCTAGAAATTAACCAGGATTCACATTACAGAGAAATCTTGCAACCAATTTCAATTTGAGCTTATAGCACCCTCGGGCTTTTTGAGCATGATTAAGATTGAGTGTCTACCCCCACCTCTTTTCCATGTGATGCCAATATGCAAATATTTCCAGGAAGGAGTTGGGAAAGGTGAAACCCTGCAGAACTTTAATGATACTTCATATAGGTGGCTGCAGCCTGCTCAAAATAATCAGTCCATTTCTGCAAATAAACTCACACCCTTTCATTCTGCTCTGAGCCCTGAGAAAAAATATTGTATTGACTACCTCCTGCTGTACATATTTTGTTCTCTCCTGTTCCTCCAGTAGCTGAAAGAAGTAAAAGGAAGAGAGGTCAGAGGTCTACCCACACGTACTTGGTGCACTGGGTGAGCAAGCGCAATACCTGTTTCCATAGCAATGGAGAAATCTGACCAGCGCTACAGCTCATCCTCCATCCCCTACCCCCAGTGCCTTGCTTCTCCTTCCCAGCCAGAGGAGCTGCAGGTGGTTTTCAGCAGGAGCAGAGGTCACTCACCTGAGGTTCTCAGCATGGGGCACTGCCCCATCAGAGCCACTGAGATTGCACAAGTCCCACATGGCGGCTCCAGATCTATCCCCATCAGCCTAAAGGAAGGCCAACTTGTTCCTCAGGCCCAAAATTTGCCTTTTTTGCATGGTAACCTAGTCTCTTTTGTGTTTCTCCTAACAGGCAGGCAGTTCCTCCAATTCTCAAGTACAAAGGCCCTCCTCCCTCTAACTCTGGTCATGTTACAAAGAGTGTAAGTCTTCTTCCTAATAACCACAGGGCTTGGAGTTTTGCAGCATGGGGTTAGCTCAGCTCTGCATAGGCAAGCATCCAAGAATCTGGACTCTAGGTATCATAAAGTTGGCCCTGAGCTCATGTGTTTGCATTAGAAATATGTTATATTACTTCACGGTACGAGAAATGCTGCTCAGCAATTCAACATTTCATCTAAGCTGGCCGTACTAAAGCGGCAGCTCTGATACCTGATTCTCAGCAAGATAATTCCTTTACAGATGTTTTCATGGCAAACTGATTTCCCTTGTGTTTCACTCCAGTTACAGTCAGCATTGTTAATTTATTTTTCCTTCTACAAGGCAATAAACTGTTGCACATTTTCCCTGGAAGGGAGAGATATTACTGATTTATTTTGCATAACGGGAGACTCTGATATCAACCATTGATACAGATGAGCAAAACCACTGCAGAATCTTGGAGGAATCAACACAGCAAACTGAAAATATCACTAGCTTAGCATGTGACAATAGCATCCTCTTCCTTAACTTACACCTTTGGTATCTTCAGAGCAATTTATTTGCTCTATGTAACTACTAAAGCGGTATCTTTAGAGAAATCATGATGTTTAATGTTTCACGATTGCCAGCTGTCTGGAATCCAGATTGAAAACATCCAAGTTACAGCAGCTATTCATAGCTCAGCTCCATGAGAAGCTGGATTTGCCATGGTTGCAGCATACAGGTGCCAAGGACATGTAAAGTGCCAGCACAGAAGAAATCCTGTCTCAAGCATCATTACAGAAATCCAAGGGTCTTGAAAGACAACAGGACAAATGGCTTTCCAGAGGACCTTTCACTTCAGACAAGGCAGACTGCATGGAGGAAGAGCATTCCACTGACTGATCAGAAAAGCCTCTATTTAAAGCTAAGACATTTCTGGTGTCCCACAGAATAGTACAACTCTGCATCCCCTTCAAAATCCCCATGTTTACTCCAGGTACTGAAGAGATGAGGTAATAGGAGGAATTGAGGAGGAGGGACTGACTTAAATTGTCCTTGCTGCTAAGACAGGCTCCCTTCTCAACAGCAGTCAGGTCCTTTAATTATCTATAATTATGTGGAATTGCTGTTCTAGAACAGCATGCAGGACTAAAGATGTGGGACCAGTCCATATGCTCTGTGGGAGGGAGTCACTTGAAATGTTTGCAGTGTGATGACACAGGGTTAATTCTTCACAGCATCATCCTAGGCCTGCTAGGAAGCAGCCAAGAAGGAAATACAACAGTTCCAGATAAAATATTTCCCAGTAAGCAGGGCAGGAGGCTAGCAAACAATGCCAGCAATCAGACCAGTTAAAGACACTGCTTTCCCATTTCCCCTCAGAGTCACACTGCTCCTATCCCAAGCCCGGGACAGAACAGACCAAATGGACTTGGTACAAGGACAGGGACCTCCCCTGCGTTTACAGGGAGACTGAAACAGGTCAGCAGATTCCTGCTGAGGGTGAAGACAACACTAATGGATTTCCTAAGTTTCAAAGAGTTAGCAAACCTTAGAAAAGATGGAGGAACCTGCATAGGCTGTTTTTTGTAATTGCCGATTTTTGTAATTCCCTCTCTGCCAGGCTCTGCTGTTTCCCTTGCTGTGGAGATTTCACAGCAGCTGGGTCCAGCAATGCCACCTCAGTGCAGTCAACAGCAATGCCAGCTCCCCTGGGAAAACCCACTGAGCAGTCACTGCTGATCCACACAACCTGCTGCTCCAGGGAAGGCTCCTCCACAGGGCTTTACCCTTGGGTAGGGCACAGTAAAGCATTTCTCTCCTGTGTGCCTGCACCCAGAGAGCAGGCACACAGCACAGACACAGCCTGCTGTGCCTTGCTTTGCAGATAACAAAAGCACATGGAACAGGGAGGATTTCATTACTAGAACAGTTAAAAATGTCTACAGTATTTCTTTGAAAATTAGTCAAAAAGAAGAGAGAGGGAGAGACAGAGAGAGAGATTTCTGGTGTTGGAATATGATACAACCAAGAGTATTTCTTCCAGATTTTTCCCTTCTTATTATTTGCAATAAGAAAAGAAAGTAACAACAGCAAGAAAAGTGAGAGCAGAGACAACAGATGACTGAATCCAAACCATTAAGCCAACAACGTTTACAATTTTGTCGAACTATTTTGTTTAAAACATCTAACAAAAAATTCCAAGACCTCACAAATTTAATTTCCCAGAAAAATGATTTTTCAAATAGAGTGCCTCACCACTAAACCAAAACATTGTATTCTGCAGAAGGTGGCCAAGCTGAAATTACTGATCTGCTCAAACAGAGATTGTATAGTTACACTGCGGAATTCAGTGCCTGAGAACAGTAAGATGGCTGAATTCATCAGGAAAACTCATGGCAGAGTCAGATGATCTTTAGACCATCCATTTGAGAAGCCACATAGGCTTCACCTGGACAATTCACCCAAGAGTTCTGACACTCAATCTACTTCTTGTTCCCATAATGCCAGAGTCACAGTCTCCCAAGTATGTCCTCTGGAGCTTCAGCATAATTAGAAAAAGTTATGAAATGTGTGCCTCTTGGAAATTAAAGTCACTAACACCAGCATGTCATAAAAGAAGCAGGCAAATAACAAAATTAGGCCTTTTTTCCTTCTGCAGTTTTATAAAACAAATACTTCAAAAATATTTTTGTAAAGGTACTGTTACAAAGACACTATGTTCTGTTTATTCGCACGGAGCCAAAGAAGTTGATTGATCTCATTATAATGTGTTATTTTCTTGCTCCATGTCCTAAGGAATAGAAAAATATACAATCACACTGTCTGTCCCTGCTACCCTAAATGAGTTCTCAGCCCATATTAAACAACCCCTGAGAGTGGTTTCAGAGAGACACAGATCTGCTGGAGGGCAGGAAGACTCTGAAGAGGGATCTGCACAGACTGGATCAATGGTCCAGGGCCATTGAGGTTCAACAAGGCCAAGTGCTGGTCCCTCCACTTGGGTCACAACTATTCCATGCAACACTAAAGGCTGTGACAGAGTGGCTGGAAAGCTGCCAAGAAAAAAGGGATCTGGAGGTGTTTTTTTACAGTCACTGAACATGGGCCAGCGTGTGCGCAGGTGGCCAAGAAGGCCAATGGCACCTGGCCTGGGTCAGCAATAACGTGGCCAGCAGGACCAGGACAGTTTGATTGTCCCCAGCACTGCTGAAGCCACACCTCGAGTGCTGTGTCCAGTTCTGAGCCTCTCCCTACAAGAAGGACATTGAGGTGCTGGAGGGAGTCCAGAGAAGGGCAGTGGAGCTGGGGAAGGGTCTGGAGCATAAGGCTTAAAAGAGGTGTCTGAGGGAGCTGGGGTGGTTTAGCCTGGAGAAAAGGAGGCTAAGGGACAATCTTACCACTCTCTACAACTGCCTGACAGGAGGGCATAGAGAAGTAGTGGTGGGTCTCTTCTTGCAAGTAATAAGTCACAGGACAAGAGGAAAGGGCCTCAAGTTGATCATGGGAAGGTTTAGATTGGATATTGGGAAAAAATTCTTCACTGAAAGGGTTATCAAGCACTGGAACAGGCTGCCCATGGAAGTGGTTGATTCATCATCCCTTGAGGTATTTAAAAATCTGTGTAGACTTGGGGATACCTTAGTGGTGGACTGAGCAGTGCTGGGTTAATGACTGGCCTCAATGATCTTAGAGGTCTTTTTCAACCTAATCAGTTCTATGGGTCTATGATTATCGGGTTTGTGGGTTTGAATTATTCAAGCAATCTGGCTGAACCTCTCAAATATGCAACCTTCAGCTTCCACTTAAGATACCTAGAAGACAGATGACATCCTTTGAAGCTGAGTTCTATCCCAGACCAAGGACACTATGAACATAAAATTCTGTCCCACAGTGTCCCCAGACAGATTAAGGATTCTGTGCTATCAGCATTTCACAAAACAGTACTGAAGGAGAGAAGTAAAATCTAGGTCTATAAATTTCCCTGGTTAAAGAGGGAAATGAGAGTAGAAAAGAACAAGGTAAGTGAGCAAGCGCAGAGATCTAGCAGTGGAAGAGGGCAGAAGTTCTGTGTTCCCTACCACGAAGAGCATGGTGCACGTCACAACTAGGTACCAGAGCCATCATCTCAATGAAAACTGTAATGGGAACAGTTTATCCTCAGAGAATCTTGAAGAAGTAAAATTTTGTGCAAAAGAAGTAGACCAGGGGTTCCAGATGCCCGTGAATTGCATCTAAGGTGACCTTTCATTGCAATTCCCAAGTAATTTCTTTGCACTGTGGGAACTGGGAACTCAGAGTTCACTGAATTTTTATGATGCCACAGCTGAGTCACAGGAGGAAGATTTACAAGCAGTGGGAACACATTCAAGAAGTTATTAGATGTCTGGGAGAAAACTTGATCAATAAGAAGATGAGACATTAGGAGGATTCCCTCTGCTCCACTTGATCCACCACCATTTAACATTGCTACTTCCCCAGCAGTGCTACTGCTACTTGTTCAATATAGTGCTTAAGCAACGTGCAGTACTTCAACACATCTGACCACTGTATGTGTTTCCTAGGTGTGCCCTGCAAAGGTAACCCAAAATCAAGACTACAATCCTTTGCTATCATGAGCTCTGATGAAATCAGAAACAGCTTTAATAAACTCTATGAAAGGCAGCCAGCAGGCTCAATAACTCATAAGCATATAAAATAAAAAGGACACTTTCTTCACATTGTTTCCCTTCTAATAATATTTTTTCCTGGGAAAAGAAAAAGGGCATGGGCAGGGATCTTGAGAGCAGAGTGTGCCTTTTTTTAATTCATGAATGCTTGTCAAACTGTGTGGTATCCTAGTAAATGCTGCTGTGCTTTGTGTACCCAAGGCTTGCAGGATAATCTGGGACAGAACATTCACTATATGAAACATCAACATCTTCTGCCTTGGAGACTGGGGTGTTACACATGTATCTGGAGCATTCCAGAAGAACTAGTTTTATTATTCCTGTGTTAAACCCCTTGTGACCACCTCAAAGACTGCAGCCCTTCCCTCTTCCTCTTTAAAGCTTTGTTTTTTGTACAGCCTGCATGAAAGTTTAAAACATTACTTCAGATTTCTCATAAAACATTCCCACAAAGTTCAACACAGCTTAGTCTTCTCATAGCCTGACCAAAATACCCTGTACTGATGAAGAGAACAAGGTCCATAGCAAGCTCTGAAGCCAAGAGCACCAAGTAGCCTTCTCCTACTGCTTTACTGACCATAATACATTTAAAAGATAAAAAAACCCCACAAACCAACAGCAGCAGCAAAACCACCCCAAACCCACCAAACAACCCCCCACACCACTGAACTCTTATCTTGCACACATTCAGTTGCACAACACAGTCCCCTGAGGAGATGCTAACCCAATAGCTGGCTCAATACTGCCTTAAAAGTATGGCACAGAGCCAAAGAACATAAACTCTGCCTCCAGGTTTAGTGCTATGCTGACATGGTTGTACTGCCTCCAGACTTGGTGATAGGTCTGTCAAATCTAACTCCTTATTTCTGCTTTGCAGCTTGTGCACAGAGAAAGTGTGTCCAGCATCTGCCAACACACACTCAGTCGTACCAGTTTGATTTTACTTCTGATGAAATATTTCATTGTTCAATCAAGTGGGTACAAAAAAGAAAGTGTGTGTCGAAGTGCAGGTCACAAATCAGCTCAAGTACGTGTCTTCCAAGGTGGAATGAGCCAATTTTGACCAAAATTCATGGGCAGACACTCTCCTCTGAGACATGACTACATTAAAGAGATATGTAGATCCCAAGACTCCTGCATCTCAGCTCTCTCCCCCTTTCCTTTTGCTCCAGTGAGGTTGTTATTTCCTGATGGCTTATAGCAGAAACAAATCTCCCCACTCGGTAACTAGAGAAGTAGAGTCACAGACCCCATGAATCTTCTTTTCCCACCCTGTGCACTTCTCAGCAGAGCCCTGCATAATCTGCACAGCTCATGCGGAATTGCACAAGCAAAAAGGTTGGAAGAGACTCTTAAGATCATCTAGTCAAGCCATCAACCTAGAACCATCATAATTACCCCTGAAACATATCCTGAGTGCCACATCCAGGCACTTCTTGAACACTTCCAGAGACAGTGACTTCACCACTTCCCTGGGCAATTTCTTCTAGTGCCTAACCACACTTTCAGTGACTTTTTTTTCCCTAAAAATCTAATCCAAACCTCTTCTGGCGAAGTACAGATATTGAAGTGAGTTTCTCACCCTGTATCTCAGTTGACAGCACAGCTCGTGCTGACCTGATGCCCTTAAATACCAAAGTTCATCAACACTGCTGTGAATCCAAAATAACAGTGCAAAATTCAGAAGACAGCAGAGCCCCCTGCTATTACTGAACACAAAGAACCTCCTTAATTGCAGGGAGGAATATTTTGCTCTTGTCTCAACTCTATGCTCAGCTACCTGCTGAAGGAAAGGGCTGAATGCTGGCTCTGCCCTGACTGTGCACCCACATCACAACAGCTTCTTCAGCCAGTACCAGTTCTGAGTCTCACACAAAGGGTAGGCAGGAATGAGGGTCTCTAGCTCTGCCACTTACCTGTCAGTTCATACCAGCATTAGCTTCATTGGTAATCTCAACTACACCTGCTGCCTGGGGCTGACAGCCTCTCTGCCATCCACAGACACAATCTAATCTGCAGCATTCCTCATCTCCACAAATAACTTGGGGAAGCTGCAGCTCAAGGAACAGCTTTGGAAAGGCCCCCCACAGAAACATGGGGAGTCTTGTGATCTTTAGTATTTGCACTGAAGACCAAGCTCCTGGAATTCAGTTCCATGGGAATCTGAGCTTTTCTCAAAAAGGAAACAGCTAGTCTGCCTAATTGCAGGGAAATCTGGAAGACACATTCTGAAGCTTGAAATGTCAGAGAAATGATAAATAAATAAATGGTTTGGAGGGGGATGAGTTTTCAGCAGGTTAGCATTTTATATCAGTCGTCTTTGGATTCTGTAAGAACAGAGAAGAAAGAAATAAGGTGTTTGATTAGTCAGAGGGAAGCTCTGGCTAAATAGGTATATTAGAAACCAGGAGTGCCTTCAGAAATGCAACTTAAGGCCACATGCAGCCTCACCACATCCTGTCCGCTCCAGCAGAGCATGGGAGCTGGCCTGGGAGCAGTGTCACTTAGGCACATTGTGTAACAGATGGGTGCTATGTACCAGGGCTCCCAGAAGGCACAGACAATCAGACTGGGTATTATTAGTGCAAAGAAACAACAGCCTTCTTTGAAAAATGTCTCTCCCCTATGCAGTAATCAAGGCATGGGTGTGGAGTGTGTTTATATGAGTTATTTGGTTTGTTTTTTTTAGTTATGTTTTGTTTGGGGATTTTTTTTGACAGGTGGGGCTTAAATATTTTCTGGATTTGTAGTTTTGAGGGGTTTTGTTTGGGTTTGCTTTTTTTTTTTAGAGACATGGTGAACTACAGTTCAAGATCCAATCACACTTTTGCAAAATTCTGCCTCCATTACTACTTCCTTCTCTGCTTCAGTATTCCTTTAACTGTGAAAAAAACTCTTAACAACTCAGTGATCTGGAGCTCATGATTTATTACCCATGTTTGGCGCTTACGGGATCCATCCCCAGTTCAAGTGGTTCAGCTCATTTCTAAAGACAACAGGTGCCAGCAGCTGGAATTTCAGAGCCATTTCAGGCAGGAAAGTCCACCCCTATTTGGTCTAGCAGTTAACAGAAGTTCATTCTTCTGAGTTCATTCACCAAACTGATAAAAAGCATCTTGAATTTTCAGAAATACCTAGTTTATGAATTTCATTGAAGCATGGACTAAGGTGCTGAAAAAAATTCTTTTCCCAGTGTGAAAGAAGGTGGGTTTTCCCCCATTAGAAATTCAAAATATATATATAATTTATTTTACCACCCCAAGGTGATGTTTTTTAAAGCACAGAAAATTAGGAAAAACAGGATTTCACTGAAAATTAATTCTGTCTGAATCAGTTCTCCTTTTCAAGAAGGTCTGGGTTTGATGCAGAACTGACTTTTGACTTGATAAAACCTGCTCAAAAGTACATAGTGCTATATCATCTCCATTCTTCCTTGTCAAAAACCTGAAAGTTATACTTGAAAAGGACAATGAAGAGTTAAAAGTATGCATCATTTCCTGAGAAAAAGTGTAGAAATTCCTTAGAGAATAAAGTACAATTGCCAGGCATTGATAAATTGTGTAAGAAACACTATTGATGATTCATACCAGTAGAAGCTGCTGCTAAATAAACTCTGACCTTGATACTCAAGAGACCCACTTAGAACATCCTGCAAGACAATGATGTATTTCTCCACACTAACCTTTGTGAGTAGTCTGCCTCCTCAGCTCCTTGAAACAAGCTAGTTCCAATTAAAGAGGAGAAGTGGAACTGTTTCATACATTTGTTTTAGTGACAGGACACACAGGGGTTATGATGTCATAGTGCCAAGAATATTGGGCAAGAAAAGCTGGGTTTGGGGGTTTTTTTTCTGAATTTCAGATATATATTATTGCAAAACTGCAGAAAATATTTACTTTATGGGGAAAAAAAAAAAAAGGTAGAGCTGTTAAAAGGAGGGAGAGGGAGAGAAAATGGCAGTAGAAGCTAAAGCTTAGATCTGAAAGGAGGTAGTTGTGACCACATTCCCAATCAGTTCTCACCATGCAGAAACAGGGACTTTTTTTGACTTCCCACAGTTCAGTTGCTCAACTAAAATGTGGAGAGAATACAAAATTTCTCCAAATTCCAGCTTGTTAGGTCTTACTGTCTGCATGGGGAATTCACATACAGCACAGTTTGGATCTATCCCACCCAAAGGGCAACTACCAGTAAAGGGAGTCAGCAGAGAAGACCACCACGAGATGGCAGAGTCTTCCAGGACAACTCAAAGAGAAAACTGAAGTCCCTCCTGACGAAGGCAAGACTGACACTGGGGAAAATGAGAACAGAAAAAGACCAGGAGGTTTTGGATGCTGACCTGAACTCTGGAGTGGAGTAAATTAAAATTTTGAAGGAGCATCTGCAGCACATGGGGAAAAAGACTCCACACAGCTCCTCAGCTGGCTCTTAATGCCTTTTCCCCACACGATATTGAAGCTTCATGTCCAAACAGCATCAGCAGTACAACTAAAAATCATTATTTGCCAGTCTAGGGACTGAGGAGTAAGCAATTTCATTGACTCATCCATGTCATTCTCTTGCAAACGCTGTCAACCATGGAGCACATATCCAGAAAGTTCTTGAGAACCCCACTAAACATGTCACAGAACACTTGACAGCACCAAACCAAACCAAAGCCTTCCCAGCAGTCTTTGTACAGACCTTTAGTACGAAACACCAAAAGCCAGACCACTGACAACAGAAAAGCAGAGGTGCAGGGTGGCATCTATAGCCCGTGTCACTTTTCCTTTGCAACTGGAGAATGAATCCATAAAAGTCTTATTAGATGAATTTAAGACCTTCCATTCCTTGTTTGTTTCTGAGACAATCGCATAAGAGAGACAAGATTTGTGGTGGGGAAAAGTGAAGACTTTGAGACACATTTCTTAATCCCTGGGTCTGTGCAGCAGGGAGCAAGGTGGAGGTATTGAATCTGCACTCTGACATGTAAACTTCATCTCTGATGAACAGAGACTCCTTCCTTTGAGGAAGAGGCTCCTGGGGAACCAAGCTGTGAAACACAGTCTTTTATCCTAGAGCTTCAGGCAATTTAGGCTCAGGATGCAAAGAGCAGTCAGGATGAACCTGCTTAGTGTTGAGCAGGGAGCCCACACAGCAAGTAGAGGACAGATGCAACCTACCCATGGAAATGAACAGCTAGGAAAGAATGCCATGGTACAGTTTGCTAAGGGAGATGAAACACAGAGGGAGGCAGGAACAAGGGAAGAAGCGACAGTGATGGAAGCAGATGGGATATAGGGGATGTTTCATAGGGTAGCATAAGAGAGACATTTACATGTTTGAAGGCAAAAGGAAGAGACAATGACTGATGCAGAGAGGCAGTGAAGGGATGTAGGAAACAGCATGGCTGGTGAGGAGAGGGAACAAGCGGAGTCGAGGGATTTGCTTTCATCCTGATATATGCTGAAAGGAAGTCTCAAAACATTTAGTTTTTCCTGTGAGGGAAACTTTGTTCTCCGATCACATCCAAAAGGGAAAGCAAGCCTGGTGAGGAGTCAGTTCTGAACTTCCCCAGTGTGCAAGGCGATTTGCTTCAGGCTGACTTCCCTTTGTTTTTAAAGCCTGAGCGGCATCCTGCTACGCCTATGACTATCAAATAATGATGACAGAATCAAACCATAAATGAAAGAACAAAACAATCCCTTGTGTCATGGCATTTCCTTTATGAGTAATTGGTGCCTGCAAATGAGGACTACTTGCCATATTCCCAATACACATGCAGTCATTAGCATTTCTGGTTCTTGCCTCAGTTGCAGTCAAACTGAAACAGGAAAAATCTCGGCTATGGGAAGAAATGATGAAGTTAACTGACAACTGTTCCATTACCTTGCTATTTATTTTTAAGATCAGTTCTGGTTGCTATTAAAAATGAATTTCAGGTATTGAGGATGGATTCCACAGTAACTCTATTTGTTTAAGTGAAATAAATGAAACTCTTTCTCCTGCAAACATTCAGTGATGAAAAAGGCTAAAAAACATTGATTGCTTGTTTTACATAGAGGTGTAGCATGCATAAACAATAATGAGCAGTAAATAAAAATTTCTTCCTGGCTGCATAGAAAAAGTAATTTTTGCCAGTCGAATACTAAATCTCTCTCCTCCACCTCACAAGTTTTGTTCTTGTTAGGGACACTGCAGGAAGTTTCATCATGAAATGAAGTTGGTAAATGAAACTTCAGCTACTAGTTTCTGTAGAAGAGAAAGGGACCCACTGACCTCTTCCAACCCAAAGGCTCTTATTACAGACACTAATTGTTGTTCTTTCCTACTTTCCAGCTCTGCTGTGCCATTCTCAGAAATTAATTCACCTCATTTGTCGCTAGCCCTTCTCAGAACAGAGTTTTATGCATTGCTGATGGTTCAAAAGCTCTTGCAGTAGGTTTCCAGAGTGATTTTAATGTCTTTAAAAGAAAACGTGCACTTGAGGAGGAGTATGTGTAATGCACAGAAACCTACTATTAAGCACAGGCTTTTGGGTAATCTTCCACATTAAGGGATTGCGCGTTTTCCATTTCACTTTAACGTAATCTTCAAATCTTACGAGCTCATGGGTTTTGCACTCATATGTATTAAAGGGAATAGGCTTCCTTGTGTTTCAAATCTGGAAACAAGACAAAGACCAAAGACATCTCTAGCTCTTAGGAAAACATGTCCTGTTGAAACTCCATGTTCTGTTTAAGATGCAGTACTACAAAATGCCCATTTTTCAACAGGGCATACATTATGTTTCTATTTTCGTAATACTTGCTACTTCCAGTATGTATCATTCTGTATAATTTTGTCCATGATAGTATGCTGAGAAACTATCAGAAGTAGTCCAAATGAGTGTGGGAGAAAGGTTGAAAATGCATGTCCTTTTGAAGAATTTTAACCAGAATGAAGAACAACTTTCAAAACCTGATCTGTAATAAAACCAACACATTTGACCAGTTGCACCACCTTGGCAGTGGTGAAGACACACCACCGCACATATACATATATATTTCAAATTAAATAAATGCCAAAAAATAGTACCATTTGTTCTGGACTTCAGCTTTAACTCCACCCTCAAATTAAAGAATTCTGTAGGCCAGAAACTGTGAGACATGGACTACATTAACTTTTTTGGAAAGGTGCCACAGGACAGCATTAGCTA
>WEIT01007207.1:0-30297 GCA_013389985.1 Dryoscopus gambensis | reverse complement strand
ATTTCAGCACAAATAATGAAATGGTGCCCCCTCATCCAGAGCACATGTTCCATCTCTGTGTTTCAGCCAGTCCAGTTCATGGGTCCTCATCCCTATCATTCACCAGCCCACTTAGAGACTGAGGCTTACTGGGAGTGGTAACAGCCTTTATCCCAAAATGCTAAATGCAGCCACCTCCCACACTGAGGGCTCATGAAAAAAACAGGTATTTTGCTGGTCTGAGGGTTTGTTCTGTTTTCTCTGAAGATGCTCAGAGGGTGTAGACGTGTGCTTAGTTTGGGTTTCCCAGTCTTTGGAACACAGGCTTGCTGGTTTTCCATATTCTGCTGTGACTGCCATTAATGGTGAGATTTTGTTTTTTCCTGGGGTGCCACAGTTACACCACAGATCAGAGATGATCAGTGTAGATGGTGTGGACAGGTCTGAGCTAGCCCTGTTTAGTCTTCAAGCAGAGGTACCAGCAGCAGTCTAGTCCCAGCATCATGGAGCTCAGTGCATTCCACTTCATTAGCCATGATACTATGATTACACTGCTACAACTGTTCAAGGTCAGGAATATCTGCATTACGCTAAAGTTCCCTGATATGTCCTGAACTGTGGGATTCAGCTCCAAATTCATCCACCTAAAACCAGGTGCCCACTAGGAAGACAACTCATGGGAGACAGCTAAGCCATCACTGCAGTCAGTGGAGATCCAGCCAATGCATCAAATGGAAACTCTTTCATCCGGCTCTGACACCTGTATTTGCTAAAATAAGGAGCATTTTAGAGACAGCAAAAAACTCTTGAAGAGAAAGCAGAAAGAATTTTTTAAAATTGTTTAAACAGACTAACAAAGTTAAACTTGGAGATTCTTATGTTGATTTACTCAGTTTTTTAAAAGTTAAATCGTGCCCTCCCTCCACTATGAGTTTGGATAAAGATGCATAAAGCAGAGGCTTTCTCTTTGTAAAAAAATCACCTTTTGATGGCAGCAAAATTGAAAGATAAGCAGACCAGTGTATTCTCTCCCACTGTCACCATATCCAAGTGCCCCCACCGTTATCTAATACTTACTTGCAAACCTGTCCCATTCATCACTCATCTCTAGAGTAGTAAACAATCCTTTTAACCCTTTTAATATTTGGATTCCTCTTTATGAAAGGATGCCTTCATTTTCCAACTCTATATATCAGGAATTTTCATGTGCTTACTGTGAAATATGTACTCCCTGATCTTTTGTGATATAAATATGTGGCCCTTAAATTGCATGACGACCAAAGATATTGTGGCATATTTTCCTTGGACTGCTAAATTATTTGCATCTTCATATAATTTAGCAGGTTTTAGGCCAGTTCAAGTAAGTATGCGTATGTTAGGACAGTTAAAAAATCAGCTGTTAAATGGAAAGCTAGTTCCAATCTTAACCTCTTTGTCATTACGCTTCCTGAATCAAATGCTAATGAAAAATAAATCCTCTTCTGCACTAATAAAAATATTTTTAAAATATTTATTAATTTCTTGCTAGACAAATAATCCTGTTTTATTTCTAGCTAAGGAACTATAAATAAGGACTTTGCTTTTAATTAAATACAATGTTTTAAGAAATGAGATGCCAAACTGAAATAATAAAAAAAAGTAGATATATTAATATCTCCACTGGATTCTCCAAGGATATTTTTCCTTCAAAGCGCATCATATAAGCAGAAGTTATTGTCAAAGATTCTAGAAACAACAGATGTTTTCATTTCAGATTACTATTTTTGTAATCCAAAATAGCTCAGCACCTAGACAGTAAAACATACTTTGAGAACACTAGCATGTGGAAACCTTTACAGATGAGGCAAATGTTAATAAAATAAAAAAAAAAACAACTGGCTAAACAGACAAACATCATAAATTATATATGCTAAACTGCAAATTTAAGATTTATTTTATTAAGAGTCAGCACTAGCAACTGCAAGCATGACATACAAGAAAACTACTACATGAGGAAACAAAATGCTCCTCTTATTGACTAACAGTCCCCTTTTTCTTGTAGAGCATTTTAAAAGACTATTTGAAGAGGTTGCAAAGCTAAAATATTCCTCCAAGCATCATTAGAAAAACACAAGCTTTATGCAAAACCTACCAAACAAAATATCTCACTGATGTGGCCAGCACACTGTGTAGGGAACAAAATTTTTAAAATCCATTGATTTATATCTTTTGCTCCAGTTTAGCCAAGTACTTAACCCATTTGTCTCTTTTTGATTTTAATGCTTAAAATTAGGCATATTACTGGTCAGCCATGGGATCTGGTACTTTTCTAATTTTTGAGCATTAGTATGAATTTGAGTTATGAGGACAAATTATATCATGTAATCTATATGAATAAGGTCATGAGAACAGAAGATAAGATTTCAGATTTACATTTGACTTTCAGCAGAGCTTTTGTTGAGTGGACTTGCTGTTAATTTGAAATTCTTCCAATTTGAGATTCAGAAATTTTTTTCATCAATTTTGAAAATGTATGGAAATATTTCTAGTTATGCTGGGTTTACTAAAAGCAAAAGATCACACTTTACATCACAAAGACCCTGAGAAATAACCAGATAATATTTGATTTTCTATTCTTGCACCGAGAAGGTTTTGATAATTTTAATGTTAAATGTCATTAAATCCCTAACAGCTTTGCTGCTGGAATACATAGCTGTATGCATACAAGGCAGAATGTGTTCCTTTCTAACACAAATCATGCTTCTATGAATTCTGTTATTTATTAAAAGTATCAGCATATACACAGAAATGACAATACTTTCAAAATAGTGTATCATTTTCAACAGGAATTTATTTCTACTAACCAAAAAAATTCAGCTGCTTTCAATTAAATATGTTATACATAAATAGTCATATTTAATGGTGAAATTTTTTAACAGTAGGTTCATGTCTGGGGTATAACTGACTAGATGATCCTCATCTAAAGAAAATTACAGACCACTTCTTTAGGAATCGAACAAAGAATGAACCATTAATAAGGAAATTTAGGGTAAAACTTACAAGATTACTATGAGTCTCATTGAGAAGAATTCCTCTGTAACCACAGGTGTCTCCATGAGCTATAAACATAAACAACTAATCTTGTATTTCTTGCGCAGTAAAAATTCCCCCTAGCCAATAACACTTTAGGATTTCCCTTTTGTACATTATCGGACTTGACCATTATATCTATCAACAATGCTTGATTCTTATGAAAGTGACTGTCATTGAATTTGAAATTTGTTGTATGTATCCAGCATCAGCTTTAAATTTTAATAAATAATAATAAAGGCAGAACCTAAATGTAAATCTGTTATGTGACAACAGAAGTGTCAAAATATACTCAAAACTTTCCCTGGAATGAGAATTTTAAGGTGAACCAAACATAACTTTTGCTATGAGTTATTTCCGGCAGACTAAATGGCTAACGTAGTTTGTTAACGAAATAAGCGTTACATCTGGGAATGCAGAAACAAATCAGTGTCCTTCCACTTTTGTCTCCTAAATATACTGGATAACTGATGCCTGCTTCCCACACAGATTTCTTATGTAAAGTGAAATACAATGTCTGGGCACCTTTCCATGCACAACCTTCACCAAAAAGGTACCAATAAGGCACAGTAGCAGAATCCCTTTCAAATCCCCATATTCCCAGGGAATCAGATCGTGTTCAGCACATGGCTACACTTCACTGTGAACTGCCCTTTTGTGGTCATTCCAGGGTTAAGAGGGAAAAAATACATGGAGAGAAAGCAATAAAAGGGAAGGAGAGCCACCATGGTTCCATCTTGTCCCATCCCCACCCTGCGTTCCTGAGGACAGAGCCCTCACCTCTGTCCTCTGCTCACCAGAGCAACTGGCTCTGCCACCTGACATCTGAAATGCAGAAAATCATAACAAGACCACCAATGGCCCCAAACCAGCGTGTGGTTGGCTAAAGAAGGAGGTTACCATTTAAAGTCCCTTTAATTTATATAGCTGGATGAATTATAGGTTTGAACCTGGCTCAGGAAGATCCTGGTGAAAAGTCCTGACCACTGACCTAGCAGCCACTCAGGAGCTTGGGTAGCACTGTGGCATTGTCTCTGCCTGTCTCGTTATTCTGACACGTCTGTGTGAGGGAGGAAAATGCTACATGCCACCGGGCTGCCACCACGCTGGCAAGGGAAGAGAGATGAATAGACAGGAAACGACAAGAATAGAGAGACCAATGAGGGTAGATGAATGGATTGCAGTGTCAAATTTTCAGTGCATATGTTATTTCAGCGTACATATTTTTTCAGTGTGCAAAATTTCTATTAATATGTTTCTGTCCTTGTTATTGCTTATTTCCTCTTTTGTATTTTCCTTTGAAGAATTTTTGCACAATACCAGTGTATGCCTGATGAGAAATTTATCCTGGGATTCAGCTCCAGATGCAGGCACATGTAGATGAGAACTATATGTGAAAGGTGTTTTTTGTCTAAATTGCCACAGCAGAAGCTGGAAAATTTAGGCAACATAGTAAGCAGTGTGTAGAATAGATGTGTATACTGCAGGTTGAAAGAAATCACAGATCAGATTCCTTTGATTCTGTTGGGAGCTGCTCCTATCAGTTGCCTAAATGAAGATATGCAGCACCGTTGGAGATGTGAAGACTGTCCCACTCCCACCGGCCATTTCAGGATGGCCTGGGTCTGTGGATGTTATGTCATACCTATCAGATAAATAATGTCCTGGATACAGAATTAGTTAAGCATGTGTGTTTAGGCAAGTGAATAAAGCCCTACATCCCAACCAGGAGCTCAGATGGAGCTTAGACAATTATCTCTTATTAAATCAGGTATTGTAATTCAAGCTGAAGCCCATCTTCTGGTAGAATGCTGTACTGAGAATCAAGATACTTTTGTTTCATGAAGATTGGCCAGAATAAAAATCATATTAAAATAGTGCATTCATTCACCTTTTGTTCTACCTTTTTCTGGAACAAAAAAATACCAAGAAAATTTAGTGCTTGAATTGGTCAATAATTGAAGATTGCATTAGGGACAACTAATTTATTTCAAAATTGATGTGGGTTTGATTTACTTGTTTTTCAACTGAAGTGTTAATTAAAAATTTTAAATATTAACTTTTAATTAAATACACTATATTAATGCATAATTATTCTCATTTACTGTGGTTTTCATCTACATACCCACATTTGTGTATAAATACCATTAAAATTTGTCAATGTAAATTGATAGTTTCGCCCTTTAACTCTCATGAATCAGGAAGTAGTAAAAGTAAAGTGTCATGTATCAGTATTTCTTTTGTATATGTGCTACAGTGCAATCCTTATTTAAGAGCTGCTAAAAATTAACTCTCTCTCTATATATATATGCATTACTTAAGTTAAGCATTATTTAGCTTTATGACACAACAGCATAGAGTTGGTTTTGGTCAGCTGAAAAAAAGAAGATAATTCTCCCCACGTCAGGATATCCCTTCAAAATGTCAGGACACGTCTCCACTGAATGCAGAAGGAATACAAATGAACAGGCTGAATTACATGGGTGACCTCAGGTGTGATGGGTCACATTTCAAGTCAAATATCCTATTTCTAACAGTTGTCTTGCTGTTTATGAGGAAAATGCAGAATGTTCTGGAGTACCACCATCATAGGAAAAATCTGTAACTTCTATGAGGTGAAAGTTTGCCCCAAAGGCGACCTAAAAAGCCACTAACGAGGTTAACCCCTTTTAAAATATTATCATATAATTCACACTTATGAGTTTAGGTGTGCAGACTTTTGTGCTGTGTCTTATGACCCCATATACTGCTCAGTATGAGCAATGCGTGACACTGCTCATGTTGGGAAATCATCTGATTCTCAATTACACTTCAAATTGCCAAGCCTCTGAGGGCATTCACAGACCACACTGTCCCTGTACAACCTTCTTGGAGCCCTCTTCCACTCACGGCCCAGGATCCCATTTCACCCTTTCCAGCTCTTCCCCAGCCAGACGTTCTCAGTGTTAGAAAAACACATTGCAATGAGGTAGCAGTGTATTTTAGCAAAGGGTGGATTTTTTTAATAGTCATCTGCATTAAAAAAAGAAATTTAATAATTTTTTCTACACAAAAATAGTTCAGAAATTAGCTGCTTTTCTGAAAAGTATTTTTGAAATTTCTGCATAATCAGAAAACTTAGAGATTTCTAAACCTGTAATTCTACCCCACCTGCAACAGTAATTATGACAAGCAGCGGCTTACCACGCTTTTCCTAATTATTTCAGTAATGGTTGTTTATTGTATGTATTAATAGAATCCTATTCACTAGCTCAAAACTTGTGGAAAAGTTGACCACTCATTTTGAACTTGTTTCTATCTCTTCCTATCAGAACAGACATAGAAATTAATATTTTTATGGCAGTTTATTCTGTGCATATAAAAGTGTCAATTATTTTTAACCTCTTAACTAAGAGAAGACACTTTATCTGTCACTGAACTTTTCAGTTTGACATCAATTAAAGCTCTCCCATTAAAAAGGAGTTATTAGAGCAACATGAAGACTTACACAATCAATCTGTCAAAATGATATTACTGCAAAACCTTCAAAAAGAAAACCCTCCTTGTCAAATAGGCACAACTTGTAGGTGGCAGACTTTAACTTCAAAATGAAAGCCTAGAGATTCCAAAGACCCTACTTTACTCCCATATATGTGATAAATAAAAGCAATTTTTAAAAAAATTACATTTAAGTAACAAAATGTTACAGACTATGTCTACAAGAGACTACTGCTGTGTTTCTCATCACATTAGCCAGTAAGACAAATAATCCATATGATGATTGGTCTAAAAATGAGAATAATCTAATCTGCTTTTAGTCTCAATAATTTTATTTATGAAAATATAGAAAATATTACATTCTAATACTATGCTAATGACCATATGCTGGCTGCAATAGTCAGTGGAAATAGCACATGGAAATATCAATATCAACAACAATCCAAAGTCTTCCAAATTTAAATAAAAGACACTACTGATAACAATGAGCTCTCACTGAAGCAGAAAAAGCAGAGGAAAAGACCTATATTTGACTGTTCTCCTAGTTACTGCAAATAGCCTCTACTATAAACAGCCCTTACCAATACATTGTATTTAAGAAATACAAAACAATTCCTTTGTTGGTTTTTTTTTGTTGTTTTTGTTGTTGTTGTTGGGCTTTTTTTAATCTTACTGGGTTTTGGCCTTTGATGGTTTGGAATGGTCTCAATTTTCTTTTCTCCACCATTTGTTGATGACAGGTTCCTACAGTTTTCCTGGGGACAGCTTGGCCCATGGAAAGAATCAGGGAAGGCTCATTTTTGTAGATGTTTCAGGGTGATCTTTATTACCAGCCACATGGCTGGGAGCCAGCCCACAGACTCAACAATCATTCCAGAACGCAGACTTCCCCAGGCCAGGGGAACATTTTGGGACCAATAGGAGCATAGAACTTGGGTACATGTGACCAGGGAGCAGGGGCAGGGGCAGACGCCGTGCCATGTCCTGTTGCCATCCCAGAGCCCCCTCCCCCCAGGGGTACGGAGGGGAGACCTCAACATCTCTCCCTGGTTTGATTATTCATAGCTACATTGCCTACCTTCTTTCTTTTAATGTTTCATTTATCACTCTCATTACAGACAAACTTCTGCTTTTGCTGAGAAAAACAGACTTTCCAGCATTAAAAAGCTCCTTGCTACAGTAGGAGAAGCAAAAATGTAATTCAGTACATTGCAAAGTGAATCCCCTTCAAGACAGATTAGTTCCCAGTCACAAAGAAAAAAAAATCCCTAAACAAGGTTCCCATGAATAGCAGTGGCAGCAATCAAATTATCTTTGTCAAAGAGTCCAGACTGCACTTCAGTAGGGCAAATTTTCACAGAAATTTAACAAATTAAGCAACAGTGTTTCAATACGACTTCTGCATTTGGTTTTCAAAAGGCAAGGATTTAGGCATAAAGCATCAATTTAGAACCTCCCAGAAGGGCCTGCAGGAATAAAACAAAAGGGTAAAGAAAAGGGTAAGATGAAGAGAAGCATGTGTAGTAGCCACTGTCTTTCTGACAGAGAAACTGGAAAATAGATGAAAAAAAACCTTAAGCATGTAAAAGTCATTAAATACAAACAGCTGTGAAACTGGTGTAAAAAGACAAGAAAACTTGCAGCACATCCTGTCCCATGCACAAGTCTATACACAGAAAACTTGTAGTATTTAGAAGGATTATTATTAGCTCATATTTTTCTTCTTTATGGGTGGCTACTTGCACTGGCCTAAATGGCCATGTGACCTGACAGTCTGAAGGACAGCAAACACAGCTCTCACAACAACACAGCTAATCTCAATATGCTTAATTACTTTTGGACCAGGAACCACTCAAGGCCAACTAACAAGACACCAACAGCCAAATCGTTTAGTTGCCTGTGAGCATACCTTTTAACCTAGAGAACTGTACTGCCTATAAGGCCCCGACAAAGAAGTATTTCCTCCTAGAAAGTCATAGGGAGAAAAAAGGGCTTTGTACATCACTGAAATGTTGCATCAAGCAGAGAAAATGGATGAGTCCTAGAGTAACAAATATCATGCAGGGAAAACAACTTGTACCCCAATAACAGGCAAACCAAGATTATCTCATGCCCAAAAGAGAGTTAGAGAGGAAAAGAAAGCCAGTCTGGACTAGCTGAACCACAGCAAGAGGTGGATGGAGCACAACAGCTAATGTAATTTCAGAAGTAATTTGCACATTTTAGAAAACTATACTTATAAGAGCATGGACTTCTATTTTTTTTAATGTATCTGTTCCATTTCTTATAATGAAAGTTTTACTGCTGTAGTTTAAAATGTATCAGTAGCTTCACACATTTGTGGCAAACATCTCGTTTTCATAAATATTTTCTAAAAAATTTAACTAAGATTAAGACTGTGCATTAGATTT
The DNA here is from genome assembly GCA_013389985.1 of Dryoscopus gambensis. Classification (NCBI taxonomy): domain Eukaryota; kingdom Metazoa; phylum Chordata; class Aves; order Passeriformes; family Malaconotidae; genus Dryoscopus; species Dryoscopus gambensis. The sequence continues at coordinate 21,361 of WEIT01007207.1, read as the reverse complement.
TTTCCCCATTGTATGACATTGAGCTACTACGCAACACCCAGGTCAGTTGGCCATCTCATCTATCAAGAGCCTTTCCTTTTGCATGTGCTGGATATACCAAGATGGTAACAAAAAGAAATTCAACACAATTGTTAACTCAAAGACATGATAGAAGAAATCAGCAAAAACTATTTCAGTCCTACTTCTTTTCTTGCCAGAAATATACCTCTAATCTTAGCTAGCAAAACAAGGTGGCAATATCTGCCAGCATGATCATAAGAGTGGAGTCACTCAAGAGAGACTGTCGACACCCCTTTCTTCTCACACAGACTTACTTATGGTTCAGGTAAGGCACCATCAAGCCTTTCATTTAAAGATCTGCAATGAAATATGAGTGCTAGACCACAACGGGAGTAGAGACATGGATGCAATAGCTCCTGACACATGGCCCACATTCTCGTTAGCACTGCTGACATTGATGAATTATCTTGGAGAATAATGCACTGACCTCTTTTAACTGCTTTCTGATTTAATAGGCTCTATTAAAAAAAAAATTTAAATCACAATCATGACAAGCCTAACAGCATAATGGTACATGTGACCTTCAGTTTGTGCCATTTAGCATTTAACAAAAGCATATTTACCTCAATGCAAAAGCAAAAAGGCTACAAATTAACTCCTACCTTCTACTGCAGAAGTTTAACCAACTACAGAGCCTTTTTACTTTCACTCCAGAAGCTCCTAAAACTGGATAACACCTATTTTAATTATATCTTTTATCTAACCATGAAATTCTGTGCATTTAGATACAGAACCACTCAAACTAGTTTTAGAGGGTCTGGTGGAAATTAAATGCAGTGAAATGAAAAATGAGGTAATTTACTTGCCTTTTAAAAGCTTGCTAGAAAGGTGAATATTCTCAGCTATGATTTCAGCCAATATTAGTAGTGGTAAAATATGAATCCTCATGGCCAGACATGTCAGCAAAGAAAGAGTTTTTTATTCAAACTTCATCACCTCTCAGTGAAAAATTGTTTTCTGCAGATTTTTCTAGTCATTCATTCTTCAGTTTTTATATGACTACTATTTAAAGAGACACTGAAGAAGCACTACACTGCTCTTTGGGCCAGACGTTCTGATTTTCAAATCCACCTTTCAGCATAAATCATATATGCTTTAGGGATACTTCAAGGAAATTTTCATTAAAATATTTTTCTGTTCATTTAAAAAAAAATATCATGTGAAAGTTTCACAAAGCACTTCCCAAAACCTATCTATCTCACCCACCTATGTGTAGTAAAACTTCTTTTCTTTACCCTTCTTTACAGATTATTAGAAAAAGAAGAGCAAAAACATTTGAGCAATTAAACAAAAAGCTCTACAAATAAATAAATAATATCTTTCTTACTACAATATTCACTTATTTAATTAATCATCATAGCTCTACAACTTGAAAGAGGAATTTATTTCAGAAAACTTGTATATCCTCTTCACATGCTAAAAGTCAGCTATGGGAACTAGAGTCTAAAGAAATACAAGACTTAAATTTTGTTTTAAATGTCAAGCCAAGGCAAGAATGAACTTCCTCACAGAAACAGTTTAAATCCCCATTTCAAAAACTTTTTTTTTCTGGACCACTCTAACAAAAAGCCAATAAATATGATCTCTTATGCTTGTTAAAACACAGAAACGCATAGCGCAGTCTAACTGTGGGGTAGCTACTGGAATCATTCCATCCTGATGCACATCTGATTCAGTTCATGTATTTCAATATTCACCTCTATGTAAAAATATCATTAATTTTAACACAATGGCAGTAGACTACATGGTCAAGACATGTATGGGTGAAGAATAAGAAGCTGGGTGTTAAATCAGCAAAAAAAGACTTGCTCCAAGAGCATGAGCAGTGTGAGCCTGTAAATGGGCCAACCAAGTACCAGATTCAATCTGAAATAAGGCCTGGATGCACAATGACCTCTCTCATCCTTTCTTGTCTCTCTTCACCTCTTCTCCCTCTACCCCATCCAGTTCACATGAGAAGGAAATGCAGCTATAAATGCCAGATTGGAAATATAGCACATACTGACCCATTATCAAACTGGAAGTGTCAGGTTCAAGGACCTGGGGCTGATGTGTTACCTCACATCTGCACCATGGACCTTTAAGCCACTTCCAGTAAAGTCAAGGTGTTTGTGTGGAACTCAAAAAATTACAATTTTATTCTTCTTTCTAGATTTGCAGCTGGCCTATCATTTCAAAATATGAACCAGAGAAGTTTGTAGTGTTTTCTATGAAACCAATATAACATTTTTATTTTCTATAAGCAGAATTAAGCCAAATTTCATTATAGGAATGCATTTTTTTTTCTATTTGCATGGAACCTGGTGATAAGTTCTGGCAACAGGAGTACCTGTTGAAGAGAAGACAGAACAAGAAGTAGCCACTAACTCTGCTGGAACTTAAAGAAAGCCTTTACGTATTTATAAGTTGGTGGTATTGGCCAGAAGTTAACCAAGAAAATGAATATATTGTTCTATTATTAAAAATGTGATAATATTTCTTCAAAATAGTTTAGTCTCTGTTAAGAAGAGCTAAAATACACGGTTGTTATGTCCTTGCCTTTTCTACTCTCAGGAAAAAGATAAGACTAGTATTTTCAAGAAGAACTGCATAAAGGCTGTCCCTTTCATGTTTACAGAATGCCTCAGCATAGCTCCCAGTTTCTTTAACACAACTTTTCCCTTCCTGCTCTCTAGCTTCCCCTTGCCATCTGTCCTGATCATGAAGTAAAACTAGAAAATGGTGGTTGGAATAGACAAGAAAGGGGTTCATCTTGCCAAACTTTACTTTTGTAGGAGTTCCAGGCTCCCTCTGTCCTCAATATCACTGTAAATTTGTACACAGAGAAAAATCTATCCTGTGTGTTTTAAATGCAAAGCTTGGAATACAATGCTGTCCCACATATGCTCAGGCGAGTTTGTTCAGTAAAAATTAATGCTGTAAAATAGAATAGATAATATAAAGTCTTGAAAGATCACTCCTATCCTTCCAGGTTGTACCATCTTAATGACATATCTGGTAGATATGAACTGGGGGAGAATTTTATGACTTTTCTTCCACAAAGGAAGATATAATCCAAGATACCTTGAAATCTGTTGCATAAAATAGTTTCTATAGGAGTAGCACTGCACAAACACAGCAGAATATCTGCTTTCTGACACTGCCAAAAATATCTAGAAATCATTACTCTTAAAATTATTTTTCATTCCAAGTGCTGTTGGGAAGTTATTAGGTATTGATTCAGTTGGTAGCCTGTACCTAGAAAAGGTGACCAAGAATGGATTATGGCCCATGTTAAGAAAATAGAGATATATATTACATTTATCACTCTCCTTGCTGTTCATTGATTTGTTTTAAAGTGTTAAATTGCTTTATACAGTTTGTGACTTATAAGATCCATGGCATACAATTTCTAACAGAATACTCTATAAACATGATCACTCCGATAACCTGAATATCTCGTAGGAGCACGAATGTGATCATAAATTCCCAAGAGACCTAATTCTTCCATCCATACTGGAAGCAAATATACTTTTCAAAATAAACCAGGATCAGTAACCTGCATTTCAACTTAACAAGAAAAATTAAATTCTCATCTGGTTTCAGTGTAATCCAAAACAGTTTTTCTTTCTATAATCTATTTTCATGTATCTATTTCTTTTCCTTGCTTAATTTAGTCGTATGTAACACCAGTAGACTAAAAATATCTGCAAGAATTGGATGGATAATTTTATGCATATTAATTACTTTTGGACCAGGAACCACTCAAGGCCAACTAACAAGACACCAACAGCCAAATCGTTTAGTTGCCTGTGAGCATACCTTTTAACCTAGAGAACTGTACTGCCTATAAGGCCCCGACAAAGAAGTATTTCCTCCTAGAAAGTCATAGGGAGAAAAAAGGGGAGTCATAGGGAAAAAAATGCTCAGGAGGAAAAAAGATATACCAGCAAATACACCAGAAATGTGAGTAGTTGGCATCCATGCAACATTTAGGGAAGAGCTTTTAGAATTACGTTCATTACTCACTCGTATGACAGACCAGTATTCTTCAGAACTTGTCCTTTAATACTCCTGAGTTTAACCTTTCAAGTTTATGAGTTTCTGAATACCCCAAAGATTCTAAGTTCTAAAGAACCACTGATTTGCAAAAAAAAACAAAAAAAAACAAAAAAAACCAAACCACCAGCCTTCTTCATAGATCTTCACTGTCCCATTTAGTGCAGACTTTCCCCCAGTTTACACCTTCTTGAAATCCACACAAGCAAAGTTCAATACACAGATTTTGGAGAGCTAGTATATAAGCAAAATAGCAGATTTTGGAATGCCAAGAGTGGTTTGCACTTTTCTTTTTATTTTTTCATAACCATTTATATCAGGAGATAGTCTGAATTTCATATCTAATATTTTGTATTCAAAGGGGCCTAGAAACAGCAGCTTGATGCTAGTGAAAGATACTCTGAAATCCAAAAAGGCAATTCAGAAATTATATATGAGATGTGCTAACTGGCATGCAACACTTCAGAATTTAAAATAAGAATATTTTTTAACATCAAAAAAGTTGATCTGGTTCTTAGATGGGTATGGTTTGTGTTGTGTTTACTCTTCAGCTTGCTACCTTTTTTTTTCCCCTCTAAAAAATGGAATCTTTCTATCTGATAGTTATTCCACAGTCAAGTAGCTTGATGATTTGGGGTTACAGTTATTTTATTCACCTGAGGTACTAGCATTCATTCTTGACTGTTATTGACCTGAACTCAAAATGTATGTCAATAAAAATTTAATTCAATTTCTTTGTGTGTTTCATGGATACATACATGCACAAGCTATACAATTTATAGTCACTTTTAAACCAGTCTCGAAATCTTCAATATGAAAGACTCAAAACTGAGGATTTTATGAGCCAGTGTTCAATTAATAATATTTTGAATGAGAAGGATTATGCAAATCAAACATTTTACTTTTTTAATATATATATATACACATTAAGCAATGTAAATTTGTTGCATACATCACACTTTACCATTATTTGTTTCTTTGCACAAGACCTCACCTAATTAACTGATGTCAATGTTCTGTAGTCATATCTGTTTCTTAAAAATTATTTGAGGTATATTTAGGGTTTGGGTTTATTTAATTTTACATTAGATCAACACAGAGGAGCAAGTGAGAAGTGTTACACATGAGATTGAACCAAAATTGCCATTCCAACACAAATAAATATTTGCAAACAGTCTTATATTGGCACCATTTTGAATACTAATATTGAATATTACCATACCAAAACAGTTGTGCAAAGCTGCACTGGAATTACTAGAGTATAATCTCACTTTGGTTGAAAAGGTAGAAGGTAATTCCACTGTCCTGCAGGACGTGGTCAAACCTAAGCGTTGGAAAATCCAGAAGTTTTTAAACTTCAGCAAGGACAAATGCCAAATCCTGCCCAGGGCGAAGAAAAGCCCCTGCAAAAATAACATCTGGGGACGGAGCAACCAGGGAGCAGCTCAGCAAGGAAGGCTCTGGAGGGGTGAACTTCATGTGAACCCGTAAGAAGCCCAGCACCAAAGGCAGCCTCTGTGACTCCGTGGAAAGGGGAAGGTCTCTTCCCTTCTGAATCTTTCTATGTTTTTTTTTCTATGATCCTATGATTAAATACTATTTCTATGACCTTACCTCATAATATTAAAGTGACACGTCTGAAGGATCACTGCTTCCTATGGAGCCCAACGAAACACTGGATCATTGCAATTATATTTTAAATGTCTTTTTCCAAAATCTTAGAGGATTAAACACACACATTTCACAGAATTTAAAGGCTAAAACCATACTAAAATTTTAATACCTGAATCACACAGCCTTATTTTAAGATGAGTGAGATGACAAGTATTTAAATCCCATCTTTCTTTACTGGAGACTAATTTGCTAATCCAAAAGACTTCTCAGCAATAAGAGAAGAAAAAAAGTAATACTTATATGTCCACAGGCCAAACAATTCAAGGTTATTAGTTCTACTCAGAAAACATAGGAACATTTTAAGCGCCATGAAAACTTCACGGTACAGATAAATCATGTTTCAAACTGGAAAAAGGAAGTATCCTCTTACTTAAAGGCTCAAAATACTACTTTTCTCCCTTTTTTCTAAAAATAGAAAAGGCAAATCCATATTCATCCACATTTCCACTTCCACTGTTTGCAGATCTTAAATGAAATCAGAAGAAATATTTAAAAAAACCAAACCACCCACAACTCAAGAAATATTCCTAAAATGGTGTGCACCACTGTTGCAGGAATACTTACTTCCATGGGGTTTGATGCAAGCTATGAAAGTACTTAAAATAAGCAGCATTTACCTCATTCAGCTGCCACAGATGTCAATATAACATTTGAGAGCAGTCATTAGATCAACACTGACACTTTAAAATATTGCAATGATTGTTGTTGGATAGCTCAAAGAAAACTGGCAGTTTTCTTAACAAAGCCAGTTTAGAACCTAATAATTTAAGATGAATACGTGCTGAACTACCTTTCTACTGAGTTGAGAGATCAGCTGAAAATTGTCTATAGTTTTGCCCTTTCTATCATAACAGTGAATAGGATGTTAAAATCTAGATTACATTCATTAAACTCAGTTCCCTAAATCTGATAATTAGAGATTTTCATATGGAATTGCATTTGAAATTTATTATTAAAATCTAAAAAACCCGTCTAATATTTTTCTTACACATGTAAAGACATCAAGAGAAATGTAAAAACAAACTTTAGTAAAACAAAGAGATCTAGATTTTTAAGGGTATAAATTTTATGAAGAAAAAGTTGTGAAAAACTGAAACTTGCCCATGTATTAATGCATGTTTCTTGAGAGTGCTTTACTCAAGTGCTGCATTTGCACTTATTTGAACAGAAGAACTCTGTTATCATGTCAAGTATCAACATCTAACTCATGACCATTTACTCTTCCTTATTGATCAGAAGAGTAGTGGAAAGTGAGATTGAGATAATTCCTGCATCAGAATCGTTAAACCTTTACTCAACAGTTCATTGAATGTTCTTCAGCTACTTGGAATGTCCCCAGATTCGATCTTCTGAAGCTGCACTGTTGACCAGAAAGTCCACAGGTGAATTGAGTATGGGTATTTTGATACCACATTGCTCAACTGAAGTCTCCATAACCAAAATTCATACCCAAAATGTAGGTTTGGTTTTATTCTGATCAGAAAAAAGCTGATCAGAATCAGCTTTAAAAGAGCAACAGCATAATTGTGGCATAGGTTAGTGTTAATAGCAAGAAAATAGGAGAAAAAAACCTAAATTATCAGGAATGAAAAGGACTATAGCTGTCTAACACAGAATCCAGTACAGACATTTATATGTGTTTTTTAAGCATTTTTTTCAATAAGTTGTGTAAATAGGATACACAGGAGGTACCAAAGAACATCACATTTGTCCTCCCACGAACATGAATAACAGTTCTCACACTGTTTTGCAGACTTTGCATCTGAGGTCTCTCAAACACAGATAAATAGGATATCCTACTGAAAATATTTTTGCTGTGAATACCTGACAAAACAAATCCTATGATAAAACCAAATTTTTCCTAAGCTATTATCAGAAACCAATATTTTTGGCACTTCCAAATTTTTCTTACTCCCTGAGAAGACAGAGAATATTAATTCAGTTCTGCATATGAAGGGAAGGCAATGACAGAAAAATGCAAAACCTGAAAATATGCACAGTGCCTGCAGGATCATATCCAGCTAACCTTACCCCTGTAACTCTACATTAGGTCTCAGGCTCATAGCCTCTTTCTCTGGGCAGGCTGATTTCTCCATGTATTAAATAATTTCTCCCACATTCTTATCCCATTACATAGAGTTATCCAATCAATTCTTCCCATACAGGCACTGTGATATACGCACAGTCAGCCAAAATTTGCTTGAAGTAAAACTGGAGTATTTCCCATAATAACCACTTTATATTTTTGTCAAATAGGTTCATCATTTATCTGTGATTCTTTTTCGCTATTCACATCATGGACACAGAGGGGTAATTGGTATTGAATTACAATAGGATTACAGAACATAAGTTACTTTATGTTTGAAATGCTATGTATCTTTAAAAGGTTATATAAATGCCTTTCTTACTGAGAAAATTAAAGTCAAGTTGTAAACTGTATTAGCAAGTAAAAAAAGATAATTAAAGCCCCTACAGCAATGAGAACTTCTTGTGTTACAGAGCCGGAATAAAATTTTTCATTGGTAACAAAAAGATTTCTGTGTATCATTTTTCATGTTCCACAAGGTGGTCTGACCTAGCAGAATTCTATATTGCAACAAACAAACTCAGACGTGTTAGTAAAAATTAAAAAAACCTATTATGAAATGAAGCATCTAGATTAAAAGAGACATCTGCAATGTTATTTTTTTTATCTTATTTCTTGAGAAAAATAAAAGCTCTGTTGATTATTTTACAGTCTGAATTGATCCAAAATCATTATGTTAACCTCTAGAATTCATACAAGCAACAAGACTACAATGTCCTTATCTGACCATTTGCCAAGAGAAAAAGTACTGTCCTACATTGGGGGTTTTCCTTTATGTTAAGCTCTTACTTTTGTGTCATCTTTCTTTGATAACTAGACTAAAATCATAATAGGAATATTATCTTTCCCTAGCTTCCGCTTACCCATAAATACTGTCTCTGAGCAATTACCTCGATATTATTAACATATCTGATGTTTTCTACAGGGTCAAACTATGAAAATAGTTGCACTTCTGTCTAGAGGCATAGTGATCATTTGTTTGCTCTGATGTTTGCTTGTTGTAATGCTCTGTACTCTTGACCACGTACAGCAAAGATCCCACTGCTCTTTATCTCCTTTTCCAAGCCCCACAGACTCACAATTCTTTCTACTTCTATCACTTAAATACTTGACTTTGTCTGCACAATGAGGAAAAGTATAAGAAATTGAGGGGAGAACAGATATAATCACACTTACGTAAGTAACACGAAAACTGAAAGAGACTTGGATTTACACTGAGTAGCAAATTGAACAGGAATTTTATAGTACCTAGATTAACAAAGAAAAGGCAAATAGCTCCACATTCTGTATAAAATTTTAAATTTTTTAAATGTGAAAAAAATAAGACAACTATGCCTGGAATATCATGTTCAGCTCTGGCCTTCTAAATTACTAGGAGGATAAGGAAATATTAGGGTACATATAATTTTTTTTTCAGGAGGAAAGATTAGAAGAGCTTCATGAGGAAGTTTTCAAGATGGACAAAGAGCATAATTTGGTGGTACTGATTCCAAATTGCAAGAGCATCTTTAAGGAAATTGTTATTCTGAGCTTGCTCTGCCTAAGACTTTCAGTTTTGGTTTTGTCATAAGATTGCTTTCTTTCCTTTTGAATTTGAGTTATTCCAAATGAATCATCCAGTGGAAGTCATTAATTATTTGCCTTCAGATTCCTGGGGCAGGTTAAAAGCTGAATCCCTAAGTAGCTGAGCTTAAGGCACCACTGGGGCTCACAAGAAGCCTGAGGAGCAGCATTAGTGACTGGTCTCAAGCAGTACTTTGTGCTGCTGATCACACAGAGAACTTCTGCTTTTTCCACATCCTTTGTCAGCAGGTCCTTTCCCCATTCAATGAGGCTCAAATGTCCCCTATCCTTTCTTTTGCTGCTGATATGCCAGTAGAAGATCCTTTTCATTGTTCTGCCACCATGTTTAACAGATTCAGAGATAAAAATATTTTCATGATGATAAATTAAACTTATTAATGTTGTATATTCTAAGTGACATGTGAATCTTTTTACTTCAGTGGAACATAATGAATAATCAAAAAAGTTCACAAGGTCCGGAAACAGCAAGTGGAATTCATAGCAACCTAAAGATCTTTTCTCATAGGCAATCTTCTCTTTCCCTTGTGAGCACTGTTCAGTCAGAAATGGTTTCTACATGTGTTGATGGGTAATGTCAGAGAAGGGAACAAGATCTGAATGCATTCTGGGTAAGATACTTGGTGACACTTGCCAGCACATTCATAGCCAAGCATGCATGGATATGACCTGGTATCTCCCCAACCAGCAGTGTACTCTGAATGCCAGGCTGCTTTAAGGTTCTTCAACATGGAGAGGGAGGCCTATTCCTTTCTCTTTTCTTTCTCAGTGTAATCTTTCCCACCTAAATGCCATCCTACTGGAACCACCTTACAGGCACAGCACTTCCAGCACATGGGCCTGACTTGTTTGGATGGTGAGGATGGGACACTCTCTTCCCCTTACAGCCATTTGTGAGGGACCAGGTCTTTGAGGCAGTAGGATTCTTGATCCAGGGGAAGAAAATTCCACTGTTAAAAAAATCTTTTAGCTATTAATTAAACAATTATTAATCAACAACTTGATTTATTACTGGCTGCTCGTCACACTTTCATTCATAGTTCCTAAGCAGTTGGTCAAAAGAAGTAATTGCTTTTAGGTAAATAGTTTACTCATGGGATCATAGAGCAAAAATCAACTCAGTCTAAATTAGGACATTCCAGTTTTTCCTGATGATAGAACATCCATGAAAATGTGAAGATGAGAAACTAGGTTTAAGCTTCATTTAACAATAAGGCAACAATTTACAATTTCTACAAAGCTAAAGATTGAGGGTGATCAAAGAAGGAATTTCTGAGGCTTTGTTTCTCCTGGAGTTTCATCGTGCTCCCACCAGCTTCATGCACTTTATCAACATTATACAAAAATAAAGTGATCTGTCTTCCATCTGCATTTCAGTTGCCAAAACCAAATTAGGAACACGAGTCTATTTTATAGACCCTTACCCTAGATTTTTCTCCTTAGAAGTTTCATTGTTTGCCTAGAGAAAAAAAGTCTGATTTAATGTGAGAAGTTTAAAATTGTACCTGAAGAACTCCATGAAAGAGAAGCCATAACCATGCTGTTCAGCAATTCCAGCACAAACAACATTTGCAGATGCTCCAATCAATGTTCCATTACCTGCAGTTCAGAAAACAAGACCAGTTTATAGTTGAGCTTTCTTTCTTACTCTTCATCTGTTTATTCTGTGTTAAAGTCCTAAGATGTACTCCTTATGAATGAAAAATCAATTTCTTTTGTATAGGCTTGGAAAGAAGTATACAGTCAATATCTCCACATCCTATAAATAGCTTCACGCTTTGAAATATAAGCCTGGTATTATTCTCTGGTTCTACTTAAGCCAGAAAAATAGGGAAGGAACATATCACCAATAACATTGTCAAGATAACACCAGAGACCTGCATCCAGATAAACTTGGTGATTTTTAGTTTTACATAACTAGAAGGTGCCATCAGATGAGGTGAAAAGATGAGATAGTTTGAGGATGCTAAGAATAATGGATGCCTTTTTTCCTTATGCCAACTTGACATTGACAATGTAGTGTTTTCTTTACAAATAAATTAATTAATTTGAAAGATTTGTTCGGGGGATTTTTAATAGAAATTTAAAACACAGTAAGTGTGACAATGGAGGGGAACGGATCTATTTCATATCTCTCTCCTAAGGCAAAAGGATCACAGACTTTGTTTACCCAGTCACCATGGTTCTTCAATAAATAAAGGAACATAATTTCGCTCAGTGAACTTCACCAAATTACCTTATCCAAGCCCCCATAGGAGAGGAACATACCAAAGAAAAATAATTTGCCACATGTGCATCTATCCTCACTTCTCTTCTCCCAAGCCTCTTCCAGAAATTAATTTATTTCTTCATTTTCTCTACACTTTTAACAGTCTGGCAATGTATAGAAGTGAGGTATTCAGAGCTCAGAAAGACCGACCCATTTTCTATATCGTTCCCATGAGTCATACCTCAGACTTATACACGCTGCATACTTGACTTCCATAAGGCAGATGGCTTCTGCAAATGTTTCTAATCTCAGGCATGACTCAGGAAGTGACAGTGACTCCTACATGCTGTTCTTTAACTGAAGTTTTGAATAAAGGAGCTAACAATCTAAGAGAATTTTTTTTTATACTTTGGCAAGTCATCTCTTTTGCCGTACATAGCTACATTAACAATCCATTATTCTAAGCACAAGCCTTCCTTTCCTCCCATTGGCATGTAGTTACTCTTCTTACTTTGTTTCTGTTAAAAATTTTAGCTCCGTGGAAACTCTTCAGGTCTGAATTTGAGAGAGACAGATCATAATGTAATTAATGCTACAGTTAATTGTTTTGATTTACTAAATTTTTCGGGTCACCCAGAGATCAGCATACCAAAAAGTATCTCAGAAGAAAGGCAGAAGAATTATTCCCCCAAGTATTCACACATGGTACTGCTACTGCACCTGAAAATGCACACTAAATTAGCAGGTGTCTAAAAATATTCTTTAAAAAAATTGAACACTTTTAAATTCAAATGAAATGCGGTGCTATAATTCAGATGCTTTTGAGTGGTCATTCTAGTGACAGAGAAACAACTTTGAGAAAAAAACTAAACCACAAAAGTCGCTCAGGACTTTTTTATTATTATTTTTAGTTGATTTCATGAAAGCCAAAGCTTTCCAATAAAAAGTCCTGGTATGGCTAAGATTTTTCCTGCTGAGTCCAAAGAAAATGCATGATTCTTATTTATTCCAGGATGGTCAATTGTTATCAACACACATTAGGCAGCAAACTGAGATTTTTCATCTTGGAACAGAGATCTGAACAAAGGTATCTATTCTCTCAGGTGAGTGGCCTAACCAACACCTATTAAGAACAATGGACTGGTTTTATTTTCTCATCAGCAACCTCCAACATCTCTTGAGCAGATGCCACTATGGAATAAGGAAGACGCAGAAATCTTGGAGATTTCTTGAAATGAAAAAAGCATTCCGCTCCCGCTGCCTCTAGTCCCAAATTTTATTTCATAAATTTAATTCTCCCTCTACGTTTTTTTGTTATTCCGGGTTTTTTCTGTTCTCCTAGGACCTAGGAGCTATGCTAGGTGACGTGCTTCCTACTTGCTCTGTTTTTAAGGCTTTGACATTGCAAAGGAGCTGGAGCTCAGTGCAGAGGTCCTGCCTGTCTCTAAGGAGTTCTGCTGATGTTGGTAAAACTGCACATTGATACAAGGGTGTATCCTTATTGATCATAAAATCCTTGTGAGACACTAAGGACTATTTGCAACCTTGGTTTATCATAAACGGAAAATCACCCCCACACGTGCTTTAGGTGTGGAGAAAAAAGGATGACTAACATCATTAGAGGAACAGAAACATTTAAAGAATAGTTTTTAACACTGGTCACTAGGAACATCACAGCTCATTTCCCTTGTTCTCTCTTTGCCTCAAAGTATATCTTAACTACCTTAACACATGTTTAAAAATACAAAACTGAACTTGGAACAGCAGCTTTCCTGGTAGGTACTGCCATGAGAAAGCCAAGACACAAGGTGTGTGGCTTAATGTGAAAACAGAACAAATGAATACAGCTGATCTTATTAGAGGAGTCAGGCAGGAACACTTCAGGAATTTTCAGTTCCAAAGTAATCACTAGTCTACAACATCCAAACATTTCATAAGAGATTTCTGCTCTGTGTGTAGCACAACCAGTCATCACTCTCAGAATTATTTTACTGCAGACAAGGAATATAGCTCTGGCTTCAAATTAAAGAAATGAGACTGAAACTGTGCTTGTCCCATGGCTCTGACTAGATACAGTCGAGGTCTCCAAACAGTATGAGCTCGCCTATACTGTATGGGCTATAGTAATGCCTTCACATAATGAAGTATTATGGAAAGAGTTTCTGCTTCAGCAGTGAATTGATTTCCCCAAGTAGATTTCACTTGAGAAGAAGTCGTCACTTAAATGTTATCTGCGAGGAGCAGAATTTCTCTTTCATTTGTTTGGAGCATGTTTGCAGTTTAATTAGGCACTGGCTAAGCAGGCTTCAAAAAACTGCACTCAAATTAACAACAGAAGCAAACTTTTGTTTCACCTCCCAGCAACATCTGTCTCCACAGCACACGTTTAACTCAGTAGTGAGACAGCAACACTGTGACCCTCTGAATCATGGAAAACTCAAGACTAGGTTAATGTACATAGAAACCTATACACGAAATTCATTCTGATGGATATTAATTAAGAATAAGCATTTTTTAGGATTTCAGCCAATCTTGACTTTATCTTCACATCATCTGCACTCTTAAGAACAATTCAGCCTTAAAAGACTCCTGCTCCCTTGTTTGCCTGCTCAAAAAAAAGAATACAGGGGCAACTGTATCAAACAACAACATTGCAATAACCAATCTGTTTTGATGACTCCTGTTATAACTTTTTTGATGACTCCTACTCAGCCTTTATCACAAGGCAGATGGTTACTGAGAAACTGGATTCACTACAATGAATTAAATGTTATATTTCTAATGTCAAAAGTGTGTGATATCTATGAAGTAAGTAATACATTTTATTCTGAATATCTGTATACCTCTAATTCTTGACAGACTACATGCACTATTGTCAATATTAACTATGCTTAATAGCTCATAAGCGTGAAATCAAGAGAGACCTTTTTCCTTAATGAAAAAAAAAATTCTAATTAGCTGCCTTTGCTACACAGAAGAAAACGACAGAGGAATCCTCACAGATTCATAATCATTTTTCCATGGAGCTCCCCTAGCTTTGCACAATCATTTCAGAAACAAAGTAAAAGGTCTTCTACTGCCTCTGTCTAGAAAAGGTGATATAAAAGTTTCTTCCTGATATTTCTCAAGGCAAATAACTTGGAATATCTTTAGGGAATGTGAAATCAGCTCCAAGTGTATTTAAGAGTTTTAGTTAAGAATAAATCTATCTAGAAATATCCAAGCCCCACACATTAAAATGTGCCTTTTCATCTCCAGCTAACTCAGAGCTACAAGCAGGAAGATGTTGACAAGGTTTGGTAAGCCTGATTTGACACCTGCACTATCCACCGGCCCTGCTTCTTCCAGCCTTCTGCTTCCATTTGTGGCTACTTCTTCAACCCAGTGTTCAGCTACTGCCCTTTGCTGCATTGCTCCTTCAGAGACTGCCAAATCTGAGCCCAGACCCTGCACACCACACACAGTGCACCTCTCATGGGCCCAGACACCCTCTTCCTCAGTAAACAGAGTTTTCCCAAGTCACTATAACCTGAAATGCACTGAAAATCTGTGCTGGGAGAACCAATTAGGCTTACTTAAAGAAGGGGCTGGGAAATCAGATTAGAATCATAGCAAGAAAAGAGAGGGAGTTTGAATCAATAATGTGCATCCTCTCACTTCAAGACTCATCCCTAGCTGTTGATTTTTACTTGTCAGCAGTACATTATTATATCTATTATATCTGTTATATCTAAATGCTGTTAGTTCTCAGGAGTCCCTTTGGTATTGCCCCCTCAAGAGCAAGCCTAATCCTTGTGTTTGCTGCATTAATATGTTTGCTTGGAGAATCACCTCAAAGTGCCTGGCAGGATTAGTGATTATTACTCAAAGTACTGAGAAATCAAAGGGAAGGGATTATCACTAATAAAGCTGTTTGGCCTAGCATGAGCAGCCTTCATAAACAGTAACTTCCTTGAATATAAAGGAGATAAACCTTGGGTAAGAACCAAGTGGATGGCTAACAGAAAAGTTTGTTTTGCTGTGAGGATTACGGATCATTTCCCTTCCACACACTCCGATACTGGAGAACAAGCTATACCTGTGCTTCACCAAGAGGTCTTCTGCATTTTCTCTCTCGTGTATCTCTGGTCAGCTAGTGCAGAAGTAAAATGATTACCCTATTTTCATGCCAACACAACCCCTGACAACAGCTTTTCCCTAGCCTTTAACAAGCATCTGTGACAGGCCCAGTTTTACACAGGACAGCTGTTCTGCTTTGTCCAGACAAGGGTTCTCTTTCTGAAACAAGGGCTTTTCCACAGAGTCATTAATAATTTTAGGGTGAGGATTCTCAGCCCTGCTTTTTGTTGTAATGAGACATTCCATACAGTATCAAAGCAAAACTTACTGAAGGAAGCCAGCTCCTTGCTTCCAATCCATTTTTAAAAGAAAATCCTGTGTAGCCTCCCATATAATTTGCCTTGTTAAATAAAGGTAGACTGATGTGCTTGGCTTCCTTTCCATAGCATATTCCATTTCTCTTCTTAAAGCATAGGCCAAGCAAATGTAACAAATCTATCTGCCAAAGTGAACACTGACCAGTTCTGGTTTTGATTAGCCTTATAGATGACAGCCTTCATAGCTTTCATAAATTTTCAGTTTCACACAAAAGTAATACAGATTTGCCTCATTAAAAAAAAAACCAAACACATTTATAGTCATCTGTTAAATGTCCACAAGTCTTGAATATCTTCAAGTAATGGGCAAGACTTGAATATCTTAATATTTTTTGTGTGTAAAAATTAATAATCCAGATAATCAAACTTTGCAGTGAATGAAGAAGAGAATCAAGGCCAATTGAACCATTAGCAGTACCTAAAAGGAACATCAAGTCATAGGCATGCATGAACTCATTTAATAATGTTATTTGGGATAAAATTAATACGATACCTTATGATACCAAAATTTTTTATTTTACTGATTTGGAAACACTTTGAATGGTATGTTTCTACATAAATGCATAAACATGGGCATTATAGGGGAAAAAATGAAAGAATATGAATGAAAGTTTTCATTCACTTATCAAAAAAGTTCACTGAACTGCATTCAACCCAATGCTTTTAATCAGGTGAAATTTGCCACTTTTTCTCACCATGTAACACCACCATCAGGATAGTTGTATAAGCATTGCAGTAGTCAATGCTCATTGTTTCCTTTTTGCTATGAGAGGAAAAGGTGAAATTTAAATTTGTCATTTTTCTGCCAGAAGTGTGAAATAAATAAGGTGAGTTGCTGAACATCCTGCACTTGTTACTTTAATGACCTTAAGAAATCCATAAACTTCTATGAAATCCAGACATCTGTAAAAAACACATAAAACCTGAAGTGACCACTAAAGCCTCCTCGAATTCAACCTACCCAGTGCAAGTGTAAAACAAACTATTATAATGATGGATAGTGCCAGCAGTCTGACACGCCATTCCCTTACCCGCTGAGACACATATTCAAGTAGGTTTCATTTAATGCTTTTAATGCTGCACATTTTTCATATTTTTAATGCTGCCCATATTTCATCTCTGATTTTTAGATTCAAAGACTAAAACTATGTCAACTCAGTTTCACAGCTTTGCCACATGTGATGTTAATGGGGACCAAATATTGAAAAACTGTTTCATATACAGAAACCTGGCATAAGAGTACATTATTCAACTTTACCATAATATAATTTGAAGCTAACTGTGCTAAATAGAATTATTAACATCTATATAAATAATACCTAGAGTATGATTATCACTTTCCTTAGTGCCATACAGAGTGTCTGATTTGTCAAAATAAATCAGCATTAATATTGCAAACCAAGATATTTTTTCCTCCTCAATGTGCAGAAGAGGAAAGTGTCTTGGAAAAGTGTCTGCAGAGGAAGAAAAGTAGATAATCCAGTATTATATTCTGCACTTAAGTGTTTTGAATCTTGCTGTAGCTTCCCTGCCTTGTTCTGTCTGATAGTCCAAGTGCTACCTTCAAACTGAATATACCTCTTCTGCTGAGAGCTATTCAGAGTCTGTCTCCTCATACGGCAGCAACTCACTGATACAACATAATCAGTTTGCCTATTTCATATAATTCTGAAAACAGAAGTGGCTAAGGCTTCTGGAAAGAACCTTCTGTCGTTTATGATAAAGAAATGCACGAAGCAAGTAAGTAAAATTAAACACATCTCCACNATAGCTTGCAGGTTTTTTACACAGATTGAAAACCATTAATATAAGCATTTCAAAGTTATCTGTAATGCTAGCATTATAATCAAGTGATTTTGATGTTTGGTATAAATTTATTTTCTAAATCAATATTACATATTACACATAGCTGTCTTATTTCCATTCTAAAATCTAACACTTACCATCCAAACTATAAATCCTCATCAGTGCAGCTGAAACAGTATCCTTTACCCCATATACTTCATATTTCACCCTTAATGACATACATGCACCTATATGTGCACGTCTGCCAGCTCAGGTAACTCTTTACAAGCTTAGAAAAATGTCTTTGCTGAAAAAAAATATACTGGTTTCAATATGGGGGTTATTTTCCATATTAACTCAGTATCCTAAAACCAAACTGGTCTCTGATGTTGCCTTCATCCAGACAAAGATATGTCTGTCAAATGGACACACTCAGTTTTGGCTGGTTTTACATGTTAGGCTCAAAACTTTCTTCTGTATGTCTTCCATACCACAGAAGACAATCTTTGGCAATCTTAAAGATTAGAGAATATACTTTAGTTGCAGGGAGTCTGGAAACAAGCCTGGATCTCACACCAAGGACTTTTCAGCATTGCTGGGCTTTAAGAACTTCACACTGAAAAAGCATGAAGATAACCCAGAGCTTAAATGTCATGAAAGAGCTAAGGAAAAAAGCAACTGGATTTTTATAGAAGGTTACGGATTCTGGCTGTTACAGAAAACAGCAAGAGGACAGTTTGGGCTCTCAAGTACCAACTGAGGGAAAGGAGTCCTCATGTTTATATCCAGTGTTTTTCACACTAAAACAAAACCCAAAAACTTTCAGGCAGCATCTGAATGAGCTCTTCCTTAATAACATGAAAAGAGTAGTACCATTTAATGGACAGCAGCCACTGTTGAATTAATTTCCATGACTGCAAACAATATAGAAACAATGCAAAGCACGCTCAGAAAGTAAATTAGATAATAGTAGAAGACATATAAATAATGCTTCTAGATGTGTAAATTTAAAGGTATAATGCTGCCAAAGATTGCCCTGGGGTCTTTAAAGAAAAACTGTGATATTTCCTAAATTTCCCAATTTGATTTGCCTGCCTTTCAAAGTCAAGAGCAGAAACATCTTTTATCTTTTGAAAGATTGCTCTCATTCCCTACAATACCACCCTTTGATTTGGATTGAGTTTTATATCAATAAAAAAATATTTATCTGAATCTGGACTGTGTTGCCCATAAGACATAGAACTAAGGCCCAGGATTTCTTGTCATTAAAAGACTCTTTTAGAACCAATAGAAATTTCCAGTATCCATGTTCTGGTTAAAATTAAGCTCAGGTAGGTATATTTTCTCCACCAAAAAATTTTGCTACAGTTTTAATTACACATTTTATACAACAATAAAGTTCAAAACCAAAGCTGAATAGTGTTCCTCTTAAATAACAGCTATATTTTTACACCAACTTTTGGTAGACCTTTTTTAATCTTTCAAATTGAAAAGTGTTATACAAATTTGATCTATTGTAACTATAAAAGAACTGTAAAGTAGCTACAGTTTTTCATAATGTTAACTATCATATATTTAATACATTTTATGCTTTCTGAAGGATATAACCTTTCCTCATATTGCAGAGAAGGAGGGTTGTTTTATGAATATAAACAATATTTTTAGCTTTAGACCTTCAGTGCATCTGAAGCTTTAAAACTAGTTTAGGATATTATTGAACAGAATCAGCAGGAATAATAAATCAGTGATACTCCACTGTGCAAGGCCCCATCTTCACCAGGGACCTAAAGAGGGCTGCTGAGAGGCAGAATACCTACAGTACTGGACTACTGAGAGAAATCCCACTGTTTAGCTACTCTGTGGGATAGCTGGAATAGCTGTAATTAGCACAATGTCCTGTGGATAATGAATTTTATTCACACTTGGGTTTTGACCCTGTAAGATTAGAAGAAAAGTGCCAGCAATCCTCTCTTCCTATCTTCTGTCTTGATGTGAAGCCTACAACTGAGTTGCGTGGCTATAATAGCACGACTGAAAGCATCCTAGAAACTACCTATTTCTGCAGAATTGTAACAGTGATGACTTTCAGGTGTTGTCCTTCAGGAAAACATACAGAGAGGGAAGAGTGCAAAACTATACATTGTAAAAAATATCCCCTCTGGATCACATTAAAAGTCGCTGCAGCAGAGTTTTTGCACTTTTCTATGCTAGCAACTGAGATCTCCGAAGGTAGGAACTTTCAAAAATTAATTTGGTGCTTTTCTTTCTTTTTTTCAAAAGCATAGTGTTTATAAATAATGAACAAAAGAAATGAGAAAGAGACAAAAGGCAAATAAATGCCAGTTTTTTAAATGTCAAGTGTAGAAAAACACTTCAAATAGTATCTTAGCTATAACCTCTTCAAGTTCTACACAATTGAACAATCTTAACAGGTGAATTTCTGACTGTACACTTACTCAATTTAAGCTGAATCCTTATTTTATGCTCTTTTAAAAGTCATGAGCCAATATAAAAAGTGCAATTAAAGTTCCTCTTGTTCTGAAATTGCTGTTGCTAGCAACCTTCATTTGCTCTCCAGAATTTCAGGGCAGCATTCCCTAGACACTATCAGAAGGTCTACATAAAACTCAGTCTCCAAAGNAAAACTCAGTCTCCAAAGTGTTGTAATTCCATCAAGTGCTAGAATACAAAACATTAATGAATGAAGCTTTAGTCAGTGCCCTCTCATGCAAAAATAATAGAAATATAGATTCATCAGAACACTGCAGAAGTTTCCTCTTTCTTTACTTCCTTTAGTACCTTTTACATTTCCTGTTTTCTTTGCCCTCATGTTAATTGTTACATGTTCATTGTTAACAGGTAATTGAAATACTGGCAGATGACCTATAAAAAAACTCCATGGGAGACAAAATTTTTCCAGATACTTACTCAGCCTGACCATCAATTCCCAGACAGATGTGAATTAATAGGGTGGTTCAGCATCCAGAAGCTTTGACTAATCAAAAGGCCCAAAAGCCTGAATTCATATGACCTGGCTTTGGGAACCCCTCTCAGTCACATGAGGAGCTCCAATGTGCTCTGCAGAGATCATCTGGCAATGTCAGTGGATGAATAAACACTTTGGACACTCCAGTATCTCCATCACCAAACATGGAGTTTGGGGCAGCCAGACTCCTAACTTACTACTGAAGTTCTTGAAGATAGCTGGGACAAATGTAGATCTACATTTCCAGAACCAGATCCCCTGGAAAATTATCATGTTTATTTCTTAACTGCGTAAGATTGACCTGACCTGAACAAGAAAATTTCTGCCAAAAAGAACAGGCCAACTCTGAGAATAGCCAAAGAATTCAAAATTGTGACACTCTCACCAGGAACTGGTCATGGTCATCACTGTCCCCAGCTTTCTTGGGTAAGAGACAGGATTTTTCATCCCTTCTCACCTTCAGAGACACATTTCCGAGAATGAGGAGCATCTATGCGATATTCCTG